>VDFB02109042.1:76262891-76332334 GCA_007258455.2 Sequoia sempervirens | reverse complement strand
GATTGGGCTATGGGACTTGAATGTCCTCGCACAGCCTAGGAGTATACATACAAGCTCAACCATATTAACATATATGAATATACATGTATAACCATAGATATATTTAAATTAGTAATTACACATAAACATATAACAAAATATATATGTTTATCCATGTGTATATAAATGTATATCTATGGATGATCACAAAAAGAATAGGATAGTTTGAACATTGGAATATATAAAAATATATACACAAGGATTTAACATTTTTTTTGTGTTGACCATTTCCACTATTTCACTATTGTTATATCCCATGTTTAGAACAATACAATATTGGATGCATGCAACCAGTTGAAAGTTATGTTTGTGGAAGCCAAGTGTATATAAGGATTTGTGTAGGCATGTATCTACGCAAGAACAAATATATGGAATTAAAACCAAAAGCACACAACCCATGCTCGGTATCCTCCACACCATTTTTTTGCATTGTGGAGGCTCGTGGACTCTATCAAAACTCCTAACCAAGAACATTATGAAATTCCCATGTAGAATTTCATGGAGTTCCATCACACATCACACAATAAAAAAGTTGGGGGAAATTTGTTGTCTTCATATCTGATCTATCATATTGAGGTGGTTTCTTTGCATCCCTCTCAACTTTATATATACGTAGAACATACATACATATACGTTTATATATACACATACACACACACACACACATATATATATATATATATACATATACATATACATATACATATACATATACATATGCATATACATATGCATATACATATGCATATACATACACATACATATGCATACACATACACATACACATACACATACACATACACATACATATACATATACATATACATATATATACATACATATACATATACATATACATATATACATAAATATACATAATCATATACATATACATATACATACATATACATATACATATACACATACATATACATACACATATACACATGTTGAGTTGTGATTAATGTCAAAAAGGTGTTCAAGTGTTCAAGGTGTTCAAAGTGTAGGATGCTAATCATGGCACAAGATGTTTTCTTGGTAGGATGCTCATCATGGCATGTAGAGACATCATGAAGGAGTATGTCAAAAGTTCTCTCAGGTTCATAGGTGATGGTGATGTCTTACTGGTGTTTTTTATGACTTAAAGGAGATCAGGACAAGAGAATTGCTTTATAGTGTTTGATGTTCATGCTAACATGATCTTTCATGTCTAAAGGAGTTGACTGACATCTAATGTCTAAAGGAGTTGACTGAAGGATAAGATGTCAAAGGATGTCAAGATATGCCAGAAGATGTCAAGTTGTCTTTCATGGGAGATAGTCAAGGAGTCCAAAAGACTCAAGAGATATTTATGTTAGGGTTTGTAAAATGCAAATAGTTAAACCGTAAAAGGTATCTTTTAAGGAACAATATGTACAAAGTTGAAATGTCACTACTTTCATTATATTGTGAGATTGATTTGTGACTATAGGTGGATGGCCACTTAAGTTACAACTTAAGGGCATCAACATCATAACTTTATCGGTTCTTGGACCTAAGGAAACCGGTTCTTCCGGTAAGAGGCTTTTGTTTTTTAAGCGCCAAGAGTCAATCAACGAACATCATTTAAATGTTAATAGGGCATGAAAATATAGATCAAAGGCTTAAATTCAATCTTTTTCAAAAGAAAAATGGTCATCACAAGGAATTATGTTTGACAGGACCTAACACCCAAGGAGGAGCAGTTGCAACCACTGGAGAAGGGATCTCTGCCCATATAATGATCAATCAAATTTGGAGAGGGATTTGATCAATGAAAAATGCAGATATAGGAAGTGCATTTTAACTATCCATGATCAGATTAGTTTATTCTATGTATTGACAGAGACATAGAATGAATGGGAAGTGTTGAGGGCATGAATGCCTTGATTGCAATCTCAACAACAAAGGATCAAAGTGTATTGAATTAAGGTTTCATGTGTTATGAAATGAGTTGAAGTACAATATAAGTATGCTCTATTTGTAATATTTTGTTCATGGTGTGAAGTCCGTAGAGAGGTCTTTGATTGTACTGAAAAACTAAATACTTGAATTTTTGTGTTAAAAAGAGTCATGTGAAGATATCTTTGATTATGTATGCAAAAGGATATGTGGTGTTGTGATGTGAAACAAAAAAGAGGAGAGGCAATTTTGAGACATGATTCTTTTTATTGATATTTGTGTGAAGAGGGTTTGCTGACATCATTATTGCAAAATTACTTGACATTAAAGTGGTGACTGATTGAGGTGACAATGATAGAATGTGTTGATTGCAAAGGTATGTTGATATTGCAAATGCTTTCTTGATTGGCCTATGATAATCCTAATAATCTTGAAGATTATTGTGAAAGAGATTTGTTTGCAATTTGTATTAAGGATATAGTAGTGATCAAAAGTTCATTCTCACTGTATTATTATTTTGTAATTAGGAGTTTAATATCTTTATTATAATGTCCTTTTATGGGTATGTGTAGGATCATGATGGGCCAAAAAGTGGCAATATGATGGGTATGTGTAGGGTATGTGGCTGACGACTTTTTTTTTACCCAAAATTGATGAAATGAAAAGGATTTTTAAAGGGGATTCTCAACTTTCCACCAATATAAATTATGCTTTACTTTGAATTTAATAAATAATTATTATTCATTTTCTATTTGAATTATGACTAAATTCCTAATTGATAGGCCGATTGAAAAACATCTATAGCTTTCAAACAATATCACATTTTTTGCATCCAAAACATGTGTCACATTCCATGCTTTGCATACTATAGGATTAAAAAAAAAATGAATTTCATGAATTTTTGACCAAGTTAAGGTGGTTAGACATACGAGTTTCTATATTTTTTAAAAGTTGTAATAAAAATTCATAATTAATTATTTACTTAGGAAAAAAATACAAAAAAATATGCATCACATAAGAACATGATTCCTCTACTTATATATAAAATATTATAAAAAAATATTATCATTTTATTGTGGTTAGGGTGGTCAAAAAAACACCTACTTCTTATTTGTTCCCTGAAATTTGAGTACTATTGCATTGAAATTCTAAATTTTCACCAAATAGATTTTTTTTTTTAAATAAACCTAGTAGTTTAGAAACTACATTCAATTTGTTATAGATTCTATTCTTACATATTTTTGAAATAACATAGATAAATTATTCAAATTTTTACGTCAAGTTGCCTAGCTCTAATTTTTCTAAATTTTTTGCCACTTAAGGGCCTATTTTTTCCATGATGATCCTGCACATACCCTTATAGTGATGATCATGCAAAAGGAGACATAAGGTGTTGAAGTGATTTTTAGAGAGTACTGAGAAGTTGTGCAGGGGAATTGAAATATTAAATGCAATCTTTGATAATTAGTGTTGTATGTATGTTGAAAAAGTAAGTCATTTAATGGACTGTATAGTAACAGGGTAACCCCCTGAAGTTATGTTTCTTCCTTCATTGGAAATTGATCAGTAAGACCATGGAAAGTATACCAGTGAGGGAAATGTATGCCAGTGAGGCTTTGTATGCTAGTGAGGAAAGTGTATGCCAGTGAGGCAGATGTATGTATGCCAGTGAGGCATTTGTAGCCAGTGAGGCATTTTGATTAAGCCAGTGAGGCAATTCTAAGTGGTTTTTCTATGCCATGAGGGTTTTCCACTCCTGAAATTTATTGTGTTATGGTGCCCCTTATTTGTGGTCTAATTGGTTTGCATGACCAAGTTTTTAATCTTGTTTATTTGTTATTCAAGTCAAAGTCAAATTGGTTGAAGTATCTTGATTCTCTCACTCTTGCCAATCAAGTAGCTTAAAGGTGTAAAAAGGTTAAAATATTATAGACCACTGATTCACCCCCCCTCTCAGTGGTCTTGGTACTCCAACAACATATACATGTATATATATATATATATATATATATATATATATATATATATACGTATACATATACTTATATGTTGGAAAATATCAATGTGTATCTACTTGCACATCTATATGCTTTGTCAGGTTCACCCATGTGTGTATACACCTTAAAGCCAAGAAAACTGGAAACATTAACACCAAATTTGCAACAGGTATAACAAAAGGGAAATTTATACTTACAGAATCAGGATCTGAAGGCTAGTGGTTCATTCCCTCAGAGCCGGACTCTGTAGCGGAACTAGTGAGAGATGCCAAAAAATTAATATTGCAGGGCTCTGGAGACCCATCCACAAAGCCCAATTTTGTAGACATAGTTCTGGGAACTTTTTTGCAGGGACAAAATGTTACAATTTGAGTTGACTAATTGACAACTCTATTTCACAATAAAAATAAAAGATTAATGTATTGCAACATCCCAAAGGCAATTGTTAGATAACTTAGAAATATCGATCTATAACCATTCCACTTCTAATACTGTCCAATCAACATGGGATACAAGAACAAGAATAGAAATGCACTTTTAATACTATCCAAACACCAAGGGATACATCAAAAAGAATAAAAATGATAAATGCATATGTATATATCCCTATATGTATCTATTTATCTTTGAGGTTGCTTGTATATGTATCCATGCAGTTTTTTATTATTTTACTATATTTCTACATATAACTATATGCATATATTTGTATATATTGCTAGTTGGTCCTTCCACCCTTTCTTATTGAAACAATAGGCTATACAACAATAAGAATAGAAATGATTAAGTACATATATACATTGAATTTCCCCTTTGTCTGGACATTTAAAAACACACATATAACCAGATATATATATATATATATATATATATATATATATATATATATATATATATATATATATATATATATATATATATATATATATATATATATATATATATATATATATATATATATATCCATATGTACACATGTATATATCTATTTATATACACATTGCTATATCTAAATAGATGTTTATAGCATACTTTTTCCTCACTATGTAACTCCTCCCCTTGAAATTTATGAAGAGAGAAAACATCTAGATTGAATTTTCCCTCAATTGACTGGCTAAGAAGGCTATGAATTCAAACCTTTTGTTGCCTATAGGATATTGTCTACTCCGAAGTAGGACATTATTATAGGGAACAAAATGGTTGAATTCATAGCCTTCTCAACCAGTCAATTGAGGGTAAATCCAGTCATTTGAGGGAAAATCCAGTCTAGATGTTTGGTCTCTTCATAAATTTCAAGAGGGGGAGTTATTAATCTGCAATTACTCCTATGTTAATGGGTATAAGGCCAAAGATGCACAAAATGGGAATTGTCTAAAAGTTGCACAATGGGCAGAGTGAACAATAAGCAAAGGGAAAAAGTTGTGCAAACCAGCAACATGTTTTTAACTTTAGAGCTTATCAAAATATATATGCCACAGGGGGACTCTTGGCCACCTTCGAACACAAAAGTGGAATAGGAAATGGTTGCTCACGGTGTTGGAAAATGGCAATCTAGATGGTGGGACCAAGCAAATGCAATGTACACTATTTTCGGTGTTTTCCAATGTATTTAGTTTCAATAGGAACATTCACTGCCAAGGCGCAATCAATTTTACAGATTTCTTATGAACATGTTACACATACTGCACCATTAAATGCTCTATTATTAACAACATCTCAATGCTATATCATTTAATGCTATGGTTTTATTGTAGCAATTTTCTCAGAAGCTAAATAATACTTACATATGCTATTTTTAACTCTTTTTAAATAAAAGTCTACCTAAATACAAACAAAGATAACATACACAACTTTTTAGATATACATGTGCATATATAAATTGTTGTTGCATTCTCAAACAAGCCATAGTGGCCTTGGTCTATATAAATGGATATATATTTTTGCCTATATGTATTTTTTAAATATGAAATGAGGAATTCAATACATATATATACACATAAATTTGAGCTACATTGCCTAGCACTAAATATTATAGACAAACAAAGAAATTGTAAAAGAGCTATTAGATGACAAATCCTATTCACAATTGGGTTGATGAAAATCCCAGTGGAAACTTCAAACAAATAGCCTATCTGCTAAAAATATAAAGCTGAATAGATAAAAGAGCTATTAGAGTAACACTTAAAATCCACCAAACTATTTTTTTCTCCATGCTTAAACAAATATCTTTTCAACTTGCCAAATCAATTATTTAAACCTAGTTCTTTATGATGATACCTATTTTCTTTAGGCTATGACAACAATTATATGATGCAACAATCTCTGCAAAATGTGTAAAATGTCACAGGCTTAATTGTAAATTTGAGCTACATTGCTTGGCATTAAATATTATAGACAAGTCATTTATGCAAAATACCCATGTAAATCAACTTGTAACAAATAATTGTTTTTTATTATGGAACAAGCAGGTTTTAGAGGAAACCCGAAACCTTTAACAGTAAGAAAGCGTAAGATAGAACATTAATAGAGCACAAACAAAAAATAGGACACTACCCACAAAGATATACACAGAAGAAAAACCGGGAAATACAAACAAAAAACCAACAAAAAACCACAAAACAACAGGCCACTAGGCCAGGTTTCGAAGAATCTTTGCCGCTTCCTGCTCTAGATTGTTCATGTTGAGTGCAGACTTCTTGATCTCCTAGATGTTGACCAACACTTGGTCAGCCTTCCTTTTCAAATTAGCTCTGGTCCTATTACTCAGTCCCCCACTATTTGGCTGCCCTTCCTCATTGTCCAAGTCGAGAAAAATAGCAGTTTTAACCTAATGGGATTTTTCTAGATTTTCCACCATGGTGTTCATAGTTTGTGCAGTTGATTTTAAAATTTTAGGGTTCATGATTAGCACTTTGTGGAGAGAACTTTTAATGTTCCTCAACTGTTCCTCCATATCTTCCTGCTTACCATCATGATTTCCTTTAAAATCTTGTAATTCCTCCACCGTTTTCTTGAGGCATTCCACCATATACTTCTTCTCCTCTTCCGTCCACAACCCAGTAGCCCGACCACTTCCACTTCCTATGTTATTATCCTCCATGGATTTCTCCAGTTTGCTACTCATGGCTCTTTGGTTAAGCTTATTTTCCTTGATTTTGAAAAATACCCATCTCATGAGCCTAAAATTATCCACCACACGATTGCGGGAAATAGCAAGCACATCAGTGGGAAATTCCCATTCCTCCTTAAAATAGTGATCCCCTGCCTTGAGGTACATAGGGAAGCGGGATCTCTCTTCTTTGTTTGTTGCAAGATAGTTGGAGTACTTAGACAACGACTCTAGTTGTTGTTCCTCATCATTAACATCATAGGAGGGGTCCTCCGACATTTTTCTCTTACCCTTTTTCAAAGAAGAAACCCTAGGTTTACTCTTGTCCTTGTCATCAACCCTGACCTTAGGCGTTTGGGGAGGCAGAGCCAGCATAGCTTTAAAATGATCATAAATGAGGACAAGCAAACCTTCATGAAGGATAGGATACCTAATATGGCTATGTCTATGGTTTTTCCTGGACTAGTATTCAGAGAAGAAGCCAGATAAAAAGGAAATGAAATCCTAACCTGGTGCCTGAAATGATTTAGCAGGACGAAGTGATACCCGAAGACTCTGGTATAATGCCCATCCAAAGTGACATATTCCATCAGCACATTCAAAACCCTCATCCAATGCAAAACAATACTATATGTGTCGATGTAGCTTTTTGAGGTCCTACGTAATTCCTCCTTCTCCACCTCTGAGTTGGGGAACTTGCTAACAGCTTCATCGGACTGCTTCCTGTCCCTATACAATTTAATGCCCTCCGTAGATAGACTAGTAACCTCAGCAATCAACTGTTCGTTGATAGTAACATGTCTTCCGAACAGGTTAATCTCGCCATTATGCCAATCTTTCTCGAAAACCCTCATAACCTCTAGGTCCCAACCATGGAGATTTTCAATGTAAACAGTAATGCCACCATTCTCCAACTTCTTCCATAGCTTAGAATTGCTTTTCAACTACTCGTTGCTAATCGATTCCACTCTGCGACTTTCGCCACCCATTGTTCCACCAGTAAGAAAGGAATAGTCTAGAAGCCTATGGAAACAAACAACTAAAATTCCCAGAAAGCATGCGAAGTAAATCACATGCAACCGGGGGATGAGATAATTATCCCTTGGCCAACTCAAAATAATAATTAAAACACAGTCCGGAGACTGTAGGGGAGGACACTCAGCCATCATTCAAAAGAATGGGAAACTACACTTGCCCGTGGTTACAATCATACATCATCAAAGCTTTGACATCATCCTCCAACTCATCCTACCCCTACCAAATCACCTTACTCGGAGCCTTGACACCTTTGTTGGAAAAGAAATCCGCTAGCGTGTTTATCTCGCGGTAAACATGCTTTATGAAACTTTTTTCAAAGGTATTAATTATTTTCTTAGAGAGATCAATCCAATTTTGTATCGATCATGAGGGTTTCTAGTGTCCCTTTAAGAATTGGATGATATTGTTCGAGTCACCTTCAATCCAGACATATTTAAACTTTAATTGGCTAGCCAGTTTCAATGTCTAGAAAACACCCGAGGCTTCCGCCACATGGTTGGTCTGAGTGCCTAAAGGAACCGCCACAACTGCAATAAAAGCACCATTTTCTCTATACTATTTCTAACAAATAATTGTTATTCTAACACCTCTTATACTGTTTCTCTATTTGTCTTCAATACTTATTAACAAAGAACATAGCTTGAATCTTGTATCAATATGTTTCATGATATTCTTTTTTCTTGATCTGCTTGAAGCTCCCTGGAACAAACTGTCTGGGTCTGTTTATGTAGGGGGTGGAGCTTGCTAATTACGTGGGATGGCAGTTTCTTATATCAATATGTTTCATTATATTCTTTCTTCCTCATATGTTTCAACTTGCCCACAACAAATTGTTCTTCATGATATTTTTTTTTTCAGTTCCCCATAACAAACTGTTCATTATCATAGTTTTCCTCTTCTATTCTCCATATTTTAAACTTCTATTTAATGTGGGTTTTAGAACATCTGTCATTTTCTTGTGATTCTTAAGTGTTTTCCTAATAGCTCTTTTCCAATTTCGCTTTTTGTCTTGTACCAATATGTTTCATGATATTCTTTTTTTCTCAAATTAAAAAAATAAAGTTGAACAGATAAAAGAGCTACTAGAATAACACTTAAAAGCCACCAAACTATTTTTTTCTCCATGCTTATACATATATCTTTTCAACTTGCCAAATCAATTATTTAAATCGGGAGTTCTTTATGATGATACCTATTTTCTTTAGGCTATGACAACAATTATATGATGCAACAATCTTTGCAAAATGTGTATAACGCCACAGACTAAATTGTAAATTCGAGCTACATTGCTTGACATTAAATATTATAGAAAAATAATTAATGCAAAATACACATGTAAAATGAGTTGTAGCAAATAATTGTTATTCTAACACCTCTTATACAATTTCTCTATTTTTCTTCAATATTTATTAACAAAGAACATAGCTCGAATCTTCTATCAATATGTTTCATGATATTCTTTTTTTCTTGATCTACTTGAAGCTCCCTGGAACAAATTACTCGGGTCTGTTTATGTAAGGGGTGGAGCTTGCTAATTACATAGGATGGTTGTGTCTTATATCAATATGTTTCATTATATCCTTTCTTCCTCATCTGTTTCAACTTCCCCACAACAAACTATTCTTCACGATATTCTTTTTTTCATTTCCCCATAACAAACTATTCATTATCATAGTTTTCCTATTCTATTCTTCATATTTTGAAGTTCTATTTAATGTGGGTTTTAGAACATCTGTCATTTTCCTATGATTCTTAAGTATTTTACTAATAGCTCTTTTCCAATTTCGCTTTTTTTCTTGTACCAATATGTTTCATGATATTCTTTTTTTCTCAACTATTTGAACTTCCCCATATCAAACTGTTCTTCATGATATTCTTTTTTCTAGTTCCCCATACCAAACTGTTCATTATCGTAGTTTCCCTATTCTATTCTCCATATTTTAAAGTTCTATTTAATGTGGCTTTTCCAACATCTATCATTTTCCTGTGATTGTTAAGTGTTTTTCTAATAGGTCTTTTCCAATTTCCCTTGACCAAAAAAGTTTAGATGTGGACATCTATGGATGTGAAATTACTTACAAGGAATATTCAAAGTGAAGAACCTAGTTCAAGTCAAATGCATGTATAGATTTGAGTTTGCAGCATATTCCTCCTTACCTGAAATATTATCACTATCTAGACAAGGTGTAACAACAAATTCTATGTAACAATTGGCTTCTCAATTCAAAATTCAAGCTACATTATTTGCCACTAAATATTATAGACAAAATAGGGAAATTGTAAAACAACTATTACAAAAACACTTAAGAATCATAGGTAAATCATAGATGATTGAAAAACCCACACTAAACATATTCATACAAGAAAAGCAATCTATGTAAGAGTTGGATTGTCAATTCAAAATTTGAGCTACATTCTTTGGCACCAAACCCACATTAAGTAGAACTCGTAAAGCCAATGAGTAGCAATATCTTGTACAAAATGCCTATAACACCACAGACTTAATCCAAAATTTGACCTACATTGCCTGAGATTAAATATTATAGAGAAATAGAGAAATTGTAAAAGAACTATTACACAACAAATCCTATTCATGGCTGGGCTGACGAAAATCTCATTGGAAACTTCAAAAAAATAAATTGAATAGATAAAAGAGATATTAGAAAGAATAACACTTAACAACCACCAAACTAATTTTATCTCCAACATGTTTCTGCTTTCATGCTAACCCTCTGCATATACATATATATGCAATCACTCCTATGTTAATCTACAATTGGTCCTATATTAATGGATGTAACGAAAAAGATGCAAGATAACTAAAACAATAAACGGAGGGTGATGAAATTACTAACCCTAACCATATTTTTTGACAAAAGAAACAAGATTTAACTACAATTGCTCCTATGGTAACAGGTATAAGGCCAAAGATGCAAAGAGATAACTACAAACAATAAACGAGGGACAAAAAAATTACTAACCCTAACCATATTTTTTTATGAAAGAAAGAAGATTTAACTGCAATTTCTCCATCCATACAAAACCATAATGCCAAACACCCATGTCAAATGACTTACAGATTCCGGACAACAACAATTTTAACATAAATAATAAATAAATCATTTATGTAAAAAACCCATGTAAAACAACTTACACATTGTGGAGAATAGTTTAAAAACCCTCCAATCTGTTATAAAACGAAGCCGAAGCCGACAATTTTTACAATAGTCTCCTATCAAACCAACCACGAAATCGAAGCTGGTGATTTTTAAAATAGTCAGCCATCAATCCAACAACACAATGGCTCTTTCGACAATGCAACTTAATCAATATATTTTCTAGCACATTTCAGACTATACTTTCCCACACTGCAACACCCATGTAAAATGACTTACTGATTGCAGAGAACAACAGTTTTAAAACCCGCCAATCTGCTATAAAATTGAGTTGAAGTCGACGATTTTTACAATAGTCTACTATCAAACCAACCATGGAGCCAAAGGCGACGATTTTTAGAATGGTTTGCTATCAAACCAACAGCATAATGGCTCTTTTGACAATGCAACTTAATCAAACTATACTTTCCCACACTGCAACATTCAATATTGCATATACTTCATCCGCCCGCATTTACTTTGTCTGCCCCCATCGTACAACAACGACAAAATGCATAAACCCTCGCGCGAGAAAACACTTACCATTCAACTTTTGTGTATCGAGGACACCAAATCCACCACCACCAACCCACGTAATTACCAAGCTCCACGTCACCACAAAAAAACCCGGTCAAGTTGCCACTGGCCGGGACATCTCTGGTGCCAACAAATCCAATTCATGGCTGGGCTTACAAAAATCCTGGTGAAAACTTCAAAAAAATAGCCTATCGGCTAATTAGGCTTGGAAAATGAATTAAGGGGCCAATTAAGGAAAAATTAAGCTCAATTAATTAAAGGAGCCTTAAATAAGTGTGATAGGGTAAAGTGGTACAATTTACAACACTAAAATAAGGCACAATTAAGTCCAAATTAACATTAATTCCAAATTAAGTATGAAAATGTAAAAGGGATACATTTTTCTACACTACAAAGAGTTTCTTTTATTTCTTCAATATCCCTAGGTCCCTACAACATCAATTTTTTTGTTTCTTGAACAACAACATTTAACCTAGCTTCATACCACTTATCTAGGAATCCCCCTCATAGTTAATAACCTTAATCCCTCATATTGAAATGTAGCAATAGGAATTTAATTTAGAAGAAATGTCTAGGGTGCAAAAGTAAAATTCTAAGTTAAATTTAGAAGTTTCAAATACTTAAGGTGTCTCTCCAAAGCATTCCTTATAATTCCTTTCTCTTTAAAATATCCCTAAGTTCATAATGGATAAAATTGGGTAAATTTAGAAAAAATATTTCTTTAGAATATAATAGAGGAGAAGAAAATACTAGCCCTTTTCCATTGGGACATACTTTGCAAACACGAGACTAGTTGAGGAGCTTGGGTTAAGAAAAATACAAAATTTAAATAGAGCCCTTATAGAGAAATTTTGGTGGGGTTTTATGAATGACAACAAAGACTAAGTGGAAATCATGAAAATTAAATACTTCTAAGGAAGAGACCCTAATCTATTTTTCTCTACTAAGATAATTCCTAAAGGTTCCCTAGTCTAGAATAATATTAACAAATCTAGAAGCCGATTAGTTATGATAATGCGACATGGAAAGTGGGAAGGGGAAGTAAAATCTAGTTGAAATGGGTCTCTTTTCTATGTCACTTTAAATGCTACAACTTCAAGAAATTCCTACCAAGACACTTTTTAGCTTAGTGGGATGATATATAGTTAAGGAAGGACAGGGAGCTAGGAGGATAGACATGAAGGATTTTTTTGTTATTGTCTCTCAAATCCAAGCTAAATTACACTTCCTAGTTTTCAACAAGGGGAAAATACCTTTTGGGTTAAACGAACCACAAGGGAATGTACTTATTTAAATTTGGATACACTATTCAACATAACAAATCAGATCTATATTAGGAAACTAATCCTAAAAGTGAATTACTTTAGGTGGATAATTACACATCATAAATTCTCACCCAAAATTATTTATAAAGGGGATTTTGACTTCCAATAGATGTACTATATTGTTCTTCTAATAAAGAAATAGTGAACTACCTATTCTTCTATTGTGAGTATACTAAGAAAATTTGGGAAATCATTTTAAGAAAATTTCAAGTAAGTTATGTTATGTTCTATTGAAAATTTCTTTGAAAGTTGGTATCCCCCCTTTAGTCACCCAGCTATTATGGATACGTGGAACTTTCCACCTACATATTTTTTTGGGGGTTTCGAAAGAAAGGAATAATAAACTCTTCAAGAAATTTTTTAAAAGGTGGACATTACTTCAAACCATATTTGTAGAGCCATAGTTAAAAATGTGGAGTCTATGAGGTTAAGAAATCTAATTTCCTTTGTAATACTAAAGAATTTACAAAATTATTAGTCAATGTGGGTGTAAACAATGATCTTAAAAATGCCAAATTTAATTAAAATATATTAAGAAAGGTTTTATAGTGGAAATAGTCTATCTAGGATAAAATTAACCTTGACGGGGCTTCAAAAGGGAATCCAAGTATGACTAGTGGACTGGAAATTCTAAGAAATGACAAGGGTGAATTTATTGCTACTTATGCTAGTAATAGTGTGTTGGTGTTTTCCTCTTTCCATTATGCTTATTGGAAAAATATAGATTGAAGGACTCAAAATTTATAATCAACATTATTAATAGAAAATAAAAACCAAGCTAGAAGTTGGAGAGTCATATCTCTAACTTATTACTTTTATCGTATAATTTTTTATTCTTTTTATTTTTTATTTTTTATGTATTCTAAGAAGGCAATTTTGTGGTTGATGGTATGGCCAATGTTGGTATACATGTTGAATTTTGGAGATGCAAGATAAAAATTATTTCCTCCCACAAAAATTGTTTCTCTTTACCATAATGATTCTAGTCATAATGTTGCAAAAATAATAATTTTGACTATCAACAAGAAGAACATGGCTAGTTGAGGATCTTAAGTCATAATAATACCTAGGTCATAATGATGGGAAAAAGTTCATGATTTGGGTGTAAAATACATAAATCACATTTTGATGGATATTAAATCTCTAGGTTTATGAAGGGGAATCTAAGATACAATGAATCATGACAAAAAACCATAATGAGGTGGTAGAATAGAGATAAGGAGGTAGTGTTTCACATAAGATATTTATTTGGAAATTTAAGGCTATCTTTTGGGACATTATTAATGTTATTTAATGTATTTATCTTCTATTATAGACTATTAAATTGTTTCTCTTTGGTTCCCATTCTATTATGAAAATAATGGGTGATGAAAGAGTGAGAAAAAAACCCCGTCCTTGTCAAGAGTTGTAACACAATAAGGAATTATGAAGGATATTCAAAAAAGGTGGTGTCAATTCATACATTGAATCCATGAGAGGATTCATACTCTATCTCAATAAAATTCACTTAATCTTAGAGAAGTAGCAAGATCAATATAGGAGGCATCCATTTCAAGGTGATTAAATTTCACATGAGCATAGCCACTATCCTCTCTATAGGGGGAAAGAAATTTAAAAAAATAAGTAGGAGGGATTTTCCACAGTGTGTAAAATTATGATATTACTATCATGATTCAAGAGTAGTAAAGATAACTATCATAACTTCACGGATAGTAACGACTACACAGTTGAATCTTGATAGCAATACCATAATTTCAAGAGTAGTAAAGATAAATATTACATTGGAATGGCTTGTGAGATGAGAAGCTTCTTAAATTCTAATCCCTTGGAGTGAGGAAAGTTACCATATTATAAGATACTTCACACTAGAAGTAATATTTCAATGTGTATATATCTTTCTTTTTAGAGGATGCTAATGGAAGTAACAAGCAAGAATAGGAGCGAGAGCTCTAGTTTGAAATCTGCTATTTAGGGCAATGGTGAATCTAATCCTGAGGATGATGATGTTGATGTAGTACCTTTGGTTGGGTTGTTGACGGTGGAAGATGTTTTGGGACACTTCTTGGAGATTTCATTAATGGATTTTGATAGCCATTTATGTTGTCTTGCTCCCCTTATCTCAATTTTTTGGTGTCTTGTGGATGTTGTTGGAATGTTTACTTCTATTGGAACATTGACTTTTGTTGGGGCCTTGGTGTTGGGAATAATGAGGATTGAAGATGGGAGTTTGTTATCCCCTGAAGTGGTTGGAGATGTCATTGTGGTCTCTATGGCTGGTGAGGATAAGGATTTTTCCTTACATGCTTAAACTGGTGCTTGGTGGAAGGGTTTGTCATTGGTGGGAGTTGTTGGTCTGGGTTGTTGGCTATTGATGGCCTAAGCTTGTTGGTATATTCCTTCTACTCCTATTGTTTTTGTTTGGTTACGTGATCCCTCTTTGGATTCTCCTATTGAGGTGGAGACCTTTCCTATAGAGGTGGATATAGGTTTTACTAGTGAGGTTGGGAACTCTAGAAGGGGACTCAGTCTTCCCTTTTTTGTTAACTCTCCTATCAAGGTGGAGAGGATCATTTTTGAGGATGGTGTTTTGCACCATTTTTTTTCTTCCATTGAAAAACCTATGTGGGGTTTAAAGGTGTTCCTTCTTATAAATTTTTCTTTGAGAGCAATCTTGTTTTTTCTATTATCGGTTCTAGAGAACTCATAGTTAATATCTTTTTTTTTGGGGGGGGGGGGGGGTTGTTTTCCTCTAGTTTGGTTGGCTCATTTAGTCTAGTTTGGATGTGATGGTGGTCAGGTTTGCAAATGCCTCAATGCTCTCAATTTGTGATGCCATATTTTTTATTGGTTTTGAGGCTACTATTTTGGAGTTTAATGGTGTGCAATAGGACTATTGCTTGATTTTTCATGCTCATCCCTCTCTAGCATCTCCTATTGAGGTGGTTTTTCTCCTATTGAGGTGGATAATGATATTGCTGGAAAGGTTCAGAGAAGGTGTAAGGGGACTTAAATGTTTCCCTTTTTTCAATTTCTCCTTTTATTCTCCTATTGAAGTGGAGAGATATGGTGGGGGATGAGATCTATCATGGTTTTTGGTTCTTACACTAGGTTATGTTGGCATTACTGATAGGGAGTTGTTATTTCCCTTTTCATAGTATGATTCTCTTTGCTTTGGTTGTGGTGTAGATCCAAAATAGTGTTGGTGATGTATTGTTTTTTCATCTTTGGAAGAACATGTAAAGTTCTGATCTAGATTTTGGCTAGTTCTCATTGTTGTTCCTAGCTTAGGATCTATCTTTGTTGTGCATATTTTATATTGTAGGTTGGATGCTATTTTTCTTGGATATATCTTTGGCAACATTCTTTATGGTTTTGGTTTCAGGTCCCCTCAAAACCTATATGTAAAGGGTTTCATGTCCCTTGAAAACTTATTTTACCCTTAATCAAAAACATTTCAATGTTTATGCACATACCATTTTCCTCTATCAAATCATCTTTATCATAATTTGGTCATAAGCTTCTTTTACTACCTAACATGGCCTTGTAGTCGAGGCCCATTTCTATTTATTTTTACTTTTGTGATCTCCCAAAGTATCACTTAAGAGGGGTTTTAGAGTGAATAATTTATCTATTCACTATACTTAAGTGTACTTAGGTTGATGAGATTAGAAAACATCTTGTCTAATTGAATTTTCAACCTTTAAGCCTCTAGAGGTTACAAATTTATTTGGTAAACCTCATGTGCTACCTTTTTGAGGTTGGAAGAATTTCCATCTCACCTCAAAGATCACTCAACACTCGACATCAAGGTTGATGACTTGGTCAACTGGGTTGTTGGTTTGCACACTCCACTTGTCATCCTAAGGTTGACACCTATAGGACAATTTTCTACCTATTTGTGCCACATTATGGGGCACTTGTCAATCCACATCATAGGTGGATTGCCTCTCTCTTTCCTATATATGCAAGGCTTTGTACTCATTGTAATTTTTCTCAACTAAATATAATAGCTCATATTGTTCTTTTGTGCTTGTTTCTTATCTCCATAATTTCCTGTTTCTTATATGAAATACCTAAATATTTCCAAAAAAAATAGACATTTTCCTTAGAAAATAGATCAACATCTTCCTATTAAATTATCAATGAAAGTTAATAAATATTTACTACCCCTTATTGATAGATTCCATATTGATTCATATAATTCAGTGTGAAAAAGCTCTAATGTAGTTCTTTCTCTATAATAAACACATATAGGAAAAAATATCTTGCATTGTTTTTCATAAAATACAACTCTCACATGAAGTAGTTTGTTCCTCAACTAGTGGTAATCCTCTCACAATATTCTTCCACAATAAACTCAATCCTCCAAAATGTAGCTATTCATACCTTAAATACCATATTCATATCTAATCTAAATAAGTTTCTTTAAAATTTTCTTTAGGTTCTTCTTGGGTTATCTTTTCACTCTTGATTTATCATGGGAACATTTGGTTCTCAGTCATCTGAACCTTTGCAATCAACTTGTCACTAAAAAATATATCAAGAATTATGCACACATTATCTTTGAAAGATACTCTAACCTTTTTCTACTAGTTGTCCATCACTCACGAGATTATATTTCAATCCAAGAACAAAATAAATATCAGTTATATGCTTTCTATCACCATCTTTTGTTACAATATTAATAATTCCTTTACTCAAAATTGACATTTTTATAATTATCCAATTAAACTTCTAATTTCATTGAATTCTCTAAACTTGCAAATAAATCTTTGTTTCCTTTTATATGATTACTATACCCACTGCCTAAAAACCAAATATCACTTGAGCTCTCTTGAACAACACAATGTGATGAAAAGTAACTTCAAATTATTTTATGATACATTTGAAAAGTTTACATTTTTATTACCATCGTACGTTTGTTTCTTTTTGTGCTCATATACATAATGACCATTTTTTTTTGTAACAATAACATTGATTATTGGACTTATCATCCCTCTAATTTTTATTTTTTCTGAAAGTAATTGCACTCTCTAGAGCTATAAGCATTAGAATTCTAATTTTTTAGTTCACCATGATCTGGACTACTCCTTCCAGCTTTCTAATTATTTTTTGTCTCTACCTCTAGATCTTGGAATTCCTCTTTCTCTACCTTTGTTGAATGAAATTTGTGATTTAAATGCACTCTCTAAGGATGAATTATTGTTTGTGTTCATTTTGAATTAGTAATACAACAATGCTCCCATCAATTCATCAATAGATAAAAGTGTTAGATCTTTGAATTCTTTAATTGTAATAACAATAACATCAAATTTACTTGATAGGTTTCTAAGAATCTTTCCTACAACCTTCTAACCCATTAAATATTCACCACCTAATCTAATCTAATTAGCAACATTCATGTCTTGACTCACAAACTAGTCTACAACTCTAAATTTCTCATTTATAAAATTTTAAAATTTCTCATTAAAGATTGTAACTTGACTGCTTTCACTTTAATGGTTCTCTCATAGGTTGTTTCCAAAATTTCCTATACCCTCTTAAATCTAATTGCTGCTGCAGCCCGAGGAAAAATAGTCTCATCCATAGTTTGTTGAATAAGATAAAAGACTTTTGCATCCTTTTTCTTTGTTTTCTCTAAACCGGTCTTTTTTTCCTCATGACCTTTTGCAGGCTTTGCTCCTAAGACAGCAGGATTTGCGTTAATCTACTACTTTGTGAGGAGCTTCGTTAATCTACTACTTTGTGAGGAGCTTCTTCAAAACAAAGAACAGTGATCCTTATTCACTTTTCTTTTACCTTTGGCTGGAGTGACTCTCTTCTTTAAGTTTGTTTTGCTTTCAAATTTCTTCTGAAAACTGTGACTTAACTATTATTGGCAGTGGCAGACTTTAATTGAGAGTTACAACTTCTTTGTCAAACTTGAAATCTCCTCTTCGATCTTCTTGCGATTTCTTTTCTAATCTGCCTTAGATACCACTGTGTGGAAGGGTAGAGGCAAATACAACGAATTGCTACAGCAAGAATTATTTTATTCAATTTCTACAATGAGTGCAAATTATCTCAGTATATTTATTATTTTATTCTCCTTCTAGAAACTAAGCATACATTCACTAATTTTATTTTTGGATGAAATTAATAGTCTATCAGTTTACTGTATTCCAATAAGACAGATAATGTATTCTATTCTAATAAGACATAGTTTCTATGGACATCTATAAATTTAATTAATTTCTTAGGACCTCTAAATTTTATTATAATTAAGCTTTTCTACCCAGAGATATAAAATCAATATAATTGATTGTTTGATTGTAAGAAAACATAATATATAAATAATGTGAATCTTTAACAATGTCAAGTATGTCTAAATACCTCGCTTATTTGGCTAACAGAAGTCATGCTTGGCAGGCAATTCTCAACAACTTCGGGACGTCCATTATTTGCAAAAATGTCACGAGGTGATCAAATTTGACTTCGTTTGTTTGGCTGGCAGGACTTTGCAACCATTGCTATATTTAAATACCAGATCTCACTCCCCTCCACATGAAGACATTGTTTCCCTTTATATACATTGCTCCCCATTTGTCTTCTTCCCAAACCCTCCATTATTCATTCTCACACAATATAAGTAGAATTCCAATGGGTTTCATCTTAACTCATTCTTGCTCGATGATGAAGATGACGTTGATTCTGCTTATTTCCATCACAATAGCATTGAATGCTCAAAGTGTAGATGGAAGGAGACTTCTGAAGAGAAGAACAGTGCAGGATAAAATTTCAGCTAAACTCATTCTTGTGAAAGAAGAGCTTACTATACAGCCTGTGAAGAGTTTATCCGAGTGGAAGCAGAGCCCTTCAGTTGCACATATGAAAATCAGATGCCCGCGTAAGAAGAGTAGATCATTCAAGAATAAGCTTCCATCTGGGCCAAGCCCTGGATCAGGCAACGCATATATCAAGTATGGTGGTGTGAAGAGTAGTTGTAGATCAGCAAGCATATTTAAGATTAAACTTCTTCCCCAAGTTTTGTAGGCCACTAATAAATAAGCATGGGCCATGGAAAGGCAGGTGAAGCAGCAAAAATACAAACTGTTCCAAAACCTTTGATTACTCTCAATTAAGTTCCTATGACTTCCCTAGGCCACCATAAAATTTCTTATTGTTTTTTAACGAAACTGTTCAACTGCAATTTAGGCAAACTATGAGACGTTAAATGCATTAATATTTTGTTTTATTTTATGTACAGGTTTTTCAAGCCCTTAATTAATCTGATTGAGAGATATGGGGATGACGATCAAGGTCTTGGATATTGATAGTGGTGGCATTGTTTGTGCTTTCTGTAAACAGTCAATGGGTTGGAGTTAATTTGTATGGTTTTTTAACTGTTGGTTTTGTTCTTAGTGCAAAATAACTGGTGTGTTGGAGTTTAGGCTCTTCTTAGTGTTTGTTTCTTAGAGATATAATCTTGTTATGAGAATTCAATGAAAGTAAATATATTTACAATATTATATTGATGAACATTGTTTTGCTTTTAAGCTCACTTTGATTTGTCTTAAAGATATGAAATTTCTACAGTTCATAAAGATAGAGTTTGTAGATTTCTAGAATAAATGGTGACAACAATTTTTCTCCATCAATGTTTTAGATCACACTACATGATTCATCATCAAGATGATAAGCAAGAGAAGAGAAATCTATGTTTGCGTGAGCAATTTTTTTTCATCAACTTTTCAGATCACACTACATGATCTATTATCAGGATTGATAATCAAGAAAAGAGAAATTGAACAATTTTTCTTCATCAACATTTCAAATCACACTACATGATCCATGATAGGATAATAAGAAAGATGAGAAATTTCTATTCTCTTTCTTATTATCCTATGATGGATCATGTAGTGTGATCTGAAATGTCGATCAAGAAATTTGTTTCACATAGTTTAATCTAGAAATTTACTAAGAGTTGATAAATAATCTAAATTAAATCTATTCTTAAACATATTCATTTCCATGAAAAATTTTCAATTCTCAGTTTTATCTATTTTTCATTTGGAGAGTTTGTCCATTTGGTAAGGCTTGATTTTCAAAATATCATTGACATTTAACAATGCATTTGTCGGTTAGTCGATAAAATATTTCACTATAAGGAGGATTTTTCCAATTTGAATCTTGACTATAAGATTTTATTTAATTGATAATACAACATGTTGAATAATTACTATAACACCAATCCCACCTAGGGTTAAACCCTTAATTTACATGAGTGACCTAAGTCAAATGCACAATATGTTGAAGTAACCCATGACACTTTTAAAATTTATAAATGAATGTTGGGCCCACTTATTTCCCTCCACTTAGTCAATAATAAAACATTCAATTAGCACCTTGGAGTTATATTTAAGGATTAATTATAATTAACGTAATCATCTAGAATGTATCAAGGAACATCTCTTGCACACATTCATTAGTATCAAAGCATCTTCTTGTGACATCAAAATTCGAGGGCATATTCTATGGAAGAGTCTAATGAAGAAAGAAATAATATTCTAGAAGAAAACATCTAGAATCCAATGGCTTAAGGAAAAAGTTTGGAACACCAATTTCTTCAATCAATAATCTTTAAAACATAAAAGAAGAAACAATATAAGTAAGCTTACTCTCAGTGATGGTTATGTGGTTTCAGAGGATGTCATAGTTGATGTTATTGTTTCATTCTTCAAAGAGAATTTTGTTCTGAATAACCAGGATCTAAATGATATCCCTGGGTTTGTGGAAGTTATCCCTCAGGTTTTGATGATGTTGATAATGTTGGAATGAGCAATGTTGTTTCTTCGGAATTTGAAGTTAAATTTGTTGTTTTCTCATTTGGAGATTTTAAAGCCCCTAGTGTAGATGGGTTGCCTCCATCCTTCTTCCAATAGTTTTGGGAGATTGTCTCTCAAGATCTGTTAACAACTACTAGAGACTTCTTCATATCAGGTAAGCTCCTTAAATAACTAAATCAAACCTTCATTGTGAGTGCCAAAAGTGGTGGAGGCTACTACTATGACTGACTTTAAGCAGATTAGTCTTTGCAATACCATCTATAAAATATTCTCTAAGGTGTTGGTCAATAGAATTAAACCTATCCTTCACAGAGTCATTTCCACCAATCATAAAGGATTTTTCCTAGGTAGGAAGATTTTGGATATTGTTGTGCTCACCATCCATGAACTTCTTCATTCAATGGGGAACAAAAAAAAAGTCAACTATGCTCTTAAAACTTGACATCTCCAAGGCTTATGGTAGAATGCTCTAGCCCTTTCTTATGGGTGTTTTGGAAAAAAATGGATTTGGGAGGAAGATACTTACACTCATTAACACTTGTATCTCTTCCCCTACCTATTCAGTTTGGTGAATGGTATCCCAAGAGATCTTTTCTCCTTAGGAAAGGGTTAAGATAAGGGGAACCCATCTCCCATTATTTATTCATTCTTGTTTCTAAGGCTCTACATAGAGGTTTTCAGAAGCTCATTGACTCTAATAAACTCCTTGGGTTCAAAGTTGCTTCTTCTTCATCTCCCTCCTCCCATGAATAATTTGCTGATGACACTATTCTATCTGGGGTCGGTTCAATTGTGGAAGCCAAAATTTGGAAGTCTACCTTGGATACCTATGCTAAATTTGTTGGCCAACACATTAATTATCATAAAATTATGCTCTACTTCTTTAACTTTGAGGACATTCTTAAAGACAAGATTGTGAGAATTCTTGGATGCCAACAAAATAGTTTACTTGCCACTTATCCTAGCATTCCTTTTACCACAAAAATACTATCTAACACTTATTGGAACAAAATTGTGGAAAGAGTGCAAAGGAAGTTGGCTGGTTGGAAAGGGAAGGTTTTAAGCTAAGCTAGTAAATACTAGTTGCTAAAATCTTCCCTTCAGAATATCCATGTTTTCTATTTGTCTTTGTTTAAAATTTATATTAGCATGGTTGAAAGAATTGAAAAGATCCAAAATAAATTTATATGGTTTGGAGTTGAGGATAAGAAAATATTATCCCTAGTTAAATGGGAAAATGGTGTGTAAACCTAAAAGTAGAGGAGGTTTAGGGATAAGAATATTGAAGCAATTCAACAAATTGTTTCTCTCAAAAATTAGGTGGAACTTATTGGAAGGGAACAAAGATTGGTCTTACATTTTCATGGCTAAGTACTAGAGAATAGATAACCTAGATGTTTCCTTTCTTCCTCAAATGTTCCCAATGGTTTTTTTATATGGAATCACATACTTAAGATTAGAAATGTGATTAAGCAAGGAATATTTTAGAGTGTGGGGGATGGAAAGGTTATTAATTTTTTGAATGACTATTGGATTGAAGGTCAATTTTTTTCCTCTATGCAGGGTCTCTCCCATGTTAGAGACATCAAAATCAGAATAAATGGTACTAATATACATGGGTATATCAACAAGGATGGCTTCCCATACCGAGTGGAAAAACTTTGATAGTTAGCTAAGTGGAAGTGACTTGATGAGTGGAATTCAACAAGCCTGGAAAGAGGAGGTTTTCCTTCTCTACAAGCTTATAAATGAATGTAGTTTTTTATAGTTTAGACAAGAAGGATGTATTTCTTTGGTCTCCTAACCCTTCAAGAGACTTCTCAATTAGGAATTCTTATAATCTTGTTGTAGATGCTAAGAATGACTGCCCTTTCAATTGGAACCAGGCATGGAATAACAAAATGATACCTAAAATTTGTTATTCTTGGTTGGTTGTTATTCACAATACAATTCACACAATTGACAACTTGAACAAGAGGGGTTTATCTTTGGTTAATAGATGCAACTTATGTTACAAAGAGGAATATATTGTTAGCCATCTATTCTTCCACGGAGAGTTTGATAGATGTGTGTGGGGGGAGGTCCTTTCCCACTTATTGCTCTATTGGGCCTTCCCTTTGCATCTAAGGTATTTTGTGAACTACTATAACTATGGTTTCCCCTACAATCATCTTGTCATCTACAAAATTTTGAAACAAATTCCTTTTTTTTTCACCTAGTAGCTATGAAAAGATAGGAATACTAGGGTGTTCATAGACCAGGTTAGAAACAATAGGGTCTTCTTTCAAATTATGAAAAACAACTTACAAGATATTATTTGTTCCTAGTCTTTTGGTTTCTCAAAAAATTCCTACTTATGCAAAATTGAGAGTGAAATAAAATTGGGAGATCACTCAAACTCTAACCAAAATTAATTGGAGTAAAATCACGGTAAGAGAGGTCAAATGGAACCCCCCAAAAAATGGATGGGTGAAGCATAACTTTGATGGGTGCTCTAAGGGAAACCTTGGAGAAGATACAATTGGTAGAGTAGTAAGAGACTAGAAAGTAGATATGATTTCAAAGGATACACTAAATCTATTGGCTTCAAATCCAACAATGAAGTTGAAGCCATGGTAGTGTGGTGGGGGTTAAGAGACTAAAGAAGTTAGGATACTAGTCTGTAGAGGTTGAAGGTGATTCACAAATAATTTTTAACCTTTTACAAAATAACAATGATCCCTCATGGAAGATCTGAAAATTGATGGAGAACTACAGATATGATCTTCAAATTTTTTAATAGGTAAAGATCAAATGTTTCTATAAGAAAGGTAATTGAGTGGTTAATATTGCTTGCAACCTAGGCCTATAATTTGAAGAATGGAATTACAAGATTTTAAATTCAAATATCCTAGGAACTTTAAAGAAACAATTGAAATGAATGTAAATTATGCTACTTGTAATGATTTCAATGTAACAAAAAGTAGGAAAACTGAAACAGGAAAGCAATAATAGCAAACAAAAGTTTAAAAACAAGAAATTCAACTCTGTAAAATGCAGTTCAAAATTTGGAATGGGAATGATTCACCCAAGGTGATGAATGAGTCCCAATAGGGTTTTTTTTTTAATTCAGAATTTTTTAGTTGATTTTTACGCTTTTTGTGTTTTATGATCCGTATCTAAGATGCAAATACAGATATTGAATGATTTTCAATGAAATTAAGTGTAAAAATGTAAGATAAATGATCTTTCACTAATGTGAAATTTGAAACCCTAGAAGGAAAATTAACCAATGAAAATCCTAATGCAATGTTAATGCAAGCTAAATCTAGGATGTAAATGCACTCTTAATCAAAATTATGATGTTCCAATTACAAGTGCACCAAAATGGAACGTATGAAAAATGGGGGAATGATGATGTATTCGCACCCACTTTCAAAGATGTTCCACTCAAGGATAACCCTAGAGATCTCAATGCAAAAGAGAAAGATATCTTGCAATAGGATTGTCCTAGGGATTGAATGTGATCTAATGAGGGGTTCACCACCAAGTTCAGACTTGGAAAAGACAATGAAATGAAAGATGTAATGAAAAACCCTAATTTAATGCAATGACCTATAAAATGGCTTTAAAATGCAAACAAAATAGAATAGAAAGGTAGAGAAATGAATAGTGTGCACTTGGAAATATGGAAGTGACTGGAAGGAGCTTTGAAATTTTGGAAATCCTGACTTTTTGAGCTAGTGGGACTCATTCACCATTCCAAGTGAATCAATCCCAGTTTTGGATTTTTGCACAAAAACAAGTTTCGGGCAAATGGGTATCCAAATCTGCAAAAATCTCTAAAAAAACCTACAATGGGACTCATTCACCACTTGTGGTGAATGAGTCTAGTTTGGATTTTCTAGATCTTCAAATTTTTGATTTGCACCTCTCAGTCTGCTCAATCTACTCCTCCATGTTTTCAGATCTGAAACTCTAATTTTGGGGCTATAGATGAACTTTTAGTGAAGATTATGACCTTGCAAATGGGGAGACAACTCCAAAAATCTTGTAACCTAATCTTCAATGATCTTCAAGTCTTCAAAGCACCTAAATCTGCAATCACACAAAGAGAGATAGAAAAAGTGTTGATTGTTAGGGAATAGGGGTTTGCCTTTGTCAAACCCCTTGTAGGTAATTAAACCAAATGACGAAACAATGAAATAGGGATATGAAGCATGAAACAAAGAACATGAATCATGTAAAATGATACCTTGAATGATTCCTTGTAGATGATGTCTTGTAAATCTACAACTTAACATGAAATGGCCATGAAGGATGTAGATCTTGATCTTTGACAATAAGAATAGAACAATGCTTGATCTTGGATCTTCAATGCTACATCACAACACTAGCTCAGTAACATGATTGATGCTTAATATGTTTGATATGATGATGGATCTTGAATTGTTGCAACAATTGATAGAGAATTCTACCCTTGAATGCCTTAAAATTGATCTTGAAAGCTATCTTGATGATCTTGGAATGCTTAACTCTTGCTTGCTTGACTTGATATCATGTAGGCTTATGTTTTTTATGAGAAATAATGATTTCAAATCTATTTTATATAGGAAATCCACTCAAATGATCATTAATTTTATCCCCAAGGCCGACATGGAAGAAATTTGAATTAAAAACCCACTTTTCCTACTCAAAACCTTAAAAATAGGCCAAATGGGACTCATTCATCATCCTAGGTGAATGATTCCCACTTGGATGGGACTCATTCACCCAAGGTGGTGAATGGGTCCCACAGGGGCTATTTTTAGTCTTAAAGTGTTGGGGAGCCAAGGAATTAGGCTTATATGTTCATCTTGTCAAGTTTTTAATCAAAATATGCATTGGGATGCACAATATAGGGTCATAGGGGCCTACTAATGATGATATAAAGGTTATATAAATGCAATAAGGCCAAAAATCCAATGTGAAAGTATAAATAAATACACTTTACAACACTAAATTAAGGAAAAAATAGTTCTATTTAGCTTAGAAGGGCCCTAAATCCGATGTGAATGTGTAAAACACATTACAACACTAGGTTAGGTCCACTTTAGTTTACAAGCCTCATAAATTTAATGTGAAAGTGTAAATAAATACATTTTACAACATTAAATTGAGGTAGAGTTAAGTTAATTTAGCTTAAAAAGGGCCCAATACCTAATGTGGATGTGTAAAACACCTCACAACACTAGATCAAGGTAATGTTAAGTCCTATTTGTCATTAATTATTCCCAAATCAAGCAAGGAAAAGGATTTTTTTTTGTTGTTCCAATATAAAAGGTCAATTGTTGAAGTTTTTGGTGTGAAGTGTGATGCAAAATGATGTGTATGTGATCAAGTGTTGAGATCTGAGTGTGAGCATAAACACCTAAGACTACTAGAAGCAATGAGCAGAAGGTGTCTACATTTCAATGTGCCTAAAGTTGTTGGAGGTAGTGAGCCAAAGGTTGTAGATGGTGAAGAGTTGTTGTGGTGGATTCTCCTATTTCTCTAAGGTAGTGGACCTCCTTGTAATAGTTTATTTCTTTTCTCTTGTATTCGAGAAGAAGTGATCTCCCTAGGTAGTGAGGCCTTGGTAGTGAGTCTTTCTTTCTTTTAGACAGTGAACCCTTCTGGTAGTGAGCCTTTTGTAATAGATGTTAATACTCATATAGTGAGCTAATCCTCACCATGGTTTTTCCCTCATTGGGTTTTCCACATAAAATCTATTGTTCTATTGTTCATGGTTGTTAATGTGTTGATATTTCATTTGTTTACATTAATGTTGATGTTTAATATGGGTTTAAATATTAATAAGGGTTTGAAGATTTTAACGCATAATTGATTCACCCCTCTTTTAGTTTTCATGTGTGTCTAACAATTGGTATTAGAGTAAAGGTTCCTTGGAAGAAGCTTAACCACTTGAGGTAGATCTGGATGGCACATAGGAATGGTGTCAAAATTCCCTTTGTTCGATGGAAAAAATTATGCTTTCTAGAAAGCAAGGATGGAAGTCTTTCTTGTCTCATTAGGGTTTGATGTATGGAATTCAATTGAATATGGATAATCTATGCCTACTACTCCTCCGACAATTGAAGATCAACTCTACTCACTTTGTGAGAGACATGCCAAGAATTACAAAACCTATCAATGCAATTTGCAAAGAGTGTCACTTTGGAAAATAGACAAAGAAGAGGTTCAAAACTAAGGAATACTCTACCATAGGACCTTTGAAGTTGGTGCATATAAACCTATGTGGACCTACTGGAACAAGAATCTCTCAAGGTGATAGGTATTTTATGTTTTTAATAGATGATTACTCTAGAATGACTTGGGTGACCTTTCTCAAAGAAAAATAAGAAGCTCTAGATAAGTTTAAATCATTTAAATGTATGGTTGAGAATTAGATGGATTTTAAAATCAAGTGTCTAAGGTCTGACAGAGGTGGTGAGTTCACCTCCAATGAGTTTAATAATTTTTGTGAAGATCATGGGATAAAAATACATTTATCAGCTTCTAGGGTTCTCCATAGTAGAATGGGGTTGTGGAGAGGAAGAATAGGACACTTTAGGAAGCAACAAGAACCATGTTGAAGGAGGAAAATCTATTGGATGTCTATTGGAGAGAATAAATTCATATGTATTCTACATTCTTAATAGCTCAGACAAGCAAGAGTGAATAGTTCAAAGACCCCCTACAATCTATGGTATGGAAAAAATCCTACGATGAGATATTTTAGAGTGTTTAGAAGTAAATGTTATATCAAGAGAGCTGAAGAGAGCTTAGGAAAGTTTGATGCAAGATCATATGAAGGAATCTTCCTTGGATCAAAGAGAAAAGCATATAGATGCTACAATAAAAGGCTATAGAAGATAGTCAAAATTTCAAGTGTCAAAGTGGATATGAAGAATCACATTAGAGCTCAATTCAAATAGAAGGATGTGAATCTAATGAACCCCCTTGTAAAGAAGAAGAGAAAGAAGAAGATAAATAAAAAGAGATGCTTGTGGAAAAGGAAGAAGCTTCGAAAAAGAATCCTATGAATCCTAAGTATGTGTTGAAAAATCATTCTAAGGATCAAATAATTGGAGATGAAAGCAAAGGTGTATTGACAAGAAGAAAATTTGTGAACCATCAATTTTGAGGTTGTTCTATGGACTTCTCTTACACTCTTAGGGATTTTCACCTAAAAGGAGAGAGATAGAACACTAAAATTGAGGTGGTTCACTCGAATAAAGGAATGTAAGATGGAATTATGACTAAATGAAATGATATAAATGCAACTAAGCGATGAAATTGATTGATTATGAATGCAAAACTAATGAAATATGCAATGTTTGAAAAAACAATGTGATATGCAAAAAGAGAACTAAAAACATGAACTAATGCAAACAGAATTGAATGAGGTTTAACAGAGTGCACCTAGAAGTTGAATGTTGATCATGGAAGGTTTTGAAAACTAACAAAAATCACAGTTGATCACTAGTGGGACTCATTCGCCACTGATGGTGAATCGGTCCTCCTATTGGTAAAAACACCTGAAACTGCTTTCCGACTGTCGGGAATTTGATTATGATAAAATAATTTTTTTCAGCCTTCAGGTGGGACTCATTCACCACTGATGGCAAATCAGTCCTCCTCTAAAATTTTGGAAATTCAAAGATCAATCCTATAGGTCCAGATCTACAACACTTGTCTTCTTGTCGGGTTGATGGAGTCAAATCTGCAGAAAATGGGTTGTAGGTTGTCTCCAACCTTGAATTAGGGTTTATTTGACTTGAAACACTTTGATGACTTATTGACCACCTTTCAACACCTATTTTCTTGACAAATCTGCATATAAAGTCTACAAGCACACATACAAAAGGGGGAAAATGGTTAAAGGTTAGAGTATAGGGATTTGCCTTGATAAAGAAATGAAATGAAGAAGGAAATGATGAATAACAACATGCAAATTTCCTAACTCACCAAAACCTTTTTGTTGAAGTCTGAAGATATGTCAATGGCTTCTCCAAGATGCTTGATGATTGCTTGATTGAATGATGCTTTGATGGATCGAATGCAAGAATGCTAATTAATTTTGAATGAGTGAATGAGATGAATGGGGGTTAGAATGGATGGAAAAACACTTATTTATAAACACTTATGCCCTAATTACCTAATAACACATCATCATAGGCCGACAAAAGGTGATTTATAGATGAATTATAGTGAAAAGAGTCTAGAAATGTGTAGAAATGTGTTACAACATTTCACAACACCTTCACAAGACATCATAATTTGAATTTTAGGACCTAATGTTAATGATCTATTTTTCTATGATACATTTAGCCCCCACTTTAGTGAGAGGATGAACTTGCTTCAAACTCACACTAAAGTAGCCATGCATATCGAGAGGGATCCAAATGCACTTATGCTAGCAAGATGGAATAACAATGATCAAGAGGGATGATCAAGCCCCCAAGATGAAGATTCCATGGCAAACTGAATATAAGAACAAAGGAACATAAGTGTGAAAGAGAAAGGGTGAAGGGGAAAAAGGAAAAGGAAAAGGAAAAGGAAAAGGAAAAGTCAGATCAAGCTTTGATCATTTTTTCAACTAGTTGTGAATCAAATCTAGGCCATTTTTCCAAAAAAGAAAATGCACACTCACTCTGGGGTGACTAAACTCATGGCGGTCCGCCAAGTGAGAAGGCCCAAAAGTTGAGAAACATACGCTAGTTGGTATGCACTCACAAACACATAGGTGGCTTATGGGGAAAGTTGTGCCATGGAATGGGCTTCCCGCTCAACTATATCAAATTTATACCTCCTGATAACTTTAACAAGGTGCCACAAAGGAAATTGTTGGTTCGTGCTTCATGAGACAAGCAAATCTTCGTATGCTTACAACTCATGAACAAGTAGGATTGGTACCACAGGCATGCAAGTTGTGTTATGTAAGGTGGAAAAGATGTAAAATGAAAAAATGTAACATATAAAAGATGTTCAAAGGAGTCTTGTTAAGTTCATGCAAGGTCTATCACTTAGCAAAAATTGTGTCTAATGTCTCCAAGAAAGGACTAATCAAAGAATAAAATATTTACAACTTAGGGGATGCAATGCGTCGCATCAGGCCGCTAAGAGGAATGTAATATGCTAAGATAGATCAAACTTATGAAGGACATCACACCCAATGCCATCCACGAAGTGACAAACACATCGTATGAAGTGTCAAGGCTACACTAAGAACCAAGAATGTAAATGAATAATGCCAATGTATGCCCCCCACTTTAAAGGAATTGCTACACACTGTTCTGTGAGCAATTATTTTAAAGTAGCAAAGGAAAGATGCTGCAAGAAAAATAAGACATGAGAGCCAACTTGGAAAGCCCCTATGCCAAGTCATATGTTTTTGAGTAAGGCTACTTCATGTAAATGAAAAGGAAAGAAAAAGAAAGGGGAGTTTCCTCCCAAAAGTGAAGACACCAAACCCATAAGGTGTCTATGGATTTGGGGTCAGTATGTTCGTTGTTGTATTTGTTTTGATTAAAGAACTTAGAACTATCATCATTCCCAAAAACGCATAGAACTAGAAGAATGACACAAAGAGAGTGAAAAAAAGAAAAGAAAAACAAAGCCCGTTTTGGGTCAACATGGAAGAGACACTATGGTATCAACGTTTTGCATCATCCCAAAAAGGAAAACATAAGCAAAAAGAAAACAAATGGTAAAAGAAAATGAAAAGATTTTGGGTCAACATGAAGGAGACATTTCGGTCTCAATGCCTTGTTTCATCCCTAAAAGGGAAAAGATAAGAAAAGATAAAAAAGGAAAAGGAAAAGAGACTTTTTGGGTCAACATGGAAGAGACATAGGGCGTCTCAACGCTTTGTGTCATCCCCAAAAGGAAAACACAAAACAAAAGAAAAAAATAAAATGCAAAATGTACAACATATAGAAGAATAGAGGTACAAATCTAGAGGAAGAGCACAAAGAGAAGAGGACATCAAACACAAATTACAAGGGGAACGCGATATGCACATGCGATCAAACTAAATAAAAAGGAAAATGAAAAAGAAAAAGAAAAATGTAAAAGGCTAGTTAAGGAAAATGCAAGCCAACCATCTAGCAAGTCATCCGCCTCCCAATCATGTTTAGTGTATTTTGAGGGCGGTTGACTGTCTAAAGGGAGAATTGCAAGTATTGAACTAGGGGAAGTGTCAGGTTCTTCACTTGGTGTAGAAGTTTTATCATTTAAGCTCATGGGAGATGAAAATAAAGAGTTTAAATTGTTATGCACTTCTTCATCTATTTTAGTGATCTCCTCATCATCATCATCATCTAGATTAATCACGACAAGAGGACATAGAGTAATTTCCAAGGAAGGATGAATAAGGAGTTGTGGTTGTTGTATCTGATCATTTTGTTGTGATGGTTGTATTGTACTATCTTGTGGTGGGTCAAGAGGAGGAGGGTGATCAGGTGTTGCTTATATCAAAGGTGGAGGTTGGTTTTCCTTGTTTTCTTTTATTTGTGACTGACGAGCAAGGATACAATGACGACGCCTACGCTCCATAGCACTGTGGTTTCATTTAATTCTATGTTGAAGTTGTTGAGGTGTAAGAGCGGGTTGATACACCATAGGCTCCTTTTTCGTCTTGAAGAGGAGGAATGGAAAGAACCAATAGAGATGGGTCAATCACTTTCTCTTTGGCTTTGTAAACTTGTTTAACATGGGGAGGCATGACGTGGTTGGTTTCAATATCTCTTGGGAATTTATACAATGAAGGGGAAGTGTCTATGGTTGGTTGCTCATGAGGTTGCATTGTTTGTTCAGGTTTAGACTCATGCTAAAGCATTGTCTCATCTATGATAGGGATAGTGGAAGTGTATGGGGACATGTGTCGAAGAGACAATTTGGCTATTCGTTTGGCGTTGAACTTTTGATAAGTAATGAAAAAGAAGTCTTTTCAAGGGGTGATGGGTTCCATAGGTTCAAGCCAAAAGGCTTCTAAGGAAAAATTACCTTTAGAGGAAAATGGATTAAAGCCACTATGGTGAATGGTAAATGTCTCATTGTCATGTAGAAACTTCAAAAATTTGTGAACAACTGAAGGAACAACTTTCATCAAGTGAAGCCAAGGATGACCTAGCCATAAACGAAAATGATCCGATTGTGGAATAATAGAAAATGTTACATCCAAAGTTTTGGGCCATATCTGTAATGGGAGTATGATTGATACAATAATAGGGCACGTAAAACCAGTATGTGTTTTAATCCATGCAGTTGGTTTATTATAATCATCCTAATAGAGATCATATATAATACTAAAAAAAAATTCATGATCACATTCTTTCCACATGAAGGTTCTATTAATATCCCATTGGTGGGCTTATCATAGATGCAGTCAACTATGTAAAGAGGACCATTGGGAAGATTTTTAAGTATATCATGAGAAGAAAAATTAATATCAAGAGATTTGTTTGTTGTGCCCTTATGAGGGATAACTTCTATCGTAGGTCCATAATTTCATCCATAGGATTAACTTGGGTAACATTTGGAGTAATAGAATGTTGTTCATTATTTGTATCAATGTTCATCACATGAGTGTTTGAAGGTTCACTGGCTTTGACAAATGAAAGATTGTGTTTAGGCACATGGGGTTGGTAAAAATTTGTAAGTTCTGATTGGGAGGTGCAATGGACTTATTACCTTGATCATTGACACCCGCAATGGACAAATGACCAAAATCAATGAGGACTTGAACTAAGTGTTTGAGATGCTTACATTGTTCGATGTTGTGTCCATTTTGGTGATGAAAATAACAATAAGCATTTGGTTTAAAGGTGGGTGGTAAAGGCTTGGTAGTATCAAGTGGTTTAACAGTAGGTAAAGTGATCATTTGTTGTTGTGGCAGTTGATTCATCGTGTTATGGAGTGTATCGGGTAAAGGGGTAAATTGTCTCTTCAGGTCCCCATAGGTAAAGGACATGACTGCTTTAACAACAGCCACTTGATTAGGCACTGATTGAGCTGGTTGTGGTGGAGGCAGATTGAACTGTAAAAAGCCTCTGTTTGGTTTTCTGAAGTTTTGTGCATTGTTTTGGATGCCTTGTTCAAACTTCTTAGCTCAGTTAGAAGTGGACTTGGAATCATGACTAGTAACTGAGTTGTGATAGTCATAAAGGGTCATGCATAAATGCACAATAATGAAGGAAATTTCATCATAGTCAACTTATCCTGAAGGTGAGTGTTCAAGTTTTTGATAAACATCTTTTGAAGATGTGAATCAAGAATCTTGACATCTATTTGAGCATATAATGACTAATAACGTGAAATGAAATCTGTTACTTTTTCATCTTCATTTTTTTTGCATCTCATTAAATTAGCCATTGTCTTTTTGGGAGTCATATGGACTTGGAAATGACTTATAAATGCATCCACAAGTTCATTAAATGATCAGATTGAATGATTGGGTAAGTTTGAGAACCACTCCAATGCAGTGTCCTTTAAGGTCCTAGGAAAAGGTTTAGCTAATAGTTTATCGTCAAGGAAAAAATCATTACACAATGTTGTATAGGAATTAACATGATTAGTAGGGTCTCCTTTACGTTCGTACTTCTCAAACCTAGGCATCTCAATTCCTTATGGCATCTATGTTTGTAAGATCTCTAGAGATAATGGGCTACTACAAACATGACATGTGGGTGAAGCATTTTGAATTTGGCTTATGGTGAATATTTGTTGTTGCATGGAAGAAACAGTGTTAAAGAGTTTTGTAATGAGGGGATCGGTGTAAGTGGTATGAGGTGGAAGAGAAAAAGGTGATGGAGTGTATGTAATGTTAGGAGAAGTGAAGGGGACACTAAGAGGGATGAAGGTGAAAGATGGAACATTCGATGCCACAAAAGAACTAGGAATGCTAGTTGGAATAGCAAAAGGAGTCACATGACTAAATTTTTGCATGGTTGTTGTAACTTGAGGAGTGGTATAGGTAGGTATGGATGCTATAGTTGAAGGAGGAGGAATGTGAGATCCTTGGCTTACCGCAATGTTTGTTGGTTGGGAAGTGGAAGGAACATGTTTGTTCTATATCTCAGCAATTCTTTTCAAAACTTGTAAGCCATCGTCACTTTCAACCAAGCAATGAAGGCTTTCTATGGTAGGTATGGTAGTGGTGGAAATGTTTTCAAGGGATAAATCTTGTTGTAAATGTGCAAAATCTTCATGAATATTAATGAATTTATCTTGCATAATTTTATTGGTTTGTGTGTCAACATGCATTGTATGTGAAGTTAAAGGTATACTAGTGGTAGTATCCATGCCTAATGCACCATTTTCCATACTAGGATTAGGAGCTCTTGAGATCCCAAGGTCCACAACGAAAGTGTTATCATGAGAAGCCATGAGTATAGAACTTTGTCTCACTAAAGTATTATCAATTGGGCACCAAACACTCATACAAGTACCACAAAAGATGGGGTGAATGCAAATGTAAACTAGGAATAACAAAATGCTAATGACGGAAATTTTGTAAACTGAAACAAGAAGGCAGTAACAGGAAATAGAAATGCAAGAAATACTGTGAAAATGCTAGAAATTTTAATGCAGAAAATGCAACTGGACTGATTTGCCCAGGGTGGCGAATGAGTCCAAGTATGAGAATTTTTTTTGTGTTTTTCAAAAAAATTAAAGTGATTTTAATGCTTTTCAAATGAAAAATGAAGATGCAAATGCATATTTTTAGTTTTTTAATGATTTGATATGCAAAAATGAAATCTATATGATTCTTTCACTAATGCAATTTTAGAAATCCTAGGATGTAAAAACAAAACAAAACCTAATTCAATGTTGATGCAAAGGAAACCTAGCCCATGCAATATGCAATTGAAATCAAAAAGAGAAGTGTTCAAAATGCAGGTTAACCAAAATGAACCATCAATTTTGAGGTTGTTCTATGGACTTCCCTTGCACTCTTAGGGTATTTCACCTAAAAGGAGAGAGATAGAACACTAAAATTGAGGTGGTTCACTCAAATAAAGGAATGTATGATGGAATTATGACTAAATGAAATGATCTAAATGCAACTAAGTGATGAAATTTATTGATTATGAATGCAAAACTAATGAAATATGTAATGTTTGAAATCACAATGTGCTATACAAAAAATGAACTAAAAACATGAACTAATGCAAATAGAATTGAATGAGGTTTAACAGAGTGCACCTGGAAGTTGAATGCTGATCTTGGAAGGTTTTGAAAACTGGCATAAATCATTGTTGATCACCAGTGGGACTCATTTTCCACTAATGGTGAAATATTCCTCCTACTGGTAAAAACACCTGAAACTGCTTTCCGATTGTTGGGAACTAGATTCTAAAAAAATCAACATTTTTATCCTTCAGGTGGGACTCATTCACCACTAATGGTGAATCAGTCCTCCTCCAAAATTCTAAAAATTCAAAGTTCAATCCTATAGGTCCAGACCTACACTTGTCTTCTTGTCAAGTGGACAAAGTCAAATCTGTAGAAAATGGGTTGTAGATTGTCTCCAAACTTGAATTAGGGTTTAATTGACTTGAAAAACTTTGATGACTTATTGACCACCTCTCAACACTTATTTGATTGAAAAATCTACATATAAATTATGTAAACACACATGCAAAAGGGGGGAAATGGTTAAGGGTTAGAGTATAGGGATTTTCCTTGGTCAAATCCCACTTTGGTAATCAAACCCTTGATAAAGAAATGAAATGAAATGAAGAAGGAAATGATGAATAAAAAAGGAAAATATCCTAACTCACCAAAACCTTGTTGTTAAAGTATGAAGATGTTTCAATGGCTACTCCAAGATGCTTGATGATTGCTTGATTAAATGATTCTTTAATGGATCAAATGCAAGTATGCTAATTGATGTTGAATGAGTGAATGAGATGAATGGGGGTTAAAATGGATGGGAAAACACTTATTTATACACAGTTATGCCCTAACTACCCAATAATACATCATCACGAACTGAAATAAAGCCTTTTTGAATAAAAACCCAAAAGAAAATTTGAATTATTTTAAATTTGGAGCCGAGAGGGACTCATTCGCCACCCATGGTGAATGGGTCCCACTCTAGGCTTGTAAGTGGGTGTTGGGAATTAAGTTGCATTTAATGTTGTTTGTCAGGTTTACATTCAAAAATACACTTAATTAAGTCTTATGAGTGCATAAAGGGGTCAAATAAAGCATAAGAAAGGTGTAAATAGTGATAACAAGCCTAGAAAAATGTGAAATCTTGTTACAAGACTTTACAACACTTTAAAATAGGACTTGATAAGTGATAAAAAGGTGATTTTTAGATGAATTGTAATGAAAAGAGTCTAGAAAAGTGTAGAAATGTGTTACAACACTTCACAACACCTTCACAAGACATCATAATTTGAATTTTAGGACCTAATGTGAATGCTTAAGTTACATTGCAACATTAAATCAAAGAAAAATAGGTCAAGCATCAAAAGATAAAGACCTAAAAGACCATGAAAATGTCAATGATCCATTTTTCTATAGTACAAGTTGCTATGGTAGAGGAACAGGTAAAATTTTGTTTACTTTTTGAAGCAGAACCTAAAACAATTAATAAAGCATTCAGGGATGAAACTTGGGTCAGAGCTATGGAAGAAGAGTTGAGGCAAATTAAGAAAAATTAGGCATGGGAAGTTGTCTCAAGAAAAAAACAAGAATGTGATAGGAACTAAATGGGTTTTCAAGAAAAAATTGAATGAGAATGGAGAAGTTATCAAAAACAAGGCTAGGCTTGTGTGTAAAGGCTACTCACAAGTGGAAGGAATATATTTGAAGAGACTTTTTCCCCAGTAGAATGAATGGAGGATATTAGGATTCTTTTGGTTTTTATAGCATATAAAGACTTCAAGGTGTATCAGATGGATGTAAAGTCTACATTTTTGAATGGTGAGTTAGAAGAAGAGGTATAAATTCAACAACCAAAAGGTTTTCAATTATTTGAAGATCCTAACATGGTCTGCAAGTTGAAAAAGGAATTATATGGGCTCAATCAAGCTCCTAGATCTTGGTATGCAAGATTGGACAAGTACTTATTACAATAGGGATTCAAAAAGGGCGTTGTAGATAGTAACCTTTATTTCAAAGTTGAGAGAGATTAAATCCTAATTGTGGTTGTGTATGTTGATGACATAATATTTGGAGGAAATGAGGGAATGTGTAAAAGGTTTGCAAAGGAGATGAAAAATGAGTTTTAAATGTTGATGTTTGGGGAGATGACTTTCTTCCTTGGGCTAAAAATCAGTCAATCAAAAAGAGGAATATTCATTACACAATCAAAGTATGTTAAGGAAATGTTAAAGAAGTTTGGAATGGAGGAGTCTAAACTAGTATACAACAACATCTCCCATGGTAGCTATTTGTAAATTGAGGAAAAATGATGAATCTCCTAAGACATATTAGACCAAGTATAGATCCATGATTGGTGGATTACTATATTATATCTAACTACAACTAGATCAGATATCATGCATGTTGTATGTCTTGTGGCAAGATTTCAAGAAGATCCTAGAGAATCACATGTGGAAAAATTCAACAGGATATTTAGATATTTGAAGAGCACTTCAGACTGTGGTCTATGGTATTCTAAGTATACCATCTTCTCTTTGAGTGCTTATATATATGTAGATTGGGAAAGTTGTTTGGATGACAAAAGAAGTACAAGTGGAGGCACTTTATTCCTTGGAAATAGACTAGTTTCTTGGTTGAGTAATAATTAGGCTTCAATATCATTATCTACTACAGAGGTAGAATATATTATTGCAAAATCTTGTTACACACAAGTATTATGGATTAAATAGACATTGAAACATATCATAGTATCATATGATGAACTATCTCTATCTTGTGTGATAATACAAGTTATATAAACATTTCAAAAAGTTTGGTAATGCATTCAAGAACAAAGCATATCTCTATTTGACCAGTATCACTTTCTAAGAGAGAAATTTGTTGAGAATGAAGTAAAGTTGGAGTATTTTCATACAAAGGATCAAATAGCAGATATTTACAAAAAGGCTCTTCCAAAAGATACATTTGAATTTCTCATAAACAAGCTAGGGGTTATTGCCCCTCCTTTCAACTAGATGCATGAGATGGTGCATCTTTCCAAGGGAGAAATTCAAGATGTATTATTTTTCCTGGGCTGATGAAGGCTACCTCTTAGGGGGAGTAGGTGGTAGTGTCTTTGGTTGGTGTATTCAAGGGGAGCATATATTGTGACTAACAATGGGAGAGAGAGAAGTGAAGTGTGCAGGTTTTTCCATTTGACGTTGATGTCAAAGGGGGAGAGTGAAGTATGAAAAACATAGGAAAATAGAAGTGGAGAGAAAGAAGCTTGAAAAACATAAGGGGGAGAGAGAGAAATAAGTATGGAATATAAGAAATATCCAAGTAAGGGGGAGAGATTCTTGAGTTTTGGAGATGAAAAATTGGTTGTTTTTGTTGTTGATGGTTTTTCAATAGTTGTTTCCATCAATGACAAAGGGGGAGATTATTACACTGTGTTTCCATTAGAGTTTTCATTGATGTCAACTTCTAAGTGTGGTCATGATGAGAAGGTGTTTGTGGTGCTGCGCAGGTCTTGCAAATACAACATGGTCACTTGGTTTCCAAGTGCTTTTGAGATAATTTGTATAAAGAGTGTACAAGGTGACATGGATGTATTTTGTATTGTGCTTCACATTTCTTCATGCTTGAAGTTGTTCTTGTGCGGTTTGGATACAATGATAAGTGGTATTTGAAGGTGTTATATGTAGAGTTTCAAGTTCTAGATCGAGTGACAATAGAAGATGTATTTGACAGTGTGTTGAATTTTCTCTAGCTTGTGAAGAGGGTTGTCTGGGAGAAATGGAATTGCTTTGCATTTCTCTATGCGCTAAAGTTTCTTGTCTTATGGATTTTGGAATATGCTAATGATGCTTGTATCTATCTTCCCTTGGATGGTTTGGTGTTCAGTTGTTCCACAAGCTTGGTTCTTGAGTTGTGTCTTAGCGGTAGTTTGATTGGTCGCACAAGATGATAGCATTTTTCAGTTTCACGTGTTTGTGCTAGTGATTTTGAATATTCTATTGGTGTTGGGATGTTCCAAAATGTTGTGTGATGTTTCTATGTGGTCTATAGGATGTTTCTGGACAAGATGAACTATGAATTTGGTTGCTTGATAGCATTAATTCCATTTTGGCCAAGCTTCCATGTTAGCGCTATTTGTAGATGTCCTTTGTGGATTGTGGAAGCCTGGTGTAGCATGTCAGTGTAGATTTGGGTGCTAGTTTGGTGTCGACCTATTTGGTGGTTGCACATTTGAGGTGCATACATTTTGTTGAAGCCGACTGAGAGAAGGTTATTCATTGTTGTAGAAGTTATATATGCAAGGTCAATTTTTTGGAGAAGTGTGTGGTGTGAAATGATGCATATGTGATCAAGTGTTGAGATATGAGTGAAAGCATGAACTCCTAAGACTACTAGAAGTAGTGAGCAAAAGGTGTATACATTACATTGTGCTTGAATTTGCTACATGCAGTGAGAAGAAGGTTGTGGATTGTGAAGAGTTGTTGTGGTTGATTCTCCTATTGCTTTGAGTTAGTGGAACTCATTGTAATAGTTTCTTTCTATTCTCTAATATTCTAGAAGAAGTGATATTTTTGTGTGGTGATCCCTTGGTAGTGAGCCTTTCTTTCTTTTGTAAATTGAGTCCTTTGGGGAGTGAGCCTTTTGTAATTGATGTTGATATTCATATAGTGAGATAATCCTCACCGTGGTTTTTCGCTTATTAGGTTTTCCAAATAAAATCTAGTGTTCTATTGTGCATGCTTTTGATGTATTGATATTTCATTTGTTTACATTCATGTTGATGCTTAATAAGGGTTTAAATATTAAAAGGGATTGAATATTTTAATCTACAACTAATTCACCCTCCCTCTAAGTTGTCTTGTGTGTCTAACAAAGGTACCATTATTATGGAAAAGAATGTAATAGTTTCATGAATGAAGAAATAATATTTATGAGGAAAAGATTATTTTATTGGGCTATGGTAAAGGATGGTAGGGTGACGGTGGAGAACATTAGTACTTTGAAAAATATAGCAGATGCATTGATAAAATTAGTGAGCATAGAGAAATTCAGGTGGTACTATAAGGCCAAGGGCCTCTTGGCCCCTAGTACTTACATTGAAGTGTTGGAGTTTCTTATTTTATCTTAAATTGTATTTGAAAAGTTACATAATATTGGGAAAAGGTGTCTCAACCTTGTGTTCCTAATATTCCATATTTATTATTTGTTATATTTATTTATTATCTTTGTCCTTACATGAGAAGTGGAGCATCCTATTTTTAGGTGGAATTTTTTGCCATATTTTATTCATCTTAGAATGTGCCTAAGAATTTCTAAGGGGATCTAATATCATCATAATGTGTAAGAGTTTTATGAGAACATTTTTCCAAAATATAAATAAAAAAAATTTTGTGAACATCCCCTTGAAATTATGAAGGGATAAAAGTTATTTTACTTTTATTTTCAAGGGAAGATAGAAAAATAAAGGTTATTGTGACCATTTAGCTAAAGGGGATAATAATTGCATATTGGTTAAATAAATTAAAGAAAACCTTTGTGAAAGGATATGATGGCTTAAATACACCCCTTAAACGTTTGTATAAAGCATTTATGTGAGACTTGAGGTATGGTGTTCATCAAGGAAGAATGTTATTTGGTGAGCTATGGATAGAAGAGAGAGCATACAAAATATAACTCAGGATTATCCTACATAGGGCTTATGGTACATATAGGCACATGTTTTTTTACATAGGGACCTCTAAATTTTGTTATAGCTATGATATCCAAGACCACTATAACCTTCTTAGAGTGAAAGTACCCTTTCCAAGAGAGTTGAGTAAGATAAGTAATAAAGTTATAATTATTAAAAGATATTTGGAGTTACATATGAATGAGTTATATTTAGTATAATTAAATTATCTAAAGATGTTATTTATTCCACTACCTTAATATTCATATTGTTGGATCATGTAAAGACATATATTAATGACTATATTCTTATAATTATTAAAATATCACTTTTATGCATTTCTTGTAAATATTAGATATATTTTATAATCTTTAAACTCATACAATAACATCATCAAATTTGCTATCAAACTTAATTAATTCTAATATATTAAATCTTCTCAATTTTATACTCTAGAGGAAAATAGTATTACATTTTGGTATCAAAGCTAAATATATGTTAGATCTAATACAAAACAATAGTTAGATTGATTAAGTATCAACAATAAATAATCAAATATTGAAGTGGGTTTAAATATATTTACACATTAGACAATTGCATAGTATTTTCTACTCCAACTCTTTCTCTGTTTATATCAATAAGAAATTGTATGTCTAATTGTAAATACACTCTATACCACTCTTATACACAAATTCATTCTCATACTTTTCTCCTACTATATCCTATTGAACCATATATTTTAAGAGGTGTGAAATGCTATGTCTCTTTTGCTCAATTAGGGTCTTCCACCTAAAGGAAAGAGATAGACTCCACACCAAAATCTTGGTGGTTCACTCAAACTAATGGATACTATATAATGAAATTATGCCTAAATACAATTATCTAAATGTAGAAAACTAATGAAATCTATTTATTATTGAATGGAAACTAAAGAAATGCAAATTGTTTTAAAACACATTGTGTAATACAAAAACACCTAGAAATGAAAGTAAACTACAACAGAAATGGATGAAACTGAAAGTGTGCACCTGAGATCTTGATGGAGACTGGAAATGACTTCTGTAATTTTGTTGATCCTAATTTTTAGGCCTAGTGGGACTCATTCACCATTCTGAGAAAATTAGTCCCAGTTTTGTAAAATTGTTCTAAAACCCGTTTCAGACAAATGGGTATCCAAAAATGTAGAAAACCAAAATCAAGCCTGGAAGTGGGAATCATTTGCTACCCATGGTGAATGAATCCACTTTTGAATTTCTGAAGATTCAATGGTGGAAACAGGAGCCTTCAATCTGCACTTTCTGCCTCTCCAGGTGTTCGCTTCTAAAACTGTCGGATTTGAGCATGAAAGTGACTTTTTGTTGATGGATTTCCTTATCCAATGAAGATATGACTTGACCAACTTTGCAACTTGATCTTTAATGATTTCCATGCCTCTAATATGCCTAAATATGCAAACACACAAGAAGAGAAAGAGAAATGTTGGATGTTAGGGCATGGGAGTTTGCCTTGGTCAAACCCCTTTGTAGGTAGTTAAACCAAAATGATGAAAGAATGTAATGAAGCATGAAACAATGAAATAAATATGTTTCCATGATGTTTGATCTTGAATTTTTGTAGCAATGGATGAAGATTCTTCCCTTGAATGTCTTTAGAAGCTTTCTTAATGACTTAGAGTAATAAAACCCTAACTTGCTTGACTTCAGAAAGAAGATAAGTTATGAATTAGTTATGAATGAGTTAAGAGATTAAAATATTAAGAGATTATGAATTATGGATTAGAAGGTTGTATTTATAGGCAATTCACCTTATTCACCTATAAATTGGATCCCTAAGGCCGACATGAAGAAAAATTAAACTTAAATTCCAAAATTTCTCGCTCAAAAGTAAAAAATGGCCCAAATGGGACTCATTCACCACCTTGGGTGAATTAGTCCCACCATGCAGGGACTCATTTTCCATAGGTGGTGAATTAGTCCCAGTGGGGCCCATTTGACAGCTACGATACTAGGAAGGAAATAAGGTTTATATGATGACTTTGTTGATTATTTGATCAAGTTATGCCTTGGGATGCCTAATGGGGTAATAGGGGCCTATTAGTGATGATGTAAAGGTCAATTACGGCTTGGGACAAAATTTAATGTGAAAGTGTGATTAAATACACTTTACAACACTAAAATGAGGTCCACTTAGCCTAGGAAGGCACAACATCCAATGTGAATGTATAAGACACATTACAACACTAGATTAACATTAAGTTTAATTCAAAAACCTTATAGATTAGTGTGATAATGTTATTAAACACATTTTATAATGTTGAATTAGGGAGAAATGGGTCCATTAAGTCTAGAGAGGCATGAAAGTCTTTTACAACACCTTTACAAGACATCGATAAATGCATTTTACAAGGCCCAAGACCTAGTGTGGATGTGAAAAACACCTCACAACACCAAATCAAGGCCTCATTAACTCTAATTTTTCATCAATTATTCCCCAAATCAAGCAAGTTGCCTTTTTTCTATGGTACACCTATTAACTTTTCCAAACAATAATAAATACAAGCATACACTAATAAAGGAACATTCATTCTTCTATTTTTTTTTTCATGTGTTCCCATAAAATCCTCAACAATAAAAGTTTAGTAATACATTTATATGAACATAAAGTATAAGTTTCTTGTGTCTTCTCATAAATGAATGACATTGTGCTTTATTTCAAAATGCATATTTGATATTTTTCTCAATAGTTAGTCAGTTTGTGACTAATACAAATTGGTGGCCCTTGAAATATTATAGCTCTCCAAAGGTTTCAAGAGAGATGAGGACAACCTTCTAATAATTAGTTATTTACCTTTGAATATCAAAATAATATAACAAGTTTTGTGTCTCATACCATCTTACCTACATGTGAAAGAAACCATTTATTAAAAAAAATGTTCACTCACAAAGAGAATTTATTAAAGTTATCTCTACATTTTCATTAAGACTAACATGTTCCAAGTAAAAATGATTTACACAATAGTTGATGAAATTCTATGGTTTACTACTGCTAAAAAAATGTCAAATAACATTTATCACATTTTGGATTATCAAGAAAAAACCTCCACCTTCATAAAAAAATTATATTGACCTTCATTATATACCTCTATATTTTACAATATCATATCATCTTGCATCATCTCACATTACTATATACTTTTTAATGCATCATCTCACATTACACTAATAACGCAAAAGACATATGTATCAGATGCATCTAATCCTAATGAGATGCCTCTGTGTTGTCATGTCCCTACCTTTCCCACTTATCAAGGATTGGAAGAAATCTTCAAAATTTTCATATAATTCCATTAGGGTCTAAATTTGACAATTGACCTTATCTACCAAACAATTTCTTTTCTAATAATGATTCATATAAAGTTGCTTTTCAAACGTTAAGATTATTTTATTTTAATAAATTATATAAAAAATTGATATAAATATATGAAAAAACTTAATAAAAAATTACATGTTTATCCAAAATCTTACATTTTATGTAATACAATTCTTTTAATATATTTTATAAGGAAAATTAATAATTATGATCATACGGCCATCAAATTTAGATCATGTACACTATGAATCCATACACAAAATAGAGTTTAAAAAAAATGAGAAAATATAATCATATGAGCATCGAATTTAGCCCATGTACACTATGGTTCCGTAGAAAAAGCAAAGTTTCCCAGAAAAATGAGTAAATATGACCATACGGCCATCAAATTTAGGCAGTGTAAACTATGGGTCCGTAAACAAAGTAGAGTACAGATATTAAAAAACACTGACTTGACGTTAGGGTTAAGAATATTAGCCAAACTTGACTGAGGGAAGAAAGCAATGTCTATGAACGTGGCTGACTAGAAGTGAAAGTAAGGAATGGCACAACATCTTAGTTTGATCCAACTTCGACACCAATATCAATGTTGACCATGATTAAAATGAATAAGAGGACGTGCTGCCCAGATCTAACCACATCTTCTGCCATAGCTGCTGAGAAAATGGTTGGCATCTTTAACGAGGAAAGATAGCAAACATTGCAATGAATTTTCACGTTGGGAAAGACAGAACAAGATTTTGGAGAGTTGAGGAATATTCAATTGGTATCAGGGAAATTCACAGTCAGTAATTCATTTCGGAAAATTCACTGGTATCATGCATCACCTTTATTTGGTCATGAGGAAGATTCAATTGACATCAAGCAAATTCACCATCAGCAATTCATTTCGTAAAATTCACCTCCAACAATTCACTGCAGGAAAATTCACCACCATGACAAATTCACCGACTGTGATGAATTTTCCATGAGATGAATTTTCCTGCGATGAATTATTGATGATACAGTGAATTGCTGAAGATGAATTTTCCTAAAACCGATTCAACCAATTACAAAGCTCCAATGAAAGAACTGAAATGGTCTAAACAACATAGATAAGCCACTGAAATTATTCCTAAAACCACCAAAATGAAGCATTAAGTGATGAAAGAGTGAGCAGAAGCCCCTAAAGCAATTTTTGATTACTCGGGGTGGTTACATGTCTTGACAATTCTTCTATGATGTCTCTTCCATTTTTAGTCCTTTTGGGATTCTTCTTCAAACATCTTATCACATTGAATCATACATTTATATATCTTAAGAGGTCATGCAGACATTTTGGAAAGAGTTTCTTCCTATCATAGTGATATATGGTCATAAGATAATAAATATAGAAAATCTATGTTGAAGAAGACTAAAGGGATACATGAATGATGAAATTGAAAAATGTTATAAGATAGGACATGCATAATGTTTATTTATGCGATTTTTTTTTTGAAGTGCACTTATAGGTCTAATCATGCTATATATTAGAAAAGTATTTTTCTAGAATCTAATTGCGATTAATGTTAAACTAGGAAGAATTATTGGAAGAGATCTAAATCAATTGGATTTAATTTAATTAAAGTCCCTCTTTATCTGTGTGTGTTCGTGTATATATGTATGTATGTATGTATTTATTTATGTATATATGTGTGTGTATGTATGTATGTATGTATGTATATGTATATGTATATGTATATGTATATGTGTATGTGTGCATGTATATGCATATATGTATATATATATACATACAAATATAAATACATATATATATATGTGTGTGTGTGTAGATGTATGTGTGTATAATGATGATCTTAATGTGTTAAAAACTTTAAATTGGTTGATTTTGATTAAAAAAAATATTGTGTGCATATTTTTGAATATTAGATATAGTTTATTATTTTTAAACATAGATAATAACATTAGAAAATCCGATCTCTCATACTTAATTAACTTTGATATATTAAATCTTTCCAATTTTATACTCTAGAGAAAAGTAGCATTACAAAGAGCATATTATAACATTGTAAGATGTGGGAGTTACTTTTTACAAATTCTTCATGTTACAGCATGATTATGGGAGTCACTTTGGAATCTTGACCGGGATTACAATAACCTTATGATGCATTCATAAAGTATATTTGAGTAGAGGATCATGACAAGTTATGAAAGTTGTAACATATATTCTAAATATAGATCCTATAATTTAACCTTTTGGGTTTGGGTATCATGCCTCTTGCATATTGTCTCATGGTTTTCCAATAAATTTGGATTATTTCTTGTTTATGTAGGTATTCTCTTTATTGAGGTACTTGGATGGAATTTTTATAATTTTTTCTAGGGATGCGATTATTCTATTAAAACTACTAAATGATTTAATTTTTGTTTTGTGATAAATTATCTATTTATTCTTAGTTGTGATTATTCTATTAAAATTACAAAATGATCTAATTCAATAAGTTGTATGTAACTATATCATTATTGTAATACAATTAGTTTTGTGCTTTGGAGTGTGGTTTTTTTCACTTAAATGGGTTTTCCATAGGTATATTACTATGAGATGGTTATGTTGGTTTTGTGAGTTGCATGTCTCTTGCATTTTAATTCTTGTTATTACATGTGTAATTTTTTCATTAGAAATTGTTGGATCTCAAATTCTATGTATTTATCTCCTCATAGATAATTAGAATAGGAAGTGTTTCCACACCTAAGCTTCCTTTTACTAATTGTGAGCCATAATGCCATCATGTAATCTATGTAAAATATCAATAGTACTTACGTGAGAAGCTAATGAACTAACATCAAGTTCTATTCTATCATCAATTAAGGTGTCACTATGTGAAATAATATCATGAATATCGATAGTGATAACATGAAATCTAGGAAAATGATCATCATGAAACACATCATCACGTATAAAATATGTCATTTATTAAATACACATGAATACATGGACTTAGAAATATAACGAAATATAAGATGGATGTCATCAAAATGTGTAATTATGTGATACATAGGTAGATGAAGAAGATTTTATCTCATTAATATCCATCACCCTCCATTTATCACTAATATAAAGTGAGTCCTTGCTAGTTATATGCCCATCACTATCACTAGTCAAAGGAGAAATAGACACCATATGAAAATCATAGATAAAGAAAATGAACACATTGTCTAAAAGTAAGGCTTAAGAATTTACCATCTCAATGGATAAAAAACAAGTACATGATAGAATAACAATTTCATAGAAAGAACATCCCCATACATAACATAAAACATTATGAGAGAATCAAAGATAGAAGGATTATACAAAATATAGGAACATGTCACAATTAGGTGTATCACTAATGTAGTGTCAAAAAATGTCATCGTTTACATTTTCACACTTAATTTTGGAATGATTAACATTAAAATGGACCTAATAATGCCTTGATCTAATGTTGTAATGTGTTTTCCAGATTCACATTGGATTTAGGGCCTTTTTAAGCTAAATTGACCTAACTTTGTCTTAATTTAATGTTGTAAAGTGTACCTTCACATTAAGTTTTGGGCCCTTGTAAACTAAAGTATGCCTTATTTAGGGTGTTGTAATGTGTTGTACCACAATTTAACACTAATCTAGGGTTTCATTAATAAATTGGGCTTCTTTATGTCTTAATTGGCCTAATTTTGCATCCACAAGCCTTAATTAATGCATCTTTCTGAGGATAATCCCGACATAAACCAACATCTAATCATAATTCAAGTGTTTTTAGGTTGTGTGGCCTAGATCTAGTGATTTGGGACTCATATGCCACCTTGGGCGTATGAGTCCCACCTAGGTTTTTGGGCCCTGATCCTGATTTAACATCATTCTAAGCATTTTTGGAAAATGTGTCTCATAGTTAAGACTAATGGGACTCATACGCCACTTGTGGAATATGAGTCCCATGTGGCCCAAAATTAATTTTAATTCAAATTATTGGAAATATTTATTCCTCCTAGATCTGATGTCAGCTTGTAGTGTTGTAATTTTGGGAAATTTGGGAAATTTGACATAAATAAGTATAAATACAAGGTTATTTCACTCATTTTCACCTAATACTTTCAAGAGAGCATACTTTATAGAAAAATACTTGAGTTCACAAGAGCCTTCAAGAGTTTACAAGACTTCACAAGAGTATTCAAGGTCATCTTTAAAGCATTCAAGGGAAGAATTCTTCATCAATTGTTGCAACAATTCAAGATCCATCATCATGTCAAGGTTATCAAGCATCAAGCATATTTTTGAAAGAGGAAAAAATGGGTTTTACAGGGACCCAAAACCACAAAGTTTACAAACATAAGAAAATATCACCAAAGACCCCAAAAATAGAGAGGTTGTAGAGAAGACAACAAAATGACAAAGCCACAGCCACCAAAAAAGCCAGCAAGGGCCACAGAAAAGACCCAAAAGGACCAGACAAAACGCCAGCAGCGACTAAACTTGGGACTTTAACGTTTCTGTAGTTTCACCTTCCATGTCATTAATTTCCTAAACCCCCCTCTTTAAGATCTGGACCATTTGGGTAGTAAGAGGCGCTTTCCTCTTAAGGTTGGCATAGGTCCTTTTCGATATTCCTTGGTCCTCATTCTTGCTTTTATCCTTGTCCTCTTCCAGATCAACAACTAGTGAGCCTTGTTGTGACTTTTCCAACTTTTCAGACATTGCATTGATGATAATGGCATTGTGCCTTTCCATTCTATGGTTCTGTTCCACAACAGTTTTCATGTTATTTTTTATTTTAACAATTTCAGCTTCCAAAGTCTTATACTTGTCCTCAGTGTCATCATCTCTCATTCTAGTATTGTTCTTTTTTCATTTGCCTTCTTCATCAAGCATCAAGCATGTTGTTGAGCTAGTGTTGTGATGTTGCATTCAAGATCCAAGGTTAAGCATTGTTCTACACTTATTTCAAGATCTAAATCTACATCCTTCATGGCCTTTTCATGTTAGATTGTTGATTTACAAGAAATCATTCAAGGTATCATTATTCATGTTTCATGTTCCATGTTTCATTTCCTTATTTCATTATCTCATCATTTGGTTTAATTACCTAAAAGGGGTTTGACTAAGGCAAACCCCTATTCTTTAACAATCAACAAGATTCTCTCTCAGATACATGTGTGATTGTAGATCTAGGTTCCTTGGAGCTTTAAGGATCTTTGAAGAATAAGTTACAAGATTGAAGAAAGTTGTCCTAAATGTTTCCTTGCTTGTAAGATCATGATAAGTCTCCTGCAGGTTGCAAATCAAAGTTTCAATCCTAGAAACAAAGTGTGATAGAAAGAGAAAAGTTAGGAGAGCAGATTTAGGTCTTAACCCTCTGAAAAAGCATACTTGGATTGATATGACACCTTGGGCATATGATTCCTAGTACTACCATTTTTTGGGTTTTAGGAGATTCAGATTAAGCATTGTCAGATTCCAGTTTTGGCACAAAAAGCCCAGTCTGGCACTAAATCACCCAAATAGGTGTATGAGTCCCAATGGGAATCAAAAAATAACTTTTTAGGGTTTTGGAGCTTTTTTGACCTCATCACTCTTCTAGCTGCATCTCTGTTCATTTCTAGTTTGATATCTTGATTTTCAGTTTCATTTCCTAAGTCATTTGGTTAGGTTTTGCATGGTACTTTGTATCTTGCACTCATTTCTTGTCTTTCCAAGCCCTAGCTTGGTGGTGAACCCTCTTATTGTCTCTAATCAAACCCTAGAATACCTTATTGCAAGATATCTTTCCCCCTTTCTATCTTCAGTTTGAGATCTCTAAGGTTTCCTTGAGTGTAACAAGTGAAATAGGAACCCTACCTTTGTGTTCCATTCCTCAAAGGTGGGGCGTACTATTTCCATTGCTACATTTTGGTGAACTCGACATGAACACCTCTTTTCTGATTGAAATGCATCATCATCCTAGATCTAGCTTGCATTGGCTTTGCATTAGGGTTTGCATTATTTAATTGGCATTCTAGGGTTTCTAAATTTTACATTAGTGAAAGTGCATATAGGTGGCATTTTTGCATCTTACATCATTGAATTTCATCTGAAATCTACATTTACAAAGCTTAGACATCATCCTAACTGGAAAACACAACATTCACACAGAATTTGTTGAAAATGGTGCAAAACCCTTATTCGAGACTCATTCACCACTCTGGGAAATTTAGTCCTAGTACAGGTTGTTTTTCCTACTTTATGGGATTTTTGTGTTGTGAATTTTTCCTCATTTAAACCCCTGAAAAACCCTGACCAAGACTCATATGCCCCTCTAGGCGAATTAGTCCTAGATCAGCCCTAAAACTACCTTTTATAGCATTAAAAACATTGATTTTACACTTTTGTTTGTTGTTATTAGTTATTTGTTTCAGTTGGTTGAGTTTTTGTTACATTCATTTCACTACATCTAGCCTAAACCAGTTCATTTCATGCATTGCTTAATTATAAATTTACATTTAAACATTTCATTTTTAGATTATTGCATAGTGTGGTCAGTAAATTACCTTATTTGAAATCTAAAAAATTGCATTTAAACACATTTTATTCTAGGTCTTTACATTGCATTTTAATTTTGCATAGATTACTTTTCACAAATGTTGGTATCTATATTTTCCAAGTTTTCAAAGCAAAAGTTAGTCAATAAGCATGTTAGTCATTCATTCAATGCATTCCCTACTTATGAGAATCTCTTAGTGCACAAGAGAGTGAAGATGTTGATGCTAGCCTTAAACCTATACCCCTTCCTATCTCTCCTATTTGTGGGAATGATGTGATAGAAGAAGATGAAAGCATAGACAATCACAATAATCATAATTTCTTTTCTCTCGATACCTCTCCTGCTAGTGAGAAAGATATCTCAGTGAAAGAAGATGCAATCGTTAAGAATTGTGAAGGTCTTGTTTGTCCTTCTCCTCATATTCCTTGGGAAGATATTATAACAATAGAAGATGAAATCATTGGAACCACTTTACTTAGTTTGCATTCCTCTCCCAACACCTCTACTACTTATGAAAATGCTTTAGAGAAAGAGAATACAATCGAGAATGACCATGAAAATCACATTTGTGAGGAAGACATGTTGCTGTTAGAAGATTCAATGATTGAAAGTTATAGAATTATTTATATCTAGGTTCCTAAGGTCCCCAACATTTGGAAAGATATATTTGAACAAAAGGATTCAATCATTCATAGGCATAACAATGGTAGTTCTCCTTCCCTTGATGCCTCCCCAATTGGTGATGAAGTTGCTTTCCAAAATATAATCATGGCATGTGACTGACCTCTTAACTCTCCTACTAGGATAGAAGTTATGGCACAAGAGAATGAGACCCTAGAAAACAAGGATGAAATCATGGACACTCATAATAATCAAATTAGACCTTCTCCTAATATCTCTACTATTGGTGAAGAAGAAACTTTGATAGCAGAAGATCAAAGCAATAAGATCCATAAGAATCTTAGTTTCCTTTCTTCCCCTAAGGAAAACATCATCAAACAAGAGAATTCCATCATTAATAAACAAGAGAATTCAACCATTGATAACTCCCTTTCTTGCGATGAAGTCATTTTAGAAGAACCAACCTTTGAATGTCATGAACATCTAGCTTGTAGTTCTCCTAAAAACTCTCCATCGAGGGAGGATATCATGGTGCAAGAAAATGATAACATTGACAATAGTGATATAGTTTCCTTAGATGAAGATGATAAAGTAACTGTGCCATACAAAAATGGCCCCTTGTCATTTTCATGGCTTGTTAGGTCTTGTTTCACAATGTTTGGTCTATTTTGCTCTGATTTTATATTGTAATGTGGCTTGAACATGCATATTTATGTACTAAAATTCAAACAATGATGTCTTGTGAAGGTGTAAAACATTTCTACATTTTTCTATACTCTATTCATTACAATTCATCTAAAAATAACCTTTTCATCACTAAACAAGTCTTATTTTGAAGTGTTGTAAATTCTTGTAACAAGATTTCACGCTCTTCTAGGCATAAATTCACTATTTACACCTTTCTTATGCTTTATTTGACCCCTTTACGCCCTTATAAGCTTTAATTAAGTGTATTTTTTTAATGTAAACCCAACAAATAACATTAAATATAAGATAATTCCCAACACCCACTTTCAAGCTTGAGGTGGGACCCATTCGCCATGGGTTGAAAATTATTCCCCCTTGGCTCCAAATTCAAGATATTTTAAATTTCCTTTCAGGTTTTTATTCAAAAATCACTTGATGTTGGCCTGTGATGATGTATCAACGGGTTACTAAGGCACAAGATTGTATAAATAAGTGGTTTTCACCTCATTTTACATCTCCTACAATCACACATCACATCCAAGCAATATTTTCATTCAAGCACTTTGCATCATTCAATCAAGCATTCATCAAGCATTTTGAAGCATCCATTGACATAACTTCAGATTTTATTCAACAAGGGTTTGGTAAGTTGATAGAATTTGCATGTTATTTTTTTATCATTCTCTTTCATTTCATTATCTCATTAAGGGTTTGATTACCAAAGTGGGGTTTGACCAAGGCAAACCCCTATTTGCTAACCCTCAACCATTTTTCCCCTCTTGCATGTGTTTTTGTAGACTTTTGTGTGCAGATTTAACAAGTATTTAGGCGTTGAAAAGTGTTCAACAAGGTGTTTCAAGTCAAATCAACCATATTTCAAGCTTGGAGAAGGTATTTTATCTATTTCCTGCATAATTGACTTCGACAACCCGATAAGCAGACATCCTCAGATCTGGTGTTGCAGAGTTGTCTCCTAATTTCTTAGAATTTTGGGAGAGGACTGATTCACCACCAATGGTGAATGAGTCCCACCTTAAGGCTATTAATATAAGTTTTTTCAAATTCTGGATCCCGACACTTAGAAACTGGTTCCTGGAAGTTTTCATCAGAAGTAAGGCTGATTCACCACCCTGGGTGAATGAGTACCACTGGTAAATTTCTATAATTCTAGAAAGCATCCAAAAAAAATTAGAGTCCTCATCAAACCTCCAGGTGCACATTGATTCAGATCATTTCTTTCTATTTTGCATTTATTCATTCTTTACTCATTATTTGCATATCACATTGTGTTTTCCAACATAGCATAAATCTTAGGTTTTTCATTCATAATCGGTCATTTAGATCATCTCATTTAGGCATTATAACATCCTACATTACATAATTTGAATGAACCTAGCTAGCATTTTTGGCCCTACTCTCTCCTTTTAGGTGAAAAACCCTAGAAGAGTTAGGGAGTCTTGTGGGGTACCAAAAATCAATAGTTCATTTAAGTGAACCTGTATATTGAGCACTTTACATTTATGATTTCAATTTCATCTTGCATCTTAAGCTTCATTTGCATCAACATTCAATCAGGGTATTGTTTTATTTTTGCATCCTAGGGATTCTTAGTTTGCATTAGTGAAAGACTCATTTAGAGTTCATTTTTTGCATTTCCTATCATTGAAAAAAATGAAAATATACATCTGCATCCTTCATTGCAATCTAAAAAGCATTAGAATCACATTAAATTTTCTGAAAAGCACAAAAAAAGTCTCATATTGGGACTCATTCACCACCCTAGGCGAATCAGACCACCTGCACATTCTGCACAACATTTTCAAACATTTTCTTAGTATTTCGTACATCATAGATTTCTATAGTTTATTTCTATTTTAATTTCCAGAATCTCTTTTTTTAGTTATTTCTTGCATCTTATTTTACTTGCATCATGGCATTTTCTTTTAATAAGTTTTGGAATTCATTAAAATCCTTGGTAGACATGTCCAATTGTGCCTTTGGTTGTGACCCTAATGGCCTTGAGTTGCCTAATGCTCCTTCAACTCCTCATGATTTTCCTCCTTGTGATGTAGACATCATTGGAGAAGATGATGATAGCATGAACAAGTTCTACAATGAATTCCTTGATAAGCTAGAAGCCAATGCAGCTTTTATCCATCCATGAGGACACAAGATCTTCCTACTGTTGCACATCCTAATCACTTTTCATACTTACATCCTGAACTCAATAAAGGACCTAAGGTTCCTCCCTCAAGTGGACCTATTTCCTCTAAAAAACTACACTCACAACCATTTTATGATCACAAAGTCACAAAAACTCCCATAAACCTTGAAGACACATACGGAAAAGGCTTCACTATACTACGTAAACAAGGTTGTGATGCAACACATGAACATGACATTCACCAACTCCTTGAACAATAACCAACCAAAGAAAACACAACCAGACTAGGATATCAAGATCCTCCTCATCCTGGTAGATCTCCTTTTGAATATTGGAAACTTCAAGATGATGGTACAGTGATCTTTGATGCTCCTCCTGACTTAAACATTCTCCTTCCATGTGAATAATCATTACTTGATTCTAATGATAAAGATGCTAGGATCCCCAAGGGTCCTCTTCCTCCTTCCATTCATGAAAAAGGAGAGTCTAGAAAATGAAAATAAAGAAACTCAAGTTTCCTACACATCCTCCACCTAAATGTGAAAGGAGACTTCAACTACTTTTAAACAAAGGTCTTATACTTTTACCACCTATGAATAGGTTGGTCATTCATCCTAAAGATTCTAACATACCATTTTGCAAATATCATCGTATTCTTGGACATCGCACCGAAGAATGTCAGACATTGAAAGACATATTGGATAAGTATCACTTCACTGATATTAATTGCTTTCCTATAATCCCATAACAACTAAATCCCTTTATCATGCCATAGTTGTAGAATTTACTATTCTCACTATTGCATGATCCTTTTTCCATCAATCACCTTGGCTCATTCTTTCCTTTACACTTTGTGCAGAGGTATGAAGTTGTTATCCTTACCCTTGTAATGCATTTGTCTTTGTCTCTTAACTATGTTATTCCTTTTCCACTTAACTATTTAAGACTGAGAAACCAATAACTTAGTTAATGGTTGACTTACATCTACATTACTAGCTCCTTTTCATTTTTCTATTATATGTGTATCGTGTTCCCCTATATAATGTGATTGATGTTTCTCTCTCATTGTACACTTCTTCTATTTGTACCTCTTTTCTTCTATATGTCATACCTTATCTTTTTCATTTATTTTTGTGTTTTCCTTTTGGGGATGATGCAAAGCATAGAGATGCCCTATGTTTCTTCCATGTTGACCCAAAAGGTCCTTATCTTTTTCATTTTTTGTTTTGTGTTTTCCTTTTGGGGATGATGCAAAGCGTAGAGACACCCTATGTCCTTCCATGTTGACCCAAAAGGTCCTTATCTTTTCATTTTTATTTTGTTTTTTCCTTTTGGGGATGACGCAAAGCGTAGAGACACCCTATGTCTCTTCCATGCTGACCCAATCAATCCTTTTCCTTTGTCTTGTGTTTTCCTTTTGTGGATGATGAAGGCATTGAGCCGCAATGTCTCCTTCATGTTGACCCAAAATCTTTTCCTTTTTCGTTTTCCTTTTCATTTTCCTTTTGCTTGTGTTTTCCTTTTGGGGACAATGCAAAGCATTGAGACTACAATGCCTCTTCCATGTTGACCCAAAATGGACTTTATTTTCCTTTTGTTTTTTCCCTTTTTTGTGTCATTCTTCTAGTCCATGTGCTTTGGGGAATGATGACAGTTTTGAGATCTTTAATAAACACATTGCAACAATGAACATACTGACCCAAAATCCATAGATCCCTTATGTGTTTGGTGTTTTCTTTTTTGTGGGGAAACTCCTTTTTCTTTTCTTTTTATTTACATGATGCAGACTTACTTTGAACATATGACTTGGCATAAGGCTTTCCAAGAACTGGCTCTCATGTCTCATTTTCTTTTTTCATCTTCTTTCCTTCACTACTTTAAATTAATTTCTCACAGAACGATGTGTAGCAATTCCTTTAAAGTGGGGAGCATACATTACCATCATTTCATTTTCATTTTTGGTTCTTAGTGCAGCCTTGTCATTTCATACGATGCATTTTTCACTTTGTGGAATACATTGGGTATGATGTCCTTCATAAGTGTGACCTATCTTAGCATATTACATTCCTCTTGGTGGCCTGATGCGACGCACTGCATCCCCTAAGTTGTGAATATTTTATTCTTTGATTGGTCCTCTCTTGGATACATTAGACACAAAGTTCCCTGAGTGGTAGACCTTGCATGAACTCAACAAGACTCATTTGAACATCTATTACATTTTACATTTTACATTTTTACATTTTTGCATTTTTTGCCACCATGCATAACACAACTTGCATGCCTGTGGTACCTTTGCATTTGTTCATGATTTCTAATCATACAAAGGTTTGCTTGTCTCATGAAGCACAAACCAACATTTTCCTTTGTGGCGCCTTGTTAAAGTTATCAGGAGATATAACTTTAATATGGTTGAGCGGGAATCCCACTCAATGGCATAACTTTCCCCATAGCCACCTTTGTGTTTGTAAGTGAATACCAACTAGCGTATGCATCTTACCTTTTGGCCCTTCACACCCAGTGGACCATCATGAGTTTTGTCATCCTACAATGAGTATACATTCTCTTTTTCAAACAACTAGCCTAGATCTAATCCACAACTAGTTGGCTAGACAATCAAAGCTTCATTTGATTCTATCATTTCAACACTTGTGTGTTCCTCTGTTCTTATCCTTAGTTTGCCATGGAATCTTCATCCTGGGGGACATGATCATCCCTCTCAATTGTTTTTATTCCATCTTGCTAATGTAAGTACATTTGAACCCTCCTCTTGGTGTGCATGGCTACTTTAGTGTGAGTTTGAAGTAGGTTCATCCTCTCACTAAAGTGGGGGCTAAATGTGTCATAGAAAAATGGCCCCTTATCATTTTCATGGCGTTTTAGGTCTTGTTTCATGATCTTTGGTCTATTTTGCTTTGATTTTATATGTAATGTGGCTTGAACATGCATATTTATGTACTAAAATTCAAATAACGATGTCTTGTGAAGGTTTTGTGAAGTGTTGTAAAACATTTCTACACTTTTCTAGAATATTCATTACAATTCACCTAAAAATCACCTTTTCATCTCTAAACAAGTCCTATTTTGAAGTGTTCTAAAGTCTTCTAACAAGATTTCACGCTCTTCTAGGCATAACTTCACTATTTACACCTTTCTTATGCTTTATTTGACCACTTTATTCCCTTATAAGCTTTAACTAAGTGTATTTTTTAATGTAACCTGACAAATAACATTAAATATAAGATAATTCCCAACACCCACCTTCAACCTTGAGGTGGGACCCATTCGCCATGGGTGGTGAATGAGTCACCCTAGGCTCCAAATTCAAGATATTTTAAATTTCCTTTTGGGTTTTTATTCAAAAATCACTTGATGTCGGCTTGTGATGAGGTATCAATGGGTTACTAAGGCACAAGATTGTATAAATAAATGATTTTCACCTCATTTTACATCTCCTACAATCACAAATCACATCCAAGCAATCTTTTCATTCAAGCACTTTGCATCATTCAATCAAGCATTCATCAAGCATTTTGAAGCATCCATTGACATAAATTTAGATTTTATTCAACAAGGGTTTGGTAAGTTGATAGAATTTTCATGTTATTTGTTTATCATTCTCTTTCATTTCATTATCTCAAGGGTTTGATTACCAAAGTGGGGTTTGACTAACGAAAACCCCACTTTGCTAACCCTCAACCATTTTTCCCCTCTTGCATGTGTGTTTGTAGACTTTTGTGTGTATATTTAACAAGAATTTAGGTGTTGAAAAGTGGTCAACAAGGTGTTTCAAGTCAAATCAACCGTATTTCAAGCTTGGAGAAGGTATTTTGTCTGTTTCATGTAGAATTGACTTTGGCAACCCGACAAGAAGATATCCTTAGATCTGGTGTTGCAGAGTTGTCTCCTAATTTCTCAAAATTTTGGGAGAGGACTGATTCACCAGCAGTGGTGAATGAGTCCCACCTTAAGACTGGAAATCTAATTTTTTCCAGATTCTAGATCCCAACACTCAAAAACTAGTTCCCAACAGTTTTCATTAGAAGCAAGACTGATTCGCCACTCTGGGTGAATGAGTCTGACTGATAAATTTTTTTAATTCCAAACAACATCCAAAACATTCTAGAATCCTCATCAAACCTCCAGGTGCACACTAATTTAGCTCATTTCTTTTTGTTCTGCATTTATTCATTCTTTACTCATTATTTCCATATCACATTGTGTTTTCCAAAATAGCATAAATCTTAGGTTTTACATTCATAATCAATCATTTATATCACTTAATTGCATTTAGATCATCTCATTTAGGCATAATAACATCCTACATTGCATAATTTGAATGAACCTAGCTAGCATTTTTGGCCTTACTCTCTCCTTTTAGGTGAAAAACCCTAGAAGAGTTAGGGAGTCTTGTGGGGTACCAAAAATCGATGGTTCAATAACATTAGAATCTCCTTCACTAAGGGACGTTAATATTACTCAACCTCAACTTATCCTTTACCCACCTTCCCACAAACCTCAAACTCAAAACAAACCCAAACTTATCCTTTACCCACCTAAAAATAATGTGTTGCAACAACCAAGTTATAATATTGTTTCTCATACATGTATAACACTAGAAAAAATCCACAACCAAGACAAATACATTCAACATCCTTCCCATTGCCTAATCATTTACTTCCTAACCCTATCTTTCCAAGTCCTCTTGAAAAGGAGTATGATCTTGTCGAACAACTAAAGAACACTCCTGCTAAGGTATCATTATGGGAATTTATTCAAGCCTCCCCTCATTACCACAACAAGATTCAAAGTGCTTTACAACAAGTTCCTATCCCTTCTAATGTGCAATTGAATGGCATAGTAGCCATGACTCAAGGAGTAATTGATGGCATTATTTTCCACCAAATTGAGCTCCCTCCTTTGGAAGTGCAAAAACAAAATGATGCTTTCATGATAATAGTTATACATAATCAGCTGGGGATAAAAGAACCCTCGTTGAAAATGGCTCTACCCTTAATGTGTGTAATGTATCTCTTTTGGATAAGCTTCATGTGGATAAATTAAAAATTCAACCTGACTCTTTATCTATCAAGGAATTTGAAAATGTAGGAAAACAACCACTTGGTGTGATCATTACAACTGGAAAGGCCACATTAGAAACATTGATCCATGTTATGCATCATGAAATTTCATATAATATGTTAAAAGGTGTTGGAAAACTGAGAGGGGGGGTGAATCAGTTGTCACCAAATTAAACTCAAAACTTCAACACTTACTAATTTCACAACCACGCTATTTTGTTATTAAGCATGAACATGAGATGAAGATAATAGAAAGAAAAATCAACACAATGAACACCATATATTACGTGGAAAACCTAATGAGGGAAAGATCATGGTGAGGATTAACTCACAATATCAAGAGATAGCAAAACCAAATACAAAGGCTCACTATTGAGAAGAGGACTCACTGTCTAGGTACAAAGGCTCACTGCCTAAAAAAAGGACTCATTGTCCAATAGGGAGGCTCACTGCCTACAGATACAAAAGAAAACAAAAGATCCACCACAGCAATTTACACACACTCGCAGCCTTGATCATAAGATTGCAAAAACCTTTAGCTCATTTCCTTCAGGAATCTAACACAATGAAGTATAGCTGCCTCAACTAACTTTTGCACAATTTTTCTCTTTTATTTGTGGCTTAATTCATTACTTTTGCATCATATAATTCTTCGCAACTTGATTTGTATTTATACCATTTTCAACCTTAGAAACTTTTTCCAAGGTCGGCCACATATGCTTCATTTCATGAATTCAAATTAGGTCTGCAACTCAACATTCCCATAGTGGAAAGGAATGAGAGTGGACCAATAAAACACTTAAACAAAACCCAAAAATAATGTCTCAGATCAACCACATGCATCGTTAATTAAAATTTTATTCTTCTTATGAAGTGTAAACACCAAGTCGGACAAACCTAATGAAAACACAAATGAACATTGATGTACACACTTCCCAACAAGGAGATAACACACAGACAACACAACATGCTTCATTATGGATGAGAACACATATCAGGTTTCTTCAGATACATCCACAACAAGTGTAACAACCTTTGAACACATAACTTCTTCCATCAGTCCATCCAGACTATGCAAACACATACAACGACTCTAAAACACAACTTCTGGATCACCAAACCACAAGCATCTTTACCAACATCAATAGAATTCCATTACACAATATATTCTAGATCCACAAGACCTGAAACAAAATAGCGAAGGACTGTGGAGAAAAAACATTTCACTCAATCCAAAGAAGATCAACTTTTCCAGAATAGTTCACACACCGGTGAACACAGCTTTCGCATTCCATCAAACTAGAAGCTACAAATCAGTAGATATCACCATCAAATCATCAATAACAACTCTTCAGATCTGCATAAGGATAGGATCAACACAATATAAATTTAGATCACATTCTAAACATTTACACAACTCTGACTTCACTATTTATTAATTTTCTCAAAAATGCTTGGATACCCATCATTTCATCACATCTACAACATCATAAAGATAGCTCCATGTACTCACAACATCTCAAAAAAATCTCAACTATACATGCACAATCTGCAACATACTGCACTATGTTGACATCAATGACAACATTAATGACAACACTGGTGGTACCAAACTTGATCATAATTGCAACAATCTCCCCCTTTGTCATTGATGGCAACACATGATGTGAAAAACCATCAAATACAACATCCTACACAATATTCGAAGAGAACATCTTTTCTTCCTTTTCTTACTATTTTTCACATGACTTTCTCTCCCCCTTTGACATCAATGGGAAAGATCAAAAGCTATGATTACTCCCCCTTAGGAGTACACCCATTTAACTCATACTGCAACAATGAAAAACTCTTCTACTCCCCCTGCAAAGTAAACCCACTCATCAGTCCAGATAAATGAAGAATCTATAAATTCACTAGACTGATGCACCTTCATGTGTACCTAGTTCAGAGGGCCAATGAACCCAAACCTCTCCCTAAGATACTCAAAAGTATCCTTCAAAAGAGACTTAGTAAATATTATCTGCAATTTCTTCCTTTGTTGTCACATTCTCCAGACTGACGTTATTCTCCAACACCTTTTCTCTCAGGAAATGATATCTGATAGATATATGTTTTCTTCTTGAATGCATCACTGGATTCCTTGAAATGTTTATATCACTTATGTTGTCATAGAAAATAGAAATAGGCTCACCACATATGTTAGGGAGGTTGGATGAATCAATCATTGATTCATGCTCTAGGTCTTGTTTGGAAGACCTTTAAGGTGTCTCACTCCACCAATACAACATTTAGGACCTTCCCTTACTTAGGATTCCCTGGTTTTTCCTTGCCAACCTCAACTACCAACATAATTCCTCCTACCAAGTCCACCTTGGTACAATCTTGCAACTCTAACCTTAGCCCTTAATCCACCCTAAAGGCTACAATCCTCCAAAATCTTGAATTTAGCTTTGCAGGGGTGTGGAGGTGTTTCTAATGACTTCAATCCATCCTACTTTGGTTCTTCAGGGTCCACCTGACTCCATTTCTTAGTCGCTTCCACCGAACCCTCATTTAGGCCTAAAAAGGATACTAGCCCTAGGAGCCCCAATTAGACCTCCTCCGAGAAAACAGGTTAGTTCTCAAAAATTTCCAAAGAACAACCCAATCTTTTCTTGGGATTCCTGGTTCATATGCCCACCTCTCAATGATTTTTGGGGTCTTGGGTCTCAGCTGTTCGTACAACGCCCTAACCTGAAAATGAGCAAAACTAGGTCTTTTAAGCCCTTTCCTGGCTTCTCTCAAACTGTTAAGTGTTTCTCACACCAAATGGATTGATGGAGCTTCCTCCTCCATGCTATGACTTGGAAAGACACTTATATGTCTTCCCCAAGCAGTAATTTGTCAAAAAGTTAACACCCCTGCAAATCAAGTGCTCTGCACTAAGGTCTTCCCTAGCCGGACTCTTCCTGGCTCGCCTAGGGCAAGACTTCCACAGTAGCTCTTGTGTTTTCAAAGGCCCTAAACCCTACCATATGTACATACATGGATTCTAGTCACTGTTCCCAAAGGGTTGTACAATTTGTACGGTGGGAAAGTGAACTAACACTCCATATCCACAAAACTGTCTGGTTCAGACCAACAACAGTATGAAATCAAAACTATTTACAAACAATGCTTGAAATTGAATTAGAAAACTATCTAAATGCCACAAAAAGCTTGAATAACTACTACACTACATCCTACACAAACTACAGTGCCATGATTAATCCATTAAAACCTCACTTCTATGCAAAAATCAGAAAATGCACTCTCAAACACAATTGCTTTCCTTGAATTCACAAAACTTCAAAACATAACAAATGCTTCCAACCCCACTCCAATGTCGAGGCATTCCATAAATAGGGTCTCTAAAATAGTTATCCCCTTCCTTGGGCTCTTCTTGGCCGCTTGTAGCTCCAATTGAGCAACATTTGCAAATATTTTTCAAGAATTCCTAAAAATCCAAGACCTTATTTTAAGCTAGAACCTAATGACTCCTATTCTATGGTCAACATGACCTTCATCTGATCAAAACCCAACCAAAAATGCCATTAAGGCTTACATCCAAATGAACTAAATTTGATTTCTTAGTTGTCCTAGACAAGACTGTCCTAGACAGACCTTCTAAACAACCTATGGTAACCTATGGGTGCTCCTACACCATTATCCCCCCTTCTGCACAAACACTAAGGAATGTGGGGAGAGATCAGAGATAAATCAATACCCTATTTCTTGAACTGAGCTTCATCCACCCATGTAGCCTCAGATTCTGGTTTTCCCTTCCATTTGATGAGATGTTCCATGTATTCCTTATGCCGGGTAGACTTCTTCACCCTTGATTCCAAGATCCTCTCTGCTTGCAGCTTGTCTTTAGGAGGTAAGGCTAAGTTACTCACATCCTTCAAGACATCCACACTTTTTTGATCCAAGTCAGTGACTAGTCCTTTATACCTGATCAAATCAGTCACATTAAACACTGGTGAAATGCCTAAGTCTGCAGGTAGCTCCACCTTGTAGGCATTATTTCCATATTTTGCTAACACCTGACATGGTCCCACTCTCTTCATCCGCAACTTGGTTGATGTTCCTTTATGCAACCTATATTAGTTGAGATGGACCATGACATAGTCACGTACTGCAAATTGGAGATCTTTTCTAGACATATCCACCTTAGCTTTCAACTTGTGAGTAGCCTCTGTGATTGTCTTTTTCACTTGCTCCTGAATCTCCTTCATGGTCTGAGAGAAATCCTCAGCATGGCCACTCCTATGCTCCATAGCTCCTAGTTCTGTAAGTTCACACACACCTCTTGGGTGCATTCCATACACAATTTCAAAAGTACTTATGCTTGTGGTCTGATTCACACTGTCATTGTAGGCATATTCAGCTTGTGATATGACCAAGTCCCATGTTTGTCAATACTCCTTGGTGAGGCACCTTAGAAGGTTACCTAACACTCTATTAACCACCTCAATTTGTCCATCGGTCTGAGGATGGTAGGCTGGTCCAAAAGACAAGTTAGTACCTAACCTGCTCCATAGAGTCTTCCAAAAATGACTCATGAACTTCACATCCATGTCTGAGACAATGCTCAATGGCAATCCATGGATCCTAACAATCTCTTTGAAGAAAAGATGAGCAATATAGCTAGCATCATGGGTGGTCTTGCAAGGAATAAAATGACTCATTTTACTAAACCTATCTACCACCACATAGACACTATCAAACCCTATCTTAGTTTTAGGGAGTCCTACCACAAAGTCCATGCTAATACATTCCCATGGTCTATTGGGAATGAGTAGAGGTTGATATAAACTTGCATTGCTAGCTCTCGCCTTGGCTTTCATACAAACTACACACTGCTCCACATACCTTTTGACATCTCTTGGCAACTTGGGCCAATAATAGAACCTATGTACTAGTTCTAGTGTCTTGTTGATACCAAAATGACCACTAAGACTACCATTGTGCTTCTCTTGGATAAGATTCTCTCTCATTGAACCTTTTGGAACACATAACTGATTCCCCTTGAAAAAAAGTCCACTCTACAATGTATACTTTGAGAATTGACTATGAAAGTGGTTCTCAAAATCAAAACATACCTTATATGCCTCCGAGAAGTCTTCATCTTCTCCATAGAGATCCTTGAAAATTTCTATCCCAATGCTCTTTATTTGTATCTCTTGCACTGTCAGCAACCTCCTACTTAATGCATCTGCCACCTTGTTCAATTGTCCCTTCTTGTGCTTGATGGTAAATGTGAAGGCTTGGAGGTATTCCATCCATTTCAAATGTCTATTTCTCAACTTCTCTTGTGTGTTGATGTAGCTAAGTGCCTGGTTATTAGTAAACACTACAAATTCCTTAGGTAGGAGATAATGCCTCCACTTTCTAAGTGACTGTACTAGGGCATACAGTTCTAGGTCATAGGTAGAATATTTTTTCTTAGCTTCATTGAGCTTTTCACTAAAGCAAGCTATAGGCCTTCCTTCTTGGCTTAGTACTCCTCCTAATGCAATTCCACTGGCATCACATTCCACGGTGAATAACTTATCAAAACTAGGTAACAAAAGGATGGGTTGAGTTTCCACTTCTTGTTTCAGTTTCTCAAAACCCTTATCAACTTCAAGAGTCCATTTGAACTTAGTTTTTAGGCCACCTTTGATTGTATCAAGTACTGGTGCACATATACCACTAAAGTTCCTTATAAACTTCTTATAAAACTGAGCTAACCCATGAAAACTCCTTACCTATGTCCCAATGGTTGGTGTAGGCCAACTTAGGATAGCTTCCACCTTGCTTAGGTCCATCTTCAATGATCCTTGGGATACTGCAAACCCTAAATACACAAGCTCTTGTTTGAAGAGCTCACACTTTTATAGGTTGATGGCTAACCTCTCCTCCTGTAATATTTTAAGAACCAACTCCACATGCTTTAGATGTTCTTCTATTATCTTGCTAAAGATGATTATATCATCTAGATACACCACCACAAATATACATGTGAAATCCTTAAGCACTTCATTCATGAGCCTCATGAATGTGCTAGGGGAATTTGAGAGGCCAAATGGCATCACTCTCCACTCATAAAACCCATCAGTTGTCTTAAAAGCTATCTTCCATTCATCCTCATCTTTGATTCTAATCTGATGGTATCCACTCTTGAGATCCAACTTGGTGAAATACTGAGCTCCCCCAAGACAATCCATCAAATCCTCAATCCTAGGAATAGGGAACCTATATCTGATTGTAATTCTATTTATAGCCCTAGAATTAGTGCATAACCTCCACTTACCACCTTTCTTGGTTGCTAAGACCACTAGTACTACACACAAACTGATGCTCTTCCTAATTAGTCCTTGGTCTAATAACTCCTGCACTTGTCTAGCTACTTCTAGGTTATGATCTGGTGTAAGCTTGTAAGCTGCTTTGTTTGGCAATGAAGCCCCTGGTATGAAGTCAATCTGATGACTGATGGCTCTCTTTGGAGGTAAGGTTGCTGGTGTTCCATCACTGACTATGTCCTTGAACTTCTCAAGCAACTTCTAGACTGCTCCTGGTATGACTATTTTCTTAGTCTTATCTTCCTCCTTAGGTTGCACCATGACCACATATCCTTCCCCTCCTTGTTGTAGAGTGTTGATAAACTCTTTGCCACTACTTAACAAGACACTAGGGGTCTTTGACTGTCCTTCTTCCTCATCTGAGAGTGACTGCAGTTTGAATTTCTTTCCATCCTTCTTGAATGAGATAGTGTTCTCCTTTCCATCATAGATGGCTCCTCTGTCATACTGCCATGGTCTGCCCAATAGAAGATGGCATGCATCCATGGGCAACACATCACAAATCAACTTGTCCTTGTATGCTCCAATGGAGAACTCCACTATTGTCTGTTCATTTACAAAAACACTCTGCCCTTTGTTCAACCATGTCACCTTGTAAGGGTTAGTGTGGGGTACTTTCTCCAACTTCAACTTCCTCACTGCCTCCTCAGAGATAATGTTATTAGTAGACCCTAAATCCACTATAACCTTGCACACCTTTCCAAGTATTTTGCATCTTGCCCTGAATAAGGCTCTCCTTTTCTTTGGCTCTACTTTGACTGGTTGTCTGATTAGAACCCTGCTAAACATCAAGTTCTCCCCCATTTCTGACTCAATGTGACTAACCTCTGGTGACTTGGCACTCATAGTGTCTTCTTGAGCATATGCTACTCTCTTTTCTGTATTTGAAGAAGATGCTTTCTCTGGGCACCTATAAGCTGGATGTCCTACTTGACCACAGCTATAACACTTCATACTAGCAAAGTATGAGTTACTTTTTCCTGCTCCTCTTCCTCTATTTGAACATCCTTGAGGTCCTCTGCCTCTTCCATAACCTCCTCTAGAAGTTGTTTCACTTCCATGCTCTGTGAGTTTAGACTCTCCCTGATTTCTTTGTTTAGTCCCTCTACCTTGGTATCCACCTCTATGTCCTCTTTGATCTCTGCCTTTTCCTTTGCTCTTAGAAGCCTGATCTTGTTTCCTCTTACTCCTCTCTTTAATCTTTATAGCCAATTGATAGCATTGGTGCACTATTTTGGGACTTAGAAGAGTCATCTCCTCTTGAATGTTCCACTTCAAACTGTTAAGGTATCTAGCCACCTTAAGACTTTCATCCTCTGTAACATTAGACCTCATACAAAGTTTTTAAAACTCCTCAATATAAGAATTCATATCTTGGTCTCTTTGTCTCAAGCTCTATCTTTTCTTATGCAACTGAATCTCATAATCATCTAGCATGTATGCTTCTCTCACTTTAGCAACCATTCCCTTCCAAGTAGAAATAGGCTTCTTGCCTTCCTTTTCCCTCTTTGTCTAAATGAACTTCCACCATGTCAAGGCAGAACCTCTTAATCTTGACTTTGCCACCTTCACCTTCTGTGCTTCAGTGACTCCATCACACTCAAAATGGTTTTCCATTCCCTCTATCCAATCCATGACTAGATCAGCTTCCATTTTCCCACTAAACAGTGGTATGCCTTCAAGTGATTTTCCACTCAAAGCCTTCAATGCCTTCAAGAAAGGCTCTTCTTGCAAAATAGCTAGGGTCAGGTTCAGGGATCTTGTCTTCCTCTGCAACCTCTTCTTTATTTGGTACCCTTCCTTCAGAATGCACATTACTCATTGCTTGCTCAAGTTGGGCTATTATTTCCCTCAATAGCCTATTGTCTTCCTCCTGTTCTTCGACCTTCTTGGCCAATTCTGCATTTGTCACATGTTAGTAGAACCACTAGACTCAATCTCTGACATATAATATTCTATTCCAAATCTTTTGTTGCTCTGATACCAATCTGTTAGGGAGGTTGGATGAATCAAGCATTGATTCATGCTCTAGGTCTTGTTTGGAAGACCTCTAAGGTGTCTCACTCCACCACTACAACCTATAGGACCTTCCCTTACTTAGGATTCCCTGGTTTTTCCTTTCCAACCTCAACTACCAACATAATTCCTCCTACCAAGTCCACCTTGGTACAATCTTGCAACTCTAACCTTAGCCCTTAATCCACCCTAAAGGCTACAATCCTCCAAAATCTATTATTTAGCTTTGCAGGGGTGTGGAGGTGTTTCTAATGACTTCAATCCATCCTACTTTGGTTCTTCAGGGTCCACCTGACTCCATTTCTTAGTCACTTCCACCAAACCCTCATTTAGGCCTAAAAAGGCTACTAGCCCTAAGAGCCCCAATTAGGCCTCCTTCTCTGAGAAAATAGGTTAGTTCTCAAAAATTTCCAAAGAACACCCCAATCTTTTCTTGGGATTCCTGGTTCATATGCCCACCTCTCAATGATTTTTGGGGTCTTGGGTCTCAGTTGTCCGTACAACGCCCTAACCTGAAAATGAGCAAAACTAGGTCTTTTAAGGCCTTTCCTGGCTTCTTTCAAATTGTTAAGTGTTTCTCACACCAAATGGATTGATGGAGCTTCCTCCTCCATGCTATGACTTGGCAAGACACTTATCTATCTTCCCCAAGTAGTAATTTGTCAAAAATTTAACACCCCTGCAAATCAAGTGCTCTGCACTAAGGTCTTCCCTAGATGGACTCTTCCTGGCTCGCCTAGGGCAAGACTTCCACAATAGCTCTTGTGTTTTCAAAGGCCCTAAACCCTACCATATGTACATACATGGAGTCTAGTCACTGTTCCCAAAGGGTCGTACAATTTGTATGGTGGGAAAGTGAACTAACACTCCATTTCCACAAAA
>VDFB02109042.1:76237830-76262791 GCA_007258455.2 Sequoia sempervirens | reverse complement strand
ATTCCAAAACAAGTGCAACTCTATGCACAAAAGTGACCCCTATAACAAACGATTGTGCTCCAAAAACCTACAAATCACTATAATCTCACAAAAAGATCAAATTCAGGGACATGGGTCCCACCAGGCATGCCAATCAATGTAAGGGGTAAAAGTGGAAATGGATAAATCAATCAATAATTCAACAAAGAACCCAAAACAAGAGGATCAAACCCACTTACCAATGAGATACAATTATAAATCAAGCTATGAAATCATACACAAATGTTATAAATATCAAATCAAACATAATAAATTCAAAACTAGAAAAATCTTACCATCCAATTGTTGGAGAATTGTTATGTGATGTTGGATTACTCAACACTTAAGTCTCCATGATTTTCTTGCAAAAGCTTGATGAATGTGATGACCTAGATGATTAAAATGGTATGATAAAAGATCTCAAGAATGCTCAAAAACTTAAATGGACATGACTTAGCTACTCAAATTCTAGGTGAGAAATGTGAAGAATGAGGTTGATTATATAGATTTTCATAATTTAATGAAGGGTTAAGATTGAGTTTCAATGCCCACAAAGAAGGGTCAATATTGCATCTTAACACCCACAAAGGAGAGAAGATCAAGGAAGATGAAGGGATAGGATTAGTTAAAACTTAAAATATCCCCACATTTGTAGGAAAATGGTTAGGATTTTCATGATCAAGGGTGGAAATTAGATCTCAAGATCAAGGGCTAGAAATGTTGAGACAAGAAAAGTCAAAGATATTTTTTAAAAGGAATATTCCTCAAGAATATGCTTTGTGGAGGGAAAATAGGAGAATTAAATAATTAGAAATTATTTAATTATGGAGGATGAGAATATGCCATTTTTGAAAAAGAATCTTCTATTAAATGTGATGAGAATTAAAGTGGGATAATTAAATAATTAAAATCATTTAATTATCTATGACATTAGAAGAAATATTAGATGAACCTAATCAAATAATTAAAAAATAGTCAACTAGGGGGATAAAGGGGAAAATTAGTAAATGAAATAATTAATTAATTAAATAATTCAAGATTATTTAGTTAATATAAGAAAATAGGGTTAAATGATAAAAATGATGTTAAATAGTGGTAAAAGGGATTACTAATGAAAATTAAATGAAATTATGATAAATGTAAATAATGGTAATGAGAATGATGGGAATGATGCAAAATTCGGTTTCATGATGTGTGATATGCGTTAGGCATTTTTACATGTCTACAGGTTCCATTAGTCCTTTTATTGTTTCTCATGGTAGTTATTTGATATATTTTCGTAGATGTCACATCTCTTTGAGGATCCCTTTCAAAATCTCCCCCCCTTTCCATTCTCCATCCCCTTGGTGCCTAATCCCCTCTCATAGGGTAAGCGCCAAGAGGATAGTTTTGCAAACTTTCATATCTTCTTTGATTTCCTTTTTTTTTTCTTGTGTCCAATTTAATTTATATATATATATATATTGGGTGTTGTTGTCCTTTATATCACCTAACAAGAGTCTCGAAAATGGAACCAATATTAGCAAGAAAACTGGGGAAACACACCGGATTTTTGAGCCCCAAGTACTTTTTGAGCGGTGTGGTTTATACCATAGACTCAGTCATATAAAAGTAAACACCAATCGATAGATAACATCATCTAGATATAATTCTGGTACTCATTATATCAATCATCTATAAAGAATAAATTTATATATCTTCCCCTATACTCTACCTATCTCATTCCTTTCTTACATATAATCCTTATATATATTACATACAATTCTTACATATATTTCTCTATTCTCTCTTCATTATCCACCTTATACTATCATTCATATCTTTTCCTATACATATATCTACGAGATGAGACATGACCCATATATTCTACACCTAGTCTAGATGGTATCTTTTCAATCTTAGGGTCTGCAAGCTCTTTGCGACAAGATGCAATAGGATTTTCCTGATGGTGTTTGCAATGTTACTCTTTTTGGCTAATAGTTATCTTTATGTGATTGGATATGTTAACATATTGGTTAGTCATGGATGAATTTTTGAGTCTTTGGTTGAGGTGTCGATTTATGACTTGTTATTTTTTATAGATGATCCTTATTGAGAGGATCTTTGGTGTTGTGCTATGGTGAACTCTTGTTTGCATATTAGGGTATTGGCATGATAAGGTGCTCTTGGGAGCAAGGTATGTTCATTGGAGCATGTGATATCCTAGGAGGAGATCTTAGATCTTGATGTCATGATGTGTTCCTAGACTTTATAAATGTGCAATGTGAGATTTAACAATGCTATATATATTTATCTTAGTATTGAGTACATTGGTCATGTGCTTGGGAGTACAATGTTAAAAATTGCATAGTCTTACAATTTCACTCCATGTTTTGTGTCCACTTTAGTGTCCATTTTCTTAGTGATTTTGTAGGCTCATTTCAACCCTTGCATTATCCTTTTTCCTACTCAAGGTGTTGAGGTCTCTTTTATATTAGGAATAGGATCATAAAGAAATAAAATAATAAAAAATAATTCAAAAATAAAACACAAAAAAGAACAATATATGTGAGACACATACATATGTGGTTCATCCAATATGGGCTATGTCCATAGAGAAACAACCAATCCTTCATTTATTATGTCAAATAAAATGAAGGGATAAAGCCTACAACATATCCGTTGTGACCTCCTCTTCACTCTCTCACAGTCTCCTCTCTTACTCGCAATGCTTTGTCATGATACACAACCATAAATAAAATGTCCCCATAAAAAGAGGGTTGACTTCTAGGGAAAAATAGATACCAACATAACTTCTATAGTTAGATATGTGACCTAATGATGAAAAATCCATATTTTGCTATGAAATTAGATTTTTTACAAAACAATTTATTTAAAACTTCTCTATAGGGGTAGCACTCCTAAACCTCCACTAAGGGAACTCCAAAATTTGTCACCACCTCTTAGACCTCCTAGTGAATAAGTGGGGGGAAAGATCCCCCACACTCTCCACTAGGATCTAGGATCCAATCACAATTGAAAAAACCCTCTAAGTTAGGAAGATAATTAGGCTCCATTACGAACACTTTCTTTTGGTCCTTGTTTGATGTCACTTCTATGTTAGGTCTATGTTTTTCTAGTTTCTCATCATTTTTAGCGCAAATCATCTAGACACTAGTGCATTGTGCAAACATTTGTGTTGTGCCAGTGTCCCACGATAGTTTTTTTTGTGCCTAGATTTTAGCATTGTTCCATTTGTTGCCTTCCTAGATTAGTGAAAGCGACTCGAGACAATTCTAAATAGCTAATCAATAACTTTTATTTTCCTTCTCTTATCATATTTTAATCTTTTCACTTTTCTCTCTTGGCTCTCTTATATTCTCAACCTCTATAAATTTCTAAAACATTCTTATAGTAGTCATCTCTAACTCTCTTCTTATTCTTGGCTTCCTCAAACCGTTTTAGGTGATATTATTCTTATTTCTTATTGTTATTTTAATAATTTCATTTGTTGTGCAATCAAGCACCTTGGGATTATCACATCTTATCAATGTCTTATTTTAGTCACTATTGTTATTTCTAGATGTACCTAGATTAAGAACACACACTATTTTTTTTATCTATCTATCTATTGGTTGTTGTGGGGGTAGAAATAACAGAGCAAGGATTTGATTGAGGAAAATCCCCAAAAAGCCCCAATTTTTTTTTAATTTTCTTTTTGTTTGCAAGTATTGTGAGGAAACTTGATTATACAATGGTTAGCAAGTGTTTTCTTGTTTGTAAATTTATTTCTATTATTCATTTAAATCATATTATTTAGTTTATTTATATATATTTCATTATAGGGTATTTGTTGGTGTATTTTTTATTTCTATTTTTGTAGATCAAGTGAATAGCAAGATTATATTTTTATAATTTTTGAAATTATTATGCATTTTGTTCGTACAAATGATAGTGCAATGTGTGGACGTCTATGTGACGTGTTGACATCCTAGGCAATAACTTCCCCCTTTTTGTGACAGGTTCTTCTTTTCATTTTTTTTTCATCTTTGTAATTCACTTTTATAAATTATTATTTTAGTTTCTAGAAAATAGTCTTTTACCAACTTTCTTCTATTATTCTAGCTAAATAAAGATCTTTCATTTAAACTAGTTTTGGGAATGTATTTTAGTTTTATTAAATATTAGAAAAATAGTCTCAATACTATTGTAAAAGTAAGGAAAATAATTTAGCTAATGCATTTTAGCTAAATTATTATTTTCCCCTTTTTATAGGAGCTTCGTGAGAATGCAATGTTCCGTTTGGAGCTTAGCATGGATTGATCGGTTGCAAGTGCTCGTGAATACTTGGAGACTTGGGTGAGGCTAAAGTTATCTTTAGTTTAGAGACAATTATTGAGATGGTTACTTATGAGGTTTTAACAAGAAGTACAAGAATCTTTCACCTAGATATAGATGTGAGTTGATCATAGACCTATAGAGGAGATTGTTCTTAGAGAGTGTCATTATTACTTGGTGTATCTTGGAGGAGCAATATCATTACCCACTCTTGGTATACTTAGTGGATAATCATATGATAGGCATTTCCTACCTTCTTTTCAAATGCATTAAATGTTTTATGCTTTGTCTTCTCATGGATATGGATTTTGAGTAATGGTTGTTTAGTTCTAGAGGGTTCATTTGAGGAGCATTTGACATATTTATCTCCTTGTACATATGATTTTATTTATGATGGCATTTATTAGGAGTTTAGGAGATTTTATTGGGATTATTATTTGTTAGAGAATGAATTTTATTTTTATCTTCCTTGTTTAGAGAGGCTTACATCTTCCATCAGGTGTTGTTAAGGATTTTCAATAGGGTGTTCAAGGAGATCTGACTTGATAAAATTAGTACTTTGATTTGTTGGTAGAAGGATATGCTATGTGATATGATTTATATTTTTTCTCTTTTTTATGGCTACTACCTAGAGGTTTGAATATCCACATGGTTTGGTGTAGTGGACTTGGGAGAGTTATGGTGACTTTTTAGGAGTGGGTATACAACAATTTTTATTGCATGTGTGGATCACTATAATTTCTCTTGTTATTACATGGTTTGATTATTAGCAATACCTTGGTATGAGTGTTGATTGGTAGACTTGGTATGTCTTGATCAATTTTTAGATTTGATATTACCAATGCAATGGGTGTTAGTATATGTGTGTTTTCTTTATGGATAGGGTTTACACATGGAGCTCATGATTTCAATTTATGAGTTGGATATGTTGTTGCCATGAGTTATCCTGATGTTTGGATGCATTAGAATTTTTTGTGGTTACTATTTTTAGTTAGGTGGGTTTTTTTCCTTGGTAACAACTTAGAGTATTTGTTATCACTTGGATTTGATGCTTGTGTTCTTTGGATTGGTGCATCTTCATCTTGTATTTTTCCTTTTCTTTCATAGGTGGCATTTTGGAGGATGAGATGAGTTCTTTCTTGAAATGGTGGTCACATTAGATGTTAGTTCAAGTATTTTGATGGAGCATGAGAACATACTTGAGATTCATGTGGTTTCATGGATGGTTATGATGGTATATTTCATTGATTGACCCTTATGCAATGTATAAAAAAGGTGGGAGAATGTTAGGAAAAGGGTGTTGTACATCTTGCATAAGAAATCATTATTTTTAATTATTTAAAATAAATATTTATTTGTGGTGCATATTTAGGAGATGTGTTTAACCACATTAAATATTTATTTGTGTCCACTTATAAAGTTTAATGTGATATTGATTAGATATTTTATGTGTGGGTTGCACATTAGAAAATATTTAATATTGAGAAAAATAGTAGTAAAAATTAAACGTTGGGGTCAATGGTTTTGTGCACTCAGTTTTGAGATACATGGTTTTGTCTTACCACTTGGTTTTTTTGTGTGAGCTTGAATATATAAAAGCAAGCACATGTTTAGTGGTTGATGTAGGATAGTTTGGGGTTGTCTATCATTTTTATTGAGCTCTCTTGTAGATTTCATATATGTGAAGCATGGCATGGGATGTATGGTTGCATGGTTGTCCATTATTATTGGACACATGGACAATGCATTAGAGGAGATTGATGTTTTAGAAGTATTCATGGAGACTTTGTGAGTGTATTATAGCATTTTCAATATTGAATAATACATTGAGTTTGGATGATTTTGGAGGTTGGGTTTTTCTCTCTAGAGGTTTTTCGTATGGTATATATTGTGTATTCTTGTGGTATGTCTTTGATATTTTCATTATGGTTATTCTATAAGATTGTATCCATGCTTTTTCTCATGGGGTTATGTAGGAAATGGTTTGATCAACTTGGTATTTTCCTAATATAAGTTGTCAATACAATCTTCTAAGATATTGTGTATGAATTCATGAAAAGTCATAGCATGTTGATAACTAGCACCAATATTCTTCAAGCAAAAAGGCATAACAATGTAACAAAATTTCCCCCAAGGGGAAGTGAGAGTTGTTTTATATTGATTTCAGGGATTGATGAGAATTTGGTTATAGCTTGAAAATCCATCCATGAAAGAAATAAGAACATGTCCAATGATTGAGTAAATGATTATGTCAACATTTTGAAGGAGGAATCATATTTAGGAGAACATGTTTTCAAATCATAGAAACTAGTGCAAATGTGAATATGACTAATGGTCTAACCACATGCATAGTACTAGATATATAGAAGGGGAATAGTAAATAGGGCTAATATATCTAGCATTAAAAAAACTATTTTGGCCTTGTATAGAGCTAGCTTGGGATGCATTTAATAATTTTTTTTGTTTAGCTAGCTCAAATTCAAGATAAAGAACAACTTTATGAACCAAAACATCCTTATATGCACCAAGAATATGTTCATATGTCCAAGTAAATAGGTTAGGAAATTCATGCATAATTTGAGAATGTGTTGAGAATTCTTCAAGAGAAAGGAACTCGCCAATTTCAAGAATTTTATTATAATCACTAGATTCATAGAAACATCAACAATATCACAAACTACAAGGGTGAGTTATGATCCTTACTATAAAGGACGGTAGGAAGCTCAACACAAAGATCAAGATAAAGAATAAAATCACCAATCAACATAACTAATTCACTGAATAAGCTTGTGCATTTAGACAACAAGGGAATCCGTGATCATGATGGAAAAATGGGTTGTTCACATATATACCCCAAAATTTGGCAAGGGCCTCTTTTCTAGAAAATAATTCCAAAGAGGGAAAAGCAAAATGAGATGAATAAAAATTAGATTAGGATACTAAAATGGAAGAAACAAAAAAATAAATCTTGAAGACACTAACAAAATTATGATAAAAGGATTTAGCTAGATGAGAAGACTAGTAACCTAAGCTTGCAATAGAAAGATGTGATGTAGGTTCTAGGGGTAGCTTGATTCCTTATTCCATGCATCCTATGCTATAAATAATTTATATACATTATTAGATAACATATTGCAACTAGGGCCATAATAATTTTCTAGTTTATAAAAAGGAGGATCTATTGGAATTAGTCAGGAATCTAAAAGCACAAAATAACCTTCCACTTGTGAAACAATGAAGCACAATAGTACGTCTATCAATATACGAAGAGTGTATAAAATGTGCATAAAGGCCTTGCATATATAGGCAAGGTAGAGGAGGTAGGAAGGTAGACCATAATGACTAACTACCCCTCCAAATATGAAACATTTGTTTATCCCAAATGTCATGTGTGCTAGCAAGTAAAAAGTATGCATGCCAATGTGTCTCAGATGATGAGGACACATGGCACATATCTCAACCACATGAGGTGAGAATAAAACATAAAAAAATCCTAAGTAAACTTAAGCTTAAGTGTGAATAGGTAAATACTAGAAAGGTCATATCTTAACTAGATATGTAAAGACAATATTTACACTAATAGGATCCTTGTCATTGGCATAGTCAAAATGTGTGGTAGAATCATATATTTGAGAAACTAGAAGAAGATCTATAAAAGAGTGCATATTGTATGTTTTAGAAGTAGTTGAATCTATGTTAGGATGTCAAAGTGCATGTGATTAGACTTGCATTCACTAGCATAAGAAGAGATAAAATCCAAGGATCTCCAATCATCACCAAGACATGGATTATAGGAAGAAGAGTTATTAGTCGATACATTGTTAGTAACAAAAGGTGGTCGTGTTGTATCTTTACTAAAGGTGAAGGTGTAAAGTTTGAAGAGTGCAAGAACTATTAGGTGGTGTTGAAAAGTTAGAATAGATAGTTTTGACAATAGCTAAATCAATCACTATCTACTTTGACCATAAAATATTTCCCACCACAAATGAATTTTATAAACTAAAGGAGAGTAGAAGGAACAACTCCCATTGCATGAAGTTCATGGCTTTCCTAGAAGTAGAATATAAGAAATATTTCTTGGTATAACATGGATTAAGATGGAGAGGGTATCAAGGTCTAACAATATAGGAAAAGTAATAGAGCTTAATGGATATCATTTGGCATTAGCAAAACCTTTTATGGAAACCTCTAAAGGAGTGATGTTAGAAATATTGAAACAAATTTGTTTAAGAAATATTAAACTACAACCATTGAGTTTAGAACCATTATCAATTAATGTTTATTTTATGCTCATAGATTTTATACCAATAACAATAAGAAGAGGAATATTTTGTCATTTGATTTTGTAGGAAGGAAGTTTAGAAGGAGAAAACTAATATTTATCATATCAATATAAATGCAATTGATCAAAGCAACTATTTCAACCAGCTTTGGAGAATAGAAAACATAAATCTTTTGTAAGGATTTCTAGAGTAAGTTGTGATAAGTAAGGGAAGTTTGAACAAGATTCAAAATATTTTTTTTGTTGCAAGGTGTGTGCCCTTGGTCTCCTTATGTTGTGCAACGCAACGCTCGGGTTTGTGACATGGCTTAACTACCTCTCGTGGATTCATTAACTCTAGCTATTATATCAAGCATTAACAGGTCAATCTTTTGGTGCAATATAAATAATCTTTGCAACATTTGGTATCCGAGCTTGGGTCACAGGTTAAAACCCCTCACTTCCGTTGGGGTGGATTGTTGTAAGGTGTGCACCCTTGGTCTCCTTGTGTTGTGCAGTGTAGCGCTTGGGTTCATGACATGGCTTAACCGCCTCCCATGGATGCATTAACTCTGGTGATTGTATCGAGCATTAACATGTCGATCTTTTGATGCAACAACAACCGTATTTACAAAAAAAATTGGCTTCTATAGATTGAAGTTGTTCTATAAGGTTTATTTAGTAGTCTTAGATGGAAGACGAGCTAAAGAGAGAACTATATTTGATGAAGAGAAATAGACATAGGGTTAGCTTGTTAATTGTGTCAAGTGTTATATGTGTGTCCTACCAAATTAAATGTGGTAGTGGAAGGATTTTAATAGGGAAATGTTGAAAAAATATGAGTAGAAGAAGATTGATAGTGATAAAAAACCTAACCTATAATGATTAGGTTAGAAGGTAGGATGAATTAGGCACCTCATGCACAACTTTTTTATGAAATTTTGCAACATTACAAGTTGATGTGTTTGTTTGATGAAGATTAATCAAGTTATTACTAGGCATAATATTATCATGTTTGATAAGCTTATATGTAAAGATTGCATTAATTGAGGTAGTCTAGACTAGAAACATGAATAGTAACAAAAGAATCTAAAGATAGGATTAAAATCTTCTAAAGAATTGTCTAAAGAAAAATCTTCATCCAAATATATAACATCAAATATTATAAAAGATTGTATAAATAAATCAAACATTATAATTTTAAAGTTGATTCCTAAGCTATGTAAAGATTTCAACCTAACATGCACTAGATAAAGCTAAGAATAAAACAATATTGTTATTGTTTTCAATAATAATCAAAATTATTCTTAACCTTATCTAAATATGCATTCATCCCTTAAGAAATAATACAAAGTTGATATAGAAAAATAGGAAAAATGAAAAATAGAGAAATAGAATATGAACTATTTATAGTAATAGGAACATAGAGTTATAGAGATTTTGGAGAGTAAATCTAGAAAAAGTTTAGTTCATACACTAATACATTTGACTGCAAAATCCGATGAAACTGTCCAACGAAATATGTAAAATTTGATGTTCATCGGGTGCTTGTAAAATTTGATGTGTAATTTTCAATTTTTTGAAAGTTTATCCCCGACGTTCATCGAAATTTCGACAAACCTGGGGTTCGTCAAAATGTCGGCTATCATTTTTGTTGAATTTTTGAAAAACATGAAAAATATAAAAAAATCAAATTGTGGCCGACATAAAGAAAAGTGAGTTCGCACCTGATTTATTGCGACAGTGTTTTGCTCTACTTGAGACAGTTTGTGGAGAACTAAGGGCGATTTTCTTGGGAAAAATAAAAAATTCAAGAAGATATCACCAAGTTGAGGGTAGTCATTGTCTTTTGCATAATTGTTGTGAAGTCAGATTTGTAGTTCGGGTTTGAAAATCATATTTTAAAGCAACATCTCATCAGATTTCATTTTTAGAGGTTAAATGTTTTGAGAATTTCATGTCTAGATTTTGTTGTGTGGAATCACCATAAGATCACAAGGAACAAATTCTTGTGACTGTAATTATGTGATCCATAACTCTATTGGTCATGTGGCACAGTTGTGCTATAACAAATAAAGGATGCATTCATGTGTGACCCAAGTTTAATGTGGCTATGTTGTGATAGAAATGGAGGCACTCATATAATGTAGTTAATTCAGGTTGTATAATGTAGGTTTCAATCATCATTGGGTGCATTCAAGTTATCTCAAGTTTAACAGGTTAGGATGTAATTATAGCATGATCGAAGAGTGATTACCTCTTGCTGCAATAAAGAGCCTATAACTCTGGTTGATATGCAGAGTGGTTGTGTTATATCAATTATGTAGTGCATTCAAGCACAACCCATGTTTAATGGGCTATTCTAGAGAGTGATCAAGATTTTCTAAACCTTATGAATGTTACTTGACATATATTTGCATAATCTCAAATTCCTTCAGAGGCTTTTGAAGTATCAATGTATCTTATATAGGGTTTAGAATGATTTCTTTTAATTAAAAAAATAAATAAATGATGTATTTCCCTTAATTAGATAATGTGGAGATCTCCTAAATCTGCCCCAACACACTATCCTCTTTGGCACTGTATTCATTACTCCAGCTACTAGGGTTTTGCATGTGACATCTTTAATATCTTCATGACCGTGGCTTTTAAATAGATCTCAGTCTTTCCTTTAATCCTTTTCATGGTAACCCTTGAGTTCCATAATCCACCTTCAATCTCTTCTAAGAACGATGTCTTAAGCTAAACTGCATAGTATGCATATAAATCAAGTCCTTCATACCTGCCATTGTTCCAAACCACCACTCAATGCCTTGCTTAAAATGTTGCCTCCATAAGCACAATAGTATGTTTTAAAATCATGGTTGCCAGTGATTGACCATTAAGGTCACCACTTTCATCATGAAGATACAATGAGATTTTTGTCTTCAAACTCAAGGCCTATGGAAGATAACATTGTGAATTTTTTGTTGTGTACGATTTGATTTTCTTGCACATTTACTGCTTTGCTAACTTCCTTTAAGACTGGGTATTGCACCCTCAGCTGCAATCTCAAACAACTCACTCACTATCACTTGAAGATTCCTTTCATGAGCATTCTTCTATAAAATCAAACTATGCCCTATAGACTGCCTACTTACTACAGGGGACTCATTGTTTCATGGTATTGTAGTTCTTAAGATCCTTCAACCTTATTGACACTACTTCATAGTCCACAAGGTATTATTCACTATTCTCCCATCTTTGATGAGTCTCGAAACACTGCTCAAACATGCAATCCACTACCTCCATTATACATTAATGGCTAAGAAGAAACATGGAACCTATGATTACCACTGTTACTTCATTTGGACAGTCATTCCTTGATTGCATTTGCCTTGTATAACACTACCAAAAGCATTTGAAAAAACCTTAAGGTCAGCAAGGGTGTAAGGAAACTCACTGTTAAAATCTCCAATTTACTATGCAAGGTTTGAGCTTTATTATGTTGTCACTACTCAACCTCTTTTTGACTGTCACATCTCAAGTAACTGTCATTCTTCTTATTGTAGATTGCATTTACAAATGTCACTAAGCTACATAGTGTGCTTGTTATTGGCTACAATCTTTAGATTGCAATATTTTTTTATTACCCACAATGTCTCAATCTTTATGGTATTGCAACCTCACTAATCTGCTATAGTTATTGTTTATGTTTCTACGGAGGCCTAGGGTTTGTACCCTAATCATGCTCTTACCAATGCTTCTATTTTTTTTTATTAGGGCTCTCTCAATGTTGAGGGCCCTAGGGATAAGCTCGTCATAAGAAGTGACACATTGCATCTTTAACTAAAAGGATAAATTTGTATTGACATTAGCAATGGTGATTCTGACTTGTTGCTCCTTAGGAATGGGTCACTTGCTCTTACTAGCTCGCTACCTCCATTGTTGTAGGAAGTTTGTGATCAAGTTCAATATTCTGATTTTAGGAGTCTAACGGTTGGAAATCATAGTAAAATCAGAATTTAATAAGTTTTGGAATTAGCATTTTAAAGTGTTTTTGGGGTCATTAACTTTAGACTATCTTCTCTTTTGCAAGGGGTGGTTTGCATGCCAAATTTTTTGGTGTAAAATATCGAAATTATTAGATTATGGGGTTGGAGTGTGGATATTAAGATCCATAACAAAAATGAAGAGACACTTGATAGATTGTGGGCTAGATTGAAAAGAAAGGGTGATGGAAAATGTTATTGTCCTTGCAATAATTGCAAGGGCTTAAAGACGAGACAAATTTTAATCACAACAGTTGAGAAACATTGTAGGCAACATGGTCATGTTGAAGGGGGGCATGATTATCGTCCATTAGTAAGTTGTTCATTATATATGTTTATATTGATTGAATTTGTAAATGTTTATATCATTTTAACATTTTATATATATAATCACATGATCATGATCATGGTTTATTTGTGTCTATCATTATTATAAAGGTGGGGCACCCTAGGGCAGATGATATGGATTATCATGGCCCGGAGAGTGTGGTTTTGCAAGCGGATGAACATGGAGTTGTGAATATTGAAGATGAAGTTAATGATCCTATGGAAGAAGATGATCATGCACCAGAAAACATAATTGAAGATGATGGTACAAATACATTGATCCATGACACATTTAGTGGCAGAGCTGATGATGATGATCAAGATGACTTTGATGATGTTCATGATTTATTTGTACTTGACAAGGCATACAAGACCCTTTATGAAGGCTCCCAAACAACTCTTCTCTCTATTGTATTGTTGTTGTTGAACTTGAAGGTTATGAATGGTTTATCAAATGTAGCAATCTCACAAATGTTAAGGTATGTCATATATGTCATCTTTTTTCATCTATTGTAATTGTTGTTAGTTCATCACTAGTAAATAAAGGATGAAATATGAACAAATTATTTTTTCTTGTAGATTGACTGGTGAATTTTTGTTACGACCATCAAATATTTTACCTCGCTCATACCGAGATTTATGTTCCATTATGAAAGATATCAGAATGGAGTATCAAGCAATAGATGCATGTCCCAATGATCATATTATATATCATAAACAACAATAATTTGCAATAGAATGCCTGGAATGTCATATTAGTAGATATTGAACATATCAACTAACAAAAAAGGTGTCTCGCAAGGTTCTTCATTATATTCCCATTATTCCACATATGCAACGATTATTTAGGTGCGAAAGCTTAGCTCAATTTATGGATTACCATGCATGAAATAGAAGTGGAGATGATATTCTTCGAATTCCTGCAGATGGTTCTGCATTTAGGGACATGGAGGAAAAATGGCCACACTTTAAAGAAGAACCTCATAATCTCAGGCTTTCATTGGTAGCGGACGGTGTCAATCCATTTGGAGAGCTGAGATCTATTTACTCAGTGTGGCCTGTTTTTGTTATCAACAATAACATTCCTCCATGGATGTCAATAAAGAGGGAGCACATAATGTTGTCAATGATTGTTCCAGGTATTTGTTTACATCAATTTTATTTAACGTAGTGGCATTTCATTTTGTCTTATTTGTTGCATAATGACATATTTTTTTTAATTCAATAGTCATGCACATTAATTTATATATATTGCAGTAAAATGGTTATAATAATTATGTAATGTTTATGTTCATTCAACTAGGTAAGTACCAAGTTAAAGATATGAATGTATATATTGAGCCTCTTATTGACGAGTTACTAAAGTTATGGAATGGCGTCACTATGTATGACATCTCTAGACCAATAGGACAAAGACAATTTCAATTCCATGCAATGCTTGTATGGATAATTCATGATGCCCCAGGGCTAACATTTTGTGGTATGTTATAACGTTCATGCACTTTAACAATATTTAATTTGATGAAGTAGATATCATGCATGTTTTAAAATAATCTATTCATTATATATAATTAAAAAATTGACATATTTAATCCAATTATATATATCATCTTGTAGGTCTTCAAACAAAGGGAAAAATTTGCATGTCCAATTTGTGGTCCAAAAGATGAAATCTCGTCATTCAACAAGTTTAGGAAAGCAGGTGTTTGATGAGTATAGGCACTTCCTCCATAGAAATCATAAGTATCGAACTACTGAAAAACATCTTTTCAATGGGAAAGAGGAAACTACATCAAAACCACGAAGAATGACACCTCGCCTATGGAAGTTGGAATATAATAGAATTAATCGTCGAGGTTATACATCGGATCAAATTGTTTATCTATCATATATGATATATTTTGAATTTATATTTCTATATTGTGTTGTGTTTACTCATGTTGTAATTGACAATGATTGTCGTTGTTAATTTTTTTAACTTATATCCTTCATGAAGGTCATCAAGGCATTAATGGCCGGCTTCCACAGGGACTGAAAAGTTATCCCAAACAATTTAGTAGGTTGCCCTACTACTATGAGTAGCTACAAATTGTGCATTTGTTTGATACAATGCATATCAAAAAAGAATATAACAAGTATTATAGAAAATATTGGATGGAAGGCATGACAAAGAAAAATTATCAAAATTTGTAGTGACATTCAAGAAATAAATCATGCAATGAAAAAATTCAATTCAATTAAATAGCAATGGAGACCAAATTAATATAAGTTCCTTTCTTGGTTATTAATAGGCGACAAACAATGCTATAAAAGTCATACAAAAATTTGATTTCCCACAATTTATTTGTGAACACAAACAATATAATAACAAAGAAAGATTGAATTTAGATTAGGGATGGCATGATTGGCATACCTTCATTAAGGTAATTGATACGGTATATATACACTTGTATAATGCATGTAATTTTCGGTGTATTGTGTTTACTTTTAGAAAAATAATGAAAGATCATTTTATAATTGTTAGAGTACATTCTACCCTCTATCTCTCTAGACAACTGACAACAATGTCGAGAAACAGGATTATATATGATCTGGAAAATACATGAATTAAGTATGATTTGTTCAATTCGTTGTATACATCTTATAATTTCCATTTGTTTTACTTGTTATGTAATATACTGTATATTTTTGATAAATCTCGTTAATATATTTGCGTCTTGAATCACTTGTAGATGGCTATCATCTAAAGAAATCCATAAAGAAGATAAATTATTGGAAGAGAAAAATTCCTCGTCTAATGTGTGAAATGCAAAAGTGTCTACCTTCAACATTTTTCAATGCACAAGAACACTACCTCATACACCAAGTTGAGGAGATTGAATTATGTGGACCTGTACACACAAGGTCAATGTGGATGGTTGAGAGGCACTTGAAATTTTTGAAGGCTTTGGTTAGACAAAGAGCACATCTTGAGGGTTCTATGGTGGAGGGATATATGGTATACCAGACCATGGTATACATTAGTGAATATCTTCCTAAGTTTGCAGCAAAGATCCATGTAGATCACATTTGGGATCCCAGCTCCATTAACAAATTCGAAGGGGAGTACCTGATGGGGAAAGGTAGATTGAGGAAAGTGAGAGGTAATTATAAGATGGTCATGGAGATTAATTGGAATACATTTTACATATGGTTTTATATATATTGTACTTATTTAATTTTTAATCTTCAATATACATCAATTATAAATTAAGGTCGTATACTGTGGTATTTAACTAATTATACGTCATTTGTGAATTTCAATTTATTTTGGTATAGTTGGTCGAGAGTGGGATGCACTACATTTGTACGTCGTCAACAATCTTGATTGGATGGCGGTATGGATTGAACAATGTCAACAATTTGGTCACGCATTAACATGGGAAGGTGTGGCTTCATTGGTTAAAAGCTCATCGTAATGGAGATTCAATGTTACAAAGGGAAATTGATTTAGCATATAGTTTTAAAGAGATAAATAGAGTACATTATAAATATATTAATCACCCATATTGTTTAATTATTTTCAAGTATATTGATGTATATATATCTTGAGATTGTTTTATTTGCATACATTCAGCCAAGAATAATGTGTTTATCAATTGTGATATTGCAATAATTTTACATCTGTGACATATTGGGTGAAACACCACAAGGCTATGTGGTGCAATGGTCAAGTAAATTTCAAATCAAAATGTTGGATGACATGAAGAAAACTTGTGATTACGAGGTATAACTTCTAGATCTTTGGTGACTAATGTTTCATGCAGGCGACATACATCGAAGTCTCAGGAAAATTGATACACTATGGGATTTTGGATGATATACTTGAGTGTGACTTTAAGTCCTTGATTAATTTTTTAAAGTCATCCTATGAGTGCGGATACGATTGAATGAAAATTATCCCGAGAGAACTGTTATTGAACATGATAATGGATTTACCATGGTTAATACAAGGTCGATCGAGCGAGCTGAAAATGAGCCTTATGTTCTTCCAAGCCAATGTGAGCAGGTATTTTACTTAGAGGTTCCAGGTACACCGGGATGGTCATTTGTTGTTAAACATGATCCAAGAGGAAGGCCAGTAACGTATAATGTGGTGGAAGAAGAAGATACCGAAGAACTAGAAGATGATGTAGATGATGATCAGGATCAACGGTTAGTTGATGATGTCTTTGACGAAGATGTCGAAGAGGAAGAACTAGATGATGATGATATAGGAGTTAATGTTCATGAAGATGATATCTGTGTGGATGATGAAATTATCAAAACTGATATAGATGGCATCAATGATGACTATGACCAATCCCTTACAATGTGAATCTAGATGCGATGTCCTAAACAAAGAGTTGGATGAAGAAAAAGATCAATGACATTAAAATGTATAAGTTATGCAATTATATTATCTATTTGATATTAATTTCTTGATAGAATTATATTTGACTTATGTGGTTACATAATTAATTCATGATGTTTTTAATTTTTATGCCATTACATAATTAATTTAATGATGTACTTGTTAATGTTTGAAAGGTCAAAAAATTAAAACATTTCAATATTGATGTTAACAACCTTGAAATTAGTGTGTTTTATGTTTCATGTGATCATAAAAGATTAAAAAGTTAGTTGTAGAGGTGGTTGTTCAGTGGTTGACATGTATGTTGGTTCTTTTTACAATGTAACGAGGTTTGTCTTCTAATATACCTATGGAATTGCCAATTCAAATAAAATTTCGAAGGACTGTGGACCAATGACGAGGGACTTTAAAGCCTCTACACTTGGACTCTATAAGACCCCAGGAGGGTGATCCCTTAATAATGAACAACCTTTGCACCATTGTATAAACAACCGTAGCAATAACGAGATGATCTCACTTAATAGCTCAACCGCGATAAGATAATATCAACTAGAATTGGTTGTTCATAAGACAATATCAGCTTCATCGGGAAATTGAGATAACAACACAATCAGTATAAGATAGTCAATGATTTGCAATTTTATGAAGCTCTGAGCAAAGACAAAAAATCTTTGAACCACCTAATAATTACAACTTAGGTCGGAGTGTCATATATCTATTGGGAGTCCAAATTCTTAAGCATCTGAGGTTTATATGATTTAATACATCACATATAAGATCTGACAATTTACAATTTCATTAAGTACGCATTCTTGGGACTACTTATCAAATCCTTATACAACACCTGTCCTTCTGTAATCATTTCAAGCATTTGATTAATTCCTTGAATTAAGCTAAAATAGAATCATACACACCACAAGTGAGCATGGATAAAACCAACCCATAGTTGTTTCATTTCAAGAAGTTAGAGATGTGCATGCAATGGAAGACAGGCTCAAATTTTCATTTCAACTCAAATGCTAGTACTGTTATACAACATTAAATCTCTATGAACTCAAAACCTGTTACATAATGACTCAAAACCTAAATTGCATTTCTCTAAAACCATCGGACCTTACAATTTGCTCTGCAACTTCACCTAGACTCGACAAAAATTATCTAACTTGCTAACCCGTACTTCTGGCCTTGAAATTCTTCTTATAGAAAATGAAGGAGCAAACAAGCACCGGGCCAGAAAGTACACTTGTCACCAGTCAATTGGAGCACCTAGTGATATTCCAAAATTTGTTACAACAGCCACCACCTTGAAAAATATTCTTGTTCATCATATCAGCTGAGGAACGTTGATGCAAAAAACCACAAGAAAACCGCATCGAGAAAGTCGTCAACACAAAACTGGAACCATTGCAACCGCAACATCTGATCTGCCACCTGTTATTAGTTCACTCCTTTTACTCCTCCTCATTCAAATATTTAGTTACCCAATTTTGGTACTCATCATCATTCAGCCAGTCAAAATTAATTACCTCATCCACCTTGGTATTATAAGGTGTGTATTTTACTGCTACCTGATTCGCATCCCTTTCAAAAGATTTCAAAAATGAGCTAGTACTAATGATTTTGTCCATACAGCTCACCAACAAATCATAGTCTAGCTCATCACAAATTGAATTGATTTGATCATTGATGGCCTCACTTGCTTGATCCTGCCATTGTTGAAATGACCTAATTTTCCCTTGCTCATCAATTATATCAGGTAACAATGTGTTACCCCAATCATTGAAATTCTTCACCAGCTCCCTAATCTTCATACTCAAGTCATCTGGTAAGGTTTGAAAACATTGCAATGATTTTACTAACACATGAATAGGCTTTAATGTTTGGGGCCTATTATTTATATCAAACCTTGGGGCCTTACACATGATATCCAGATCACTGGCCCTAGGGATCCAATTTTCAATTATTGGTATCGCTACTTCCTGATTCCTATCAATATTCTTTATTGCTGCCAACAACAAAGAATATAAAGAATGTATAGATAGCAATTTTCTATCAACTTTTTCATTTAAATGCCTCAAAACAGTAGTAACAATTTCCTTTTGCTTTAAGAGAGATCCCTCCTCACTTTTGTTTAATGATGCCTACAATTCATCAATATTTTGCAAGAGCTGCTTCTTTGTAGGATCGACAGAGCACTCTGTTTCTTCTTCAACTTTCTCTAAAGAAAGGGTGAGGACAGAATTCTAACTGGGAGATCCTGGTGTGGAAACAATTGGAGAAGCAGGAGGCACTGACTCTGCTGTGGAAGGTAATGTATTGGTTATGTTGGTTCTTTTTACTACCAACCAGGCTGGTCTTCTAATCTACCTATAGAATTGTCAGTTCTAATCAAAGGTAGCTCGAAGGACCTGGACCAACTGACGAGGACTTGAACAAAACCTCCTACGCTTTGGGCTCTACAAGACCCAGGAGGGGAATCCCTTAATGTGTTTACAACCTTTGCACCATTATCATAAACAACATTAATAATAACAGATAATCCCACCTAATAGCTCAACACTATAGGATAATATTGAATAGAATTGGCTATTCTTTGACAATATCAACTACATGGAGCATGGGATGACTACAACACAACCAATAATATAAAATAGTCATTGATTTGCAATTTGTACCAAGTTCGAGGCAAAGATGAACAAATACTGAATCAAATGAAAGAGTGCAACTTAGATCAGTGTCATATATCCATTGCAGGAGTCAAAGTTATAAGCACTTAAAGGTTTATAATAGATGTAATACATAACATAGAAGGTCTCTGACAATATTGCATTACAATTTCATCAGTATGTATTCTAACCCAATACTACTTATCAAATCCTTATACAGAACATATCTGCTTATAATCCCATTCAAGCATTTTAATTAATTCCTTGAATTAAAGCTAAAATAGAATCATACACACTACAATAGTGAGCTGAATGAAACAACCCTTAGTTATTTTATTCAAAGTTCAGATATGCACATATAATGGAGAGAGACGAGCTTGAAATTATCATTTCGATTCAAATGCTAATACTGTTATGCAACATTAAATCCTTATGAACTTAAAACCTATCACAGAGTGAATCGAAACCTAAATTACATTTCTCTCTAAAATCATTGATCTTTACAATCAGCTCTGTAACTTTGTCTAGACTCGATCAAAATTATCTAACTTGCTAACCCGTACTTCTAGCCTTGAAATCCTTCTTATAGAAAAATGAAGGAGCAAACAAGCTTCGGGCTAGAAAGTACACACGTCACCAGCCGATTAGAGCACCTGATAATATTCCAAAAATCGTTACAACTGCAATCATCCTAGAGCATATTCATGTTCATCATGTCGACTGAGGAAAGTTGATGCGATTCAAAAACCACAAGAAACCCATATCGAGAAAGTCATCAATACAAAACTGGGACCGTTGTAACCGCAGCATCAAATTTTCCACATGTCCATAGTCCACTCTCTTTTACTCATTATCATTCAAATACTTAGCTACCCACTTATGGTATTCTTCATCAATAGGCCAGTTAAAATTAATCACCTCATTTACAGATTGCAATTTACTATCTACCCCTTCATTTAAGTGCTCCAAAACAGCAGTAACAATCTCCTTTTCCTTTGAAATAAATCCCTCCTCTGTTATCCTTAATGATGTCTATAATTCATCAATTTTCTGTATGAGTTGCCTCTTTGTTGGATCAATAGAGCACTTAGTTTCTTCATCAATTTGTTCTAGAGGAGCGGTGAGAGCAGGATTCTGAATGGGAGACCCTGGTGTGGAAACATTTGGAGAAGTAGGAGGCATTGGCCCTGTTGTGGGAGGTAATGTATTGGTTCCTGGAGCATTTGATGTTTCCCCAATCTGTCTATATTTGAACCTTTCCACTTCAGTTTGCAATTCAACATTCCTCTGTTGCATTTTACTATATTCTTCAATCAAAATGTTATACTTCTCCATTAGGATCTTCCTTTCAGCCTCCTCCCTTTCAGCAGTCCATTGGGCCAATTTGGCCACATTTACAGTTAAATTAGTGGCCTCGGTGGTTGAAGTCTCTGAAGCTCTGTTTATTATTAATCCTCCTCTGAAATTTGGATTAATATTAGCAATATCTGGTTTTCTCCCTTGTGGAGCCAATGCCCAAATTGCTAAGGTCTCATATTCTTCACTAAAGGCAGAGTTTTGCAATGCTGCCTTAACCTCTTCCTCAGAATCTTGAAAAAGATTCTTGGACTTCATAATAGCATTAAAAGCTACTGCATCTGCAATATCCCACTCAGGAAAAATCAATACACCAGCCTGACTCACCAGTTGTCTTCCTTCTTCAGGAGTGATGTTCTTGAACTCTTCCATCAATTCATCTTTTACTTCTTCATCATTCTCCTGGTCTGACCTGTCAGGCCTTAATTCCCTTCTCTCCCTGCATTTATCTTGATACTCTTCAAATTTCATTCTCCATGCCAATTGCAAGAATACAAGAGTTTTCACAAATGTATTGTCATCTAAAAACTCCCTGCATGCTTCCATTCTTGCATCTTGCACACTTTTACCTTTCATATCTAAATCGGACAAAACCAATTCAGCTAACCTAGGAGGGGAAAGCATACCAACCTGCATGTCCTGATCAGTAACAATAATTTCATCTGTCAGATCCTCATGTGGTTGATCAGTTCTCTATCTCTTAGGGCTTGGCTCAGATGGTGGTGATGGGGGACTATCTTTTGGTGATGACTTTAAATCAATGATCTTAACTGCCCCAGGTACTTTGAATTTTGGACCTGGTCATGGAGGCGCCTTCATTATTTACTTCCCCTTCCTATCTACTTCCTCCTCATCACTGCTATATTCCTTTTTCCTTCTATAGATGGGTCGCTTTTCTGTAGGCTGGTATACTGACCTTGTTTCAATTGGACCAACACTTTGTTCTTGCATACCCAGACTTAGCCTTAAATTTATCTTTTTAGTTCTCAAGGTGTCCATAATCTCCTTGAAGTTCTTCATTAGAAAATCAATTTTCTTATGGTATGGACTGAACTCTAACAGTAGATCATACTTCAGATCCATTTCATGCACAACATCCAGTAGCTTACTATAAGCTATCCATTTCTCCTTGTTCAACTCCTGCTTATTTAGATCAAATTCATTTCTAATAAGGTCCTCAAGGAATTTAAACTCATGTGCAAATTTTCTAGCTTTTATTCTTTGTCTGAAAAGAGCAAAAAAAACCTTAGGATCATGTTGTCGCCTTGGACCACATCTCAAATGGTAATCAACAAAGAATTTATCAAAATGTGTCTAGCCTCCCTTTGAAAATACAAAGTTAGACACCACTGTATAATCAAGGAAGAGTGTTCCTTTCCCCCTTCCACTGAGGTTGTCTTCATGTTCATACAACCTATCTGCCACATAATTTATGCAAACCCTACTCTTGGTGGCACATTGTATGGTAGCATGTGAGGGGCTCCTTGAAATCCATATATTCTCAAGACAGTGCTGACTGGGTATGGGATAATGTCACCCCAGTTATGGTAAACCCTCAACTCTGGCTTCCTCCCCTTTGGCCTGAGGAAATCATGCAATTCCTCAAGGATACTAGGTACATTCACCATCAATCTAGCCCTTAATCTAGAAGCAAAACAATTATCAAATTGCACATAACTAGTGCTTTCCTTATTACAAGATAAATCTGCAGCCCATATCTGTACTGGCAACCTTTGTCCATCAACTAATTGCCTTAATTTTATCTTCTCATAAAAGAAATCAACATTCCTAAACAGAAACATATGCATCAACATAGAATACCAAAAGAATTGAGTACCAGTGTCATTTTTCTACAACTTTGATAGCCCTTCATGTATCCTCTCAGCCAAGAAAGAAGCAAAGTCATATGTCACAAAGAATTTAGGGTGTTATATTTGCACCCCCATGAACATGTACGCAATAGGCATTACCGCACCAGGACTAAAACCCAAAATCTGACATAATGAATAGAAAGTGGCTAGGAAAGGGTTTGCAAAACAATTCAATCTAAAAGGTTCCTGGTCACTAGGGTTGATATGAAATTGTGAACCTCCTGCCCTGACCAGATGAGGTGGAAGCAGCTTAGCCCTAAAAAGAGATTTCAGCTTTGCATACTCCTGCTTCATTTCCGCAAGATTGATAAGAACCAAGTCTTCACTCGGCTCACTCAAATAAAAAATCTGTTGGATATCTTCTTTATTAATTTCTAGTAGCACCCCTCCATCATTATCCCTAATTACCCATGTAATAGGGTCATACCTGGTGGCCATTGCCCTAAGAAAGTCCACATCAGGGAATATATTTGGTACAACCAGCTTCCCCATGTCATACATCCATCCATTTGAAAAAGGGTGAAGAAAATTCCTCTGTCCATACCACAATCTGAACATTTCTAAGCCGGTGAGAGGAACCCTAGCATCAACAATGTTGGAATAATTACACACTAACCCCTCCCCTAGGATTTTCCCTCGCATCAACACTACACCTTTCCTTCTATCATTTACTGATAACAAAAATTGATCCAGGAAATCATCGTACAAGTTTCTTTTCAAATATTCAATGTGGCCAGAGTGCTGCTTGGTTGGTGCCATCTTGGAAAAACTAGGGCTTCGTTACAATGTTACACTTCAATTGGCTAGGACTAAGTAGAGATAGGAAACTATAGAGTAAAAAACTGCAATTCCTCACAATTTATGATTAAACTATAGCCTTAACAAGAGATTTCAATAAGCTCAATGACAAGCATAGCAAAATCCTTTCCCAAATTTAGTTGCAGAATGGCTGGGAGGCATAGAAAATATACTTAAGGCTCTTTTCACATAGACTCCAAATTTTGGCTACAGTGGCTCGCAATTTCACCTTCGGCTTTGAAACTGTTTTCACAAAATAATTGGATGCTTTGTGATATAAATGAGGCAGAAAAATTGATTTTATGTCAATAAAATCTCGCTAGTAAATGTCTCATCTGTCATTAAAGCTCATTCGCGGGCTGCACGAATAGCTCCAACCACATGTGATACAGATTTAAATTTGAACCGTTGATCCTCTAGTTTGATCAAATCATCAACAACCACCTTCAAAATAGGTTGACATAATTGCCAACATGACAATAAGGGGCCCACCATGCCATATGACGCAAATGAAAACCATGTGGCGGTTTCCCGTGATACCACAATTCCTCGATTTACCATCGTAGGATGGCAGGCAATTGTTGATCCTTCTCATCAGAGATCCCACTCCTTCAAAAATGGTCACCATCCTTTCCATTAACTGTTGAGCAGATTTTCCCTTAAAATTATAACATCTGCGTTGAAATAAAGCATGTGCATCTCACAAGCACTTTAGTAATCCACCCCTTAACACATTTAGAACTGGCTAATGCTTCCTTCACTCTTTAGACCTCATCAGATGACACACATGGCAAGCGCTCATGATATTGTGATCCCATAATTCCTGATCGCAGCATGGCGGGCACCGTTGATCTATTTCCAACGCTAATTCAACCCTCTACAAAATAAAACATTTATTAATAGGGCAAGGGGACATCACCAGG
>VDFB02109042.1:75852707-76237730 GCA_007258455.2 Sequoia sempervirens | reverse complement strand
TCCACTTCTATTCCGTGCATGGTAATCCATAAAGTGTGCTAATATTTTGCGCCTACATAATCATTGCATACGTGGAATAATGGAAATATAACGAAGAACCTTGTGAGACACCTTTTTTGTTAGTTGATCTATTTGATATCTACTAATATGATATTATAGGAATTCTATTACAAATTCATGTTGTTTATGATATATAATATGATCATTGGGACTTGCATCTATTGCTTAATACTCCATTCTGATATCTTTCATAATGCCAAATAAATCTCAATATGAGCGAGGTAAAATATTTGATGGTGGTAACAAAAATTCACCAATCAATCTACAACAAAAAATAATTTGTTCATATAAAGAATATTAATGGTACATATTTCATCCTTTATTTACTAGTGATGAACTAACAACAATTACAATAGATGAAAAAAGATGACATATATGACATAACTTAATATTTGTGAGATTGCTACATTTGATAAACCATTCATAACCTTCAATTTCAACAACAATAATACATCAAAGAGAAGAGTTGTTTGGGAGCCTTCATAAAGGGCTTGTATGCCTTCTCAAAGTCTGAGATAAATCATGAACATCATCAGAAAGTCATCTTGATCATCATCATATTCACCACTAAATGTGTCATGGATCAATGTATGTTCATCATCTTCAATTATGTTTTACGGTGCATGATCATCCTCTTCCATAGGATCATTAACTTCATCGTCAATATTCATAGCTCCATGTTCATCTGTTTGCAAAACCACATTCTCTGGGCTGTGATAATCCATATCATCTGCCCTAGGGTACCCCACCTTTATAATAATGAGACACAAATAAACCATGATCATGATGTCGCGATTATATATATAAAATGTTGAAATGATATAAACATTTACAATTCAATCAATATAAACATATATAATGAACAACTTACTAATGGGCGATAATCATGCCCCCCTACAATGTGACCATGTTTCCTACAATTTTTCTTAGTTGTTGAAATTAAAAGTTGTCTTGTCTTTAAGCCCTTGCAATTATTGCAAGGACAATAACATTTCCCATCACCCTTTCTTTTCAATCTAGCCCACAATCTATCAAGTGTCTCTTCATTTTGTTATGGACTAATATTATCCTGACATGATTTTTCTTTACCAAGCTTGACTATTTAGATCTTCAAAAAATATCAAACTCACACTCCAATAATTTTTATTCATAGACAGTAACATAATCTAATAATTCGATATTTTACACCAAAAAAATTTGGCATGCAACCACCCCTGCAAAAGAGAAGATAGTCTGAAGTTAATGACCCCAAAAACACTTTAAAATGCTAATTCCAAAACTTATTAAATTATGATTTTACTATGATTTCCAACCGTAAGACTCCTAAAATCAGAATATTGAACTTGATCACAAACTTCCTACAACAATGGAGGTAGCGAGCTAGTAAGAGCAAGTGACCCATTCCTAAGGAGCAACAAGTCAAATCACCATTGCTAATGTCAATACAGATTTATCCTTTTAGTTAAAGATGCAATGTGTCACTTCTTATGACGAGCTTATCCCTAGGGCCCTCAACATTGAGAGAGCCCTAATAAAAAAAAATAGAAGCATTGGTAAGAGCATGATTAGGGTACAAACCCTAGGCCTCCGTAGAAACATAAACAATAACTATAGCAGATTAGTGAGGTTGCAATACCATAAAGATTGAGACATTGTGGGTAATAAAAAAATATTGCAATCTAAAGATTGTAGCCAATAACAAGCACACTATGTAGCTTAGTGACATTTGTAAATGCAATCTACAATAAGAAGAATGACAGTTACTTGAGATGTGACAGTCAAAAAGAGGTTGAGTAGTGACAACATAATAAAGCTCAAACCTTGCATAGTAAATTGGAGATTTTAACAGTGAGTTTCCTTACACCCTTGCTGACCTTAAGGTTTTTTCAAATGCTTTTGGTAGTGTTATACAAGGCAAATGCAATCAAGGAATGACTGTCCAAATGAAGTAACAGTGGTAATCATAGGTTCCATGTTTCTTCTTAGCCATTAATGTATAATGGAGGTAGTGGATTGCATGTTTGAGCAGTGTTTCGAGACTCATCAAAGATGGGAGAATAGTGAATAATACCTTGTGGACTATGAAGTAGTGTCAATAAGGTTGAAGGATCTTAAGAACTACAATACCATGAAACAATGAGTCCCCTGGTAAGTAGGCAGGTCTATAGGGCATAGTTTGATTTTATAGAAGAATGCTCATGAAAGGAATCTTCAAGTGATAGTGAGTGAGTTGTTTGAGATTGCAGCTGAGGGTGCAATACCCAGTCTTAAAGGAAGTTAGCAAAGCAGTAAATGTGCAAGAAAATCAAATCGTACACAACAAAAAATTCACAATGTTATCTTCCATAGGCCTTGAGTTTGAAGACAAAAATCTCATTGTATCTTCATGATGAAAGTGGTGACCTTAATGGTCAATCACTGGCAACCATGATTTTAAAACATACTATTGTGCTTATGGAGGCAACATTTTAAGCAAATTGAGTGGTGGTTTGGAACAATGGCAGGTATGAAGGACTTGCTTTATATGCATACTATGCAGTTTAGCTTAAGACATCGTTCTTAGAAGAGATTGAAGGTGGATTATGGAACTCAAGGGTTACCATGAAAAGGATTAAAGCAAAGACTGAGATCTATTTAAAAGCCACGGTCATGAAGATATTAAAGATGTCACATGCAAAACCCTAGTAGCTGGAGTAATGAATACAGTGCCAAAGAGGATAGTGTGCTGGGGCAGATTTAGGAGATCTCCACATTATCTAATTATAGGGAAATACAACATTTATTTATTTTTTAATTAAAAGAAATCATTCTAAACCCTATATAGGATACATTGATACTTCAAAAGCCTTGAAGGGAATTTGAGATTATGCAAATATATGTCAAGTAACATTCATAAGGTTTAGAAAATCTTGATCACTCTCTAGAATAGCCCATTAAACATGGGTTGTGCTTGAATGCACTACATAATTGATATAACACAACCACTCTGCATATCAACCAGATTTATAGGCTCTTTATTGCAGCAAGAGGTAATCACTCTTGATCATGCTATAATTACATCTAACCTGTTAAACTTGAGACAACCTGAATGCACCCAATGATGATTGAAACCTACATTATACAACTGAATTAACTACATTATATGAGTGCCTCCATTTCTATCACAACATAGCCACATTAAACTTGGGTCACACATGAATGCATCCGTATTTGTTATAGCACAACTGTGCCACATGACCAATAGAGTTATGGATCACATAATTCAGTCACAAGAATTTGTTCCTTGTGATCTTATGGTGATTCCACACAACAAAATCTGGACATGAAATTCTCAAACATTTAACCTCTAAAAATGAAATCTGATGAGATGTTGCTTTAAAATATGATTTTCAAACCTGGAACTACAAATCTGACTTCACTGAATTATGCAAAAAGACAATGACTACCCTCAACTTGGTGATATCTTCTTGAATTTTTTTTTATTTTTCCCAAGAAAATCGTCCTTAGTTCTCCACAAACTGTCTCAAGTAGAGCAAAACACTGTCGCAATAAATCAGGTGCGAACTCACTTTTCTTTATGTCGGCCACAATTTGATTTTTTTATATTTTTCATGTTTTTCAAAAATTCAACAAAAATGATAGCCGACATTTTGACGAACCCCAGGTTTGTCGAAATTTCGATGAACGTCGGGGATAAACTTTCAAAAAATTGAAAATTACACATCAAATTTTACAAGCACCCGATGAACATCAAATTTTACATATTTCGTTGGACAGTTTCATCGGATTTTGCAGTCAAATGTATTAGTGTATGAACTAAACTTTTTCTAGATTTACTCTCCAAAATCTCTATAACTCTATGTTCCTATTACTATAAATAGTTCATATTCTATTTCTCTATTTTTCATTTTTCCTATTTTTCTATATCAACTTTGTATTATTTCTTAAGGGATGAATGCATATTTAGATAAGGTTAAGAATAATTTTGATTATTATTGAAAACAATAACAATATTGTTTTATTCTTAGCTTTATCTAGTGCATGTTAGGTTGAAATCTTTACATAGCTTAGGAATCAACTTTAAAATTATAATGTTTGATTTATTTATACAATCTTTTATAATATTTGATGTTATATATTTGGATGAAGATTTTTCTTTAGACAATTCTTTAGAAGATTTTAATCCTATCTTTAGATTCTTTTGTTACTATTCATGTTTCTAGTCTAGACTACCTCAATTAATGCAATCTTTACATATAAGCTTATCAAACATGATAATATTATGCCTAGTAATAACTTGATTAATCTTCATCAAACAAACACATCAACTTGTAATGTTGCAAAATTTCATAAAAAAGTTGTGCATGAGGTGCCTAATTCATCCTACCTTCTAACCTAATCATTATAGGTTAGGTTTTTTATCACTATCAATCTTCTTCTACTCATATTTTTTCAACATTTCCCTATTAAAATCCTTCCACTACCACATTTAATTTGGTAGGACACACATATAACACTTGACACAATTAACAAGCTAACCCTATGTCTATTTCTCTTCATCAAATATAGTTCTCTCTTTAGCTCGTCTTCCATCTAAGACTACTAAATAAACCTTATAGAACAACTTCAATCTATAGAAGCCAATTTTTTTTGTAAATACGGTTGTTGTTGCATCAAAAGATCGACATGTTAATGCTCGATACAATCACCAGAGTTAATGCATCCATGGGAGGCGGTTAAGCCATGTCATGAACCCAAGCGCTACACTGCACAACACAAGGAGACCAAGGGTGCACACCTTACAACAATCCACCCCAACGGAAGTGAGGGGTTTTAACCTGTGACCCAAGCTCGGATACCAAATGTTGCAAAGATTATTTATATTGCACCAAAAGATTGACCTGTTAATGCTTGATATAATAGCTAGAGTTAATGAATCCACGAGAGGTAGTTAAGCCATGTCACAAACCCGAGCGTTGCGTTGCACAACATAAGGAGACCAAGGGCACACACCTTGCAACAAAAAAAATATTTTGAATCTTGTTCAAACTTCCCTTACTTATCACAACTTACTCTAGAAATCCTTACAAAAGATTTATGTTTTCTATTCTCCAAAGCTGGTTGAAATAGTTGCTTTGATCAATTGCATTTATATTGATATGATAAATATTAGTTTTCTCCTTCTAAACTTCCTTCCTACAAAATCAAATGACAAAATATTCCTCTTCTTATTGTTATTGGTATAAAATCTATGAGCATAAAATAAACATTAATTGATAATGGTTCTAAACTCAATGGTTGTAGTTTAATATTTCTTAAACAAATTTGTTTCAATATTTCTAACATCACTCCTTTAGAGGTTTCCATAAAAGGTTTTGCTAATGCCAAATGATATCCATTAAGCTCTATTACTTTTCCTATATTGTTAGACCTTGATACCCTCTCCATCTTAATCCATGTTATACCAAGAAATATTTCTTATATTCTACTTCTAGGAAAGCCATGAACTTCATGCAATGGGAGTTGTTCCTTCTACTCTCCTTTAGTTTATAAAATTCATTTGTGGTGGGAAATATTTTATGGTCAAAGTAGATAGTGATTGATTTAGCTATTGTCAAAACTATCTATTCTAACTTTTCAACACCACCTAATAGTTCTTGCACTCTTCAAACTTTACACCTTCACCTTTAGTAAAGATACAACACGACCACCTTTTGTTACTAACAATGTATCGACTAATAACTCTTCTTCCTATAATCCATGTCTTGGTGATGATTGGAGATCCTTGGATTTTATCTCTTCTTATGCTAGTGAATGCAAGTCTAATCACATGCACTTTGACATCCTAACATAGATTCAACTACTTCTAAAACATACAATATGCACTCTTTTATAGATCTTCTTCTAGTTTCTCAAATATATGATTCTACCACACATTTTGACTATGCCAATGACAAGGATCCTATTAGTGTAAATATTGTCTTTACATATCTAGTTAAGATATGACCTTTCTAGTATTTACCTATTCACACTTAAGCTTAAGTTTACTTAGGATTTTTTTATGTTTTATTCTCACCTCATGTGGTTGAGATATGTGCCATGTGTCCTCATCATCTGAGACACATTGGCATGCATACTTTTTACTTGCTAGCACACATGACATTTGGGATAAACAAATGTTTCATATTTGGAGGGGTAGTTAGTCATTATGGTCTACCTTCCTACCTCCTCTACCTTGCCTATATATGCAAGGCCTTTATGCACATTTTATACACTCTTCGTATATTGATAGACGTACTATTGTGCTTCATTGTTTCACAAGTGGAAGGTTATTTTGTGCTTTTAGATTCCTGACTAATTCCAATAGATCCTCCTTTTTATAAACTAGAAAATTATTATGGCCCTAGTTGCAATATGTTATCTAATAATGTATATAAATTATTTATAGCATAGGATGCATGGAATAAGGAATCAAGCTACCCCTAGAACCTACATCACATCTTTCTATTGCAAGCTTAGGTTACTAGTCTTCTCATCTAGCTAAATCCTTTTATCATAATTTTGTTAGTGTCTTCAAGATTTATTTTTTTGTTTCTTCCATTTTAGTATCCTAATCTAATTTTTATTCATCTCATTTTGCTTTTCCCTCTTTGGAATTATTTTCTAGAAAAGAGGCCCTTGCCAAATTTTGGGGTATATATGTGAACAACCCATTTTTCCATCATGATCACGGATTCCCTTGTTGTCTAAATGCACAAGCTTATTCAGTGAATTAGTTATGTTGATTGGTGATTTTATTCTTTATCTTGATCTTTGTGTTGAGCTTCCTACCGTCCTTTATAGTAAGGATCATAACTCACCCTTGTAGTTTGTGATATTGTTGATGTTTCTATGAATCTAGTGATTATAATAAAATTCTTGAAATTGGCGAGTTCCTTTCTCTTGAAGAATTCTCAACACATTCTCAAATTATGCATGAATTTCCTAACCTATTTACTTGGACATATGAACATATTCTTGGTGCATATAAGGATGTTTTGGTTCATAAAGTTGTTCTTTATCTTGAATTTGAGCTAGCTAAACAAAAAAAATTATTAAATGCATCCCAAGCTAGCTCTATACAAGGCCAAAATAGTTTTTTTAATGCTAGATATATTAGCCCTATTTACTATTCCCCTTCTATATATCTAGTACTATGCATGTGGTTAGACCATTAGTCATATTCACATTTGCACTAGTTTCTATGATTTGAAAACATGTTCTCCTAAATATGATTCCTCCTTCAAAATGTTGACATAATCATTTACTCAATCATTGGACATGTTCTTATTTCTTTCATGGATGGATTTTCAAGCTATAACCAAATTCTCATCAATCCCTGAAATCAATATAAAACAACTCTCACTTCCCCTTGGGGGAAATTTTGTTACATTGTTATGCCTTTTTGCTTGAAGAATATTGGTGCTAGTTATCAACATGCTATGACTTTTCATGAATTCATACACAATATCTTAGAAGATTGTATTGACAACTTATATTAGGAAAATACCAAGTTGATCAAACCATTTCCTACATAACCCCATGAGAAAAAGCATGGATACAATCTTATAGAATAACCATAATGAAAATATCAAAGACATACCACAAGAATACACAATATATACCATACGAAAAACCTCTAGAGAGAAAAACCCAACCTCCAAAATCATCCAAACTCAATGTATTATTCAATATTGAAAATGCTATAATACACTCACAAAGTCTCCATGAATACTTCTAAAACATCAATCTCCTCTAATGCATTGTCCATGTGTCCAATAATAATGGACAACCATGCAACCATACATCCCATGCCATGCTTCACATATATGAAATCTACAAGAGAGCTCAATAAAAATGATAGACAACCCCAAACTATCCTACATCAACCACTAAACATGTGCTTGCTTTTATATATTCAAGCTCACACAAAAAAACCAAGTGGTAAGACAAAACCATGTATCTCAAAACTGAGTGCACAAAACCATTGACCCCAACGTTTAATTTTTACTACTATTTTTCTCAATATTAAATATTTTCTAATGTGCAACCCACACATAAAATATCTAATCAATATCACATTAAACTTTATAAGTGGACACAAATAAATATTTAATGTGGTTAAACACATCTCCTAAATATGCACCACAAATAAATATTTATTTTAAATAATTAAAAATAATGATTTCTTATGCAAGATGTACAACACCCTTTTCCTAACATTCTCCCACCTTTTTTATACATTGCATAAGGGTCAATCAATGAAATATACCATCATAACCATCCATGAAACCACATGAATCTCAAGTATGTTCTCATGCTCCATCAAAATACTTGAACTAACATCTAATGTGACCACCATTTCAAGAAAGAACTCATCTCATCCTCCAAAATGCCACCTATGAAAGAAAAGGAAAAATACAAGATGAAGATGCACCAATCCAAAGAACACAAGCATCAAATCCAAGTGATAACAAATACTCTAAGTTGTTACCAAGGAAAAAAACCCACCTAACTAAAAATAGTAACCACAAAAAATTCTAATGCATCCAAACATCAGGATAACTCATGGCAACAACATATCCAACTCATAAATTGAAATCATGAGCTCCATGTGTAAACCCTATCCATAAAGAAAACACACATATACTAACACCCATTGCATTGGTAATATCAAATCTAAAAATTGATCAAGACATACCAAGTCTACCAATCAACACTCATACCAAGGTATTGCTAATAATCAAACCATGTAATAACAAGAGAAATTATAGTGATCCACACATGCAATAAAAATTGTTGTATACCCACTCCTAAAAAGTCACCATAACTCTCCCAAGTCCACTACACCAAACCATGTGGATATTCAAACCTCTAGGTAGTAGCCATAAAAAAGAGAAAAAATATAAATCATATCACATAGCATATCCTTCTACCAACAAATCAAAGTACTAATTTTATCAAGTCAGATCTCCTTGAACACCCTATTGAAAATCCTTAACAACACCTGATGGAAGATGTAAGCCTCTCTAAACAAGGAAGATAAAAATAAAATTCATTCTCTAACAAATAATAATCCCAATAAAATCTCCTAAACTCCTAATAAATGCCATCATAAATAAAATCATATGTACAAGGAGATAAATATGTCAAATGCTCCTCAAATGAACCCTCTAGAACTAAACAACCATTACTCAAAATCCATATCCATGAGAAGACAAAGCATAAAACATTTAATGCATTTGAAAAGAAGGTAGGAAATGCCTATCATATGATTATCCACTAAGTATACCAAGAGTGGGTAATGATATTGCTCCTCCAAGATACACCAAGTAATAATGACACTCTCTAAGAACAATCTCCTCTATAGGTCTATGATCAACTCACATCTATATCTAGGTGAAAGATTCTTGTACTTCTTGTTAAAACCTCATAAGTAACCATCTCAATAATTGTCTCTAAACTAAAGATAACTTTAGCCTCACCCAAGTCTCCAAGTATTCACGAGCACTTGCAACCGATCAATCCATGCTAAGCTCCAAACGGAACATTGCATTCTCACGAAGCTCCTATAAAAAGGGGAAAATAATAATTTAGCTAAAATGCATTAGCTAAATTATTTTCCTTACTTTTACAATAGTATTGAGACTATTTTTCTAATATTTAATAAAACTAAAATACATTCCCAAAACTAGTTTAAATGAAAGATCTTTATTTAGCTAGAATAATAGAAGAAAGTTGGTAAAAGACTATTTTCTAGAAACTAAAATAATAATTTATAAAAGTGAATTACAAAGATGAAAAAAAAATGAAAAGAAGAACCTGTCACAAAAAGGGGGAAGTTATTGCCTAGGATGTCAACACGTCACATAGACGTCCACACATTGCACTATCATTTGTACGAACAAAATGCATAATAATTTCAAAAATTATAAAAATATAATCTTGCTATTCACTTGATCTACAAAAATAGAAATAAAAAATACACCAACAAATACCCTATAATGAAATATATATAAATAAACTAAATAATATGATTTAAATGAATAATAGAAATAAATTTACAAACAAGAAAACACTTGCTAACCATTGTATAATCAAGTTTCCTCACAATACTTGCAAACAAAAAGAAAATTAAAAAAAAATTGGGGCTTTTTGGGGATTTTCCTCAATCAAATCCTTGCTCTGTTATTTCTACCCCCACAACAACCAATAGATAGATAGATAAAAAAAATAGTGTGTGTTCTTAATCTAGGTACATCTAGAAATAACAATAGTGACTAAAATAAGACATTGATAAGATGTGATAATCCCAAGGTGCTTGATTGCACAACAAATGAAATTATTAAAATAACAATAAGAAATAAGAATAATATCACCTAAAACGGTTTGAGGAAGCCAAGAATAAGAAGAGAGTTAGAGATGACTACTATAAGAATGTTTTAGAAATTTATAGAGGTTGAGAATATAAGAGAGCCAAGAGAGAAAAGTGAAAAGATTAAAATATGATAAGAGAAGGAAAATAAAAGTTATTGATTAGCTATTTAGAATTGTCTCGAGTCGCTTTCACTAATCTAGGAAGGCAACAAATGGAACAATGCTAAAATCTAGGCACAAAAAAAACTATCGTGGGACACTGGCACAACACAAATGTTTGCACAATGCACTAGTGTCTAGATGATTTGCGCTAAAAATGATGAGAAACTAGAAAAACATAGACCTAACATAGAAGTGACATCAAACAAGGACCAAAAGAAAGTGTTCGTAATGGAGCCTAATTATCTTCCTAACTTAGAGGGTTTTTTCAATTGTGATTGGATCCTAGATCCTAGTGGAGAGTGTGGGGGATCTTTCCCCCCACTTATTCACTAGGAGGTCTAAGAGGTGGTGACAAATTTTGGAGTTCCCTTAGTGGAGGTTTAGGAGTGCTACCCCTATAGAGAAGTTTTAAATAAATTGTTTTGTAAAAAATCTAATTTCATAGCAAAATATGGATTTTTCATCATTAGGTCACATATCTAACTATAGAAGTTATGTTGGTATCTATTTTTCCCTAGAAGTCAACCCTCTTTTTATGGGGACATTTTATTTATGGTTGTGTATCATGACAAAGCATTGCGAGTAAGAGAGGAGACTGTGAGAGAGTGAAGAGGAGGTCACAACGGATATGTTGTAGGCTTTATCCCTTCATTTTATTTGACATAATAAATGAAGGATTGGTTGTTTCTCTATGGACATAGCCCATATTGGATGAACCACATATGTATGTGTCTCACATATATTGTTCTTTTTTGTGTTTTATTTTTGAATTATTTTTTATTATTTTATTTCTTTATGATCCTATTCCTAATATAAAAGAGACCTCAACACCTTGAGTAGGAAAAAGGATAATGCAAGGGTTGAAATGAGCCTACAAAATCACTAAGAAAATGGACACTAAAGTGGACACAAAACATGGAGTGAAATTGTAAGACTATGCAATTTTTAACATTGTACTCCCAAGCACATGACCAATGTACTCAATACTAAGATAAATATATATAGCATTGTTAAATCTCACATTGCACATTTATAAAGTCTAGGAACACATCATGACATCAAGATCTAAGATCTCCTCCTAGGATATCACATGCTCCAATGAACATACCTTGCTCCCAAGAGCACCTTATCATGCCAATACCCTAATATGCAAACAAGAGTTCACCATAGCACAACACCAAAGATCCTCTCAATAAGGATCATCTATAAAAAATAACAAGTCATAAATCGACACCTCAACCAAAGACTCAAAAATTCATCCATGACTAACCAATATGTTAACATATCCAATCACATAAAGATAACTATTAGCCAAAAAGAGTAACATTGCAAACACCATCAGGAAAATCCTATTGCATCTTGTCGCAAAGAGCTTGCAGACCCTAAGATTGAAAAGATACCATCTAGACTAGGTGTAGAATATATGGGTCATGTCTCATCTCGTAGATATATGTATAGGAAAAGATATGAATGATAGTATAAGGTGGATAATGAAGAGAGAATAGAGAAATATATGTAAGAATTGTATGTAATATATATAAGGATTATATGTAAGAAAGGAATGAGATAGGTAGAGTATAGGGGAAGATATATAAATTTATTCTTTATAGATGATTGATATAATGAGTACCAGAATTATATCTAGATGATGTTATCTATCGATTGGTGTTTACTTTTATATGACTGAGTCTATGGTATAAACCACACCGCTCAAAAAGTACTTGGGGCTCAAAAATCCGGTGTGTTTCCCCAGTTTTCTTGCTAATATTGGTTCCATTTTCGAGACTCTTGTTAGGTGATATAAAGGACAACAACACCCAATATATATATATATATAAATTAAATTGGACACAAGAAAAAAAAAAGGAAATCAAAGAAGATATGAAAGTTTGCAAAACTATCCTCTTGGCGCTTACCCTATGAGAGGGGATTAGGCACCAAGGGGATGGAGAATGGAAAGGGGGGGAGATTTTGAAAGGGATCCTCAAAGAGATGTGACATCTACGAAAATATATCAAATAACTACCATGAGAAACAATAAAAGGACTAATGGAACCTGTAGACATGTAAAAATGCCTAACGCATATCACACATCATGAAACCGAATTTTGCATCATTCCCATCATTCTCATTACCATTATTTACATTTATCATAATTTCATTTAATTTTCATTAGTAATCCCTTTTACCACTATTTAACATCATTTTTATCATTTAACCCTATTTTCTTATATTAACTAAATAATCTTGAATTATTTAATTAATTAATTATTTCATTTACTAATTTTCCCCTTTATCCCCCTAGTTGACTATTTTTTAATTATTTGATTAGGTTCATCTAATATTTCTTCTAATGTCATAGATAATTAAATGATTTTAATTATTTAATTATCCCACTTTAATTCTCATCACATTTAATAGAAGATTCTTTTTCAAAAATGGCATATTCTCATCCTCCATAATTAAATAATTTCTAATTATTTAATTCTCCTATTTTCCCTCCACAAAGCATATTCTTGAGGAATATTCCTTTTAAAAAATATCTTTGACTTTTCTTGTCTCAACATTTCTAGCCCTTGATCTTGAGATCTAATTTCCACCCTTGATCATGAAAATCCTAACCATTTTCCTACAAATGTGGGGATATTTTAAGTTTTAACTAATCCTATCCCTTCATCTTCCTTGATCTTCTCTCCTTTGTGGGTGTTAAGATGCAATATTGACCCTTCTTTGTGGGCATTGAAACTCAATCTTAACCCTTCATTAAATTATGAAAATCTATATAATCAACCTCATTCTTCACATTTCTCACCTAGAATTTGAGTAGCTAAGTCATGTCCATTTAAGTTTTTGAGCATTCTTGAGATCTTTTATCATACCATTTTAATCATCTAGGTCATCACATTCATCAAGCTTTTGCAAGAAAATCATGGAGACTTAAGTGTTGAGTAATCCAACATCACATAACAATTCTCCAACAATTGGATGGTAAGATTTTTCTAGTTTTGAATTTATTATGTTTGATTTGATATTTATAACATTTGTGTATGATTTCATAGCTTGATTTATAATTGTATCTCATTGGTAAGTGGGTTTGATCCTCTTGTTTTGGGTTCTTTGTTGAATTATTGATTGATTTATCCATTTCCACTTTTACCCCTTACATTGATTGGCATGCCTGGTGGGACCCATGTCCCTGAATTTGATCTTTTTGTGAGATTATAGTGATTTGTAGGTTTTTGGAGCACAATCGTTTGTTATAGGGGTCACTTTTGTGCATAGAGTTGCACTTGTTTTGGAATCTAGGTGTGGTTACCTCTAATTAGGGTCACTATTGTCAATTAGGTTGTGACTGATTTCTCAGGTTTTAGGGTTCTAATAGTGTTTTTAGTCTTGTAGGTAACAAGTCTATGGATGCCTCAAAGGACGATCACTATTGCAACAGGGTCATGCTTACCTTAGAAGAATTTTTCTCTTGCATAAAAGATAACTATGGCTGCCTCAGAAGATGACCGCTCTTGCATGGAAGACGATCGCTCTTGCATCAGGTGACTACGCTTGGTTTTTATGCCTTTTGGGTTATAACTTGCATTTTTTTGTTGATCAGGTTACAGGTCCGCATTTGCAGAACAAAGTCGCCTTTGCACAGAATATGACTATGGTTGTCTGATTACAGAGCCACTTTTGCACAAAGGTTCGTGACTATCTCAAAAAATTATCACGGTTGTTAGGTAATAGAGCCACATCTGCTTCAGTCTACTTTTTATTTTCGTTTTCATCTTTTTGGATTTCAATTTTTTTTGTTAACCCTAACCCTAATCTGGTGGTTGTTTTATTGTTTTGTGAGTTTATCTATTGATTTGTGTAGCAATTCATGAGGTGAAGACAATTTTCAAATTACTAATCATGTTTACCTTGTAGGGTTCAAATGGTCCAAGAATTCAAATCTAGACTACTAATACTTTGTTTGCAGCCCTGCTTGCCAAAAAATTATCATTCAAACATTAAGTTTTTGTTTTCTAGCATAAATAACATTTACTTTGGTGTCTAAAATGATTTTTTTTTCATGTTTGGTAGGTCGAAGGTGTGTATCCTCTCCCCTTGCACCATTAAGCAATCCTAGGTGATGAGAAACACATTCAACTTATATTATTTTTGAGTCACCAAAGGTGTCTCGTATACATATCCTCTCCCCTTGTGTCATTAGATGATCTTAGGTGATGAGAAATATCGAGACACTTAAGCCTTTACCAATTTTTATTTTGGCAATGGGGGCCTACCTTTGGATTTCATCACCCTTGGGATGACCTCTCGTGTGTGTTTAGGTACGATATATAAAAGAAGGGAGAGAGAAAGTTTTACCTTAAGGTGGTTTTCTAGTGTTGTTAGAATCCAAGCCGTGAGACCCTCAGTCCACCGAGACGTACTAGTGAGGAGAGTGTGAGTGACCCTCCCAATCTCAGGCTATTATAGACGGGCCCACTATTCACTGAGTCACTATGATTCATTGTATTTAGAAGCCTAAGACTAGTTAGCCATTGCGCCAAGTCATAGTACTGCATCGTGATAACATCGTCATGCTAAGTTACTTACCATGTTTGGTCCCTGGTTGAGGTGTAAGGTGTCTTGCTAGATTTTACACTCTTTCAAGGCTAGGGGTGTCAAGGTGGTACATGACCTTGGCATACCCTATTCACCCACTCCTTGGATTTGGATTTAAAATCACTCGAAAGGGTGAGGTAAGCCTACTGTGGGGAGATGTTCCTTTACTACTAGCTAGGTTGTATTTGACTGGTGTGTCTTTTTTATGCTAAACTAGTGACACCATTAGTGAGCCTTGTGGTCCAAGAAGACTTGCGTAAATCATCCTATTACCTTGAAGTCAATTTTCTCCTACTTTGTATGTTGTGTGTATCACTTGCTACTTTTAAACATAGCTACACCAAACACTAGACCTAAACCTTCAACTTGAAAACTATCCAAAACTTTCATTAGACACTGAAACATAAAACATAACCGTGTATGCCAAACACAAAGGTCACATTTGCAAAAGATTGCCACGTTTTCATTTATAGATTATTGCATTTGCAAAATATTTTCGTGTTTACTTTTACAAATTATTGTGTTTGCAAAAGATTGTCGTGTTTTCTTTTACAGATTGTTGCATTTGCAAAACATTATTGTGTTTGCTTTTGTAGATTTTTACATTTGCAAAACATTGTCACGTTTTCTTTTATATATTGTTGCATTTACAAAACATTATCGTGTTTTCTTTTAAAGACTATTGTGTTTGCTTTTATAGGTTGCCATGTTTGAAAAAAAATTCCCAACTATTTATATTGCTTTATTGTCGGTCATATTTTTGCACAGTCACGTATTTGCTCTCTCTACTGCAGCTGCTTCTATAAAATCTCATGTTTTTCCTAAAATTATGTTGTGTTTTCTTGCACAACCACCACATTTTATTTTCTCTACCACATCTTCTTTCTATCAAAATTGCTCAAAAATATCAAAATTTAATCTCAAACCCTATCATAGCATCCTATCTTGCTGTCAAAACCTTTGTCATAGTAAGCTAGTCTATACTTTTACATAGTCACTTTACACTTTCAAACATTATCATCCTACTTTGAAAACTTGGTTTACCTAGGGTTTACCATCATCATAGCTCTCTTAGATCAAACATCAATCAGATGGGCATCAAACTTTCTTAGAAGCCTTAGAAAACATTAGTCCTTTTAAACCATCCTTTTGCATCATCATCCTTCATGAAACATCAAAACTATCCTTTGGATACCAAATCAATCACAACTTATCAACCCCATCATTTTTCTAGAGTCTCTTGATCTAATCAACTTATCATCTTGTGGTCTTGTCAAATTTAGTGGAGATTATCTTCCTTCTAAGTTTTCTAGATCACTATCATCCCTGTTTACTTGCACTCACAAGTCTAGTTCAAGTAGAGAAATAAAACTATCTTTCCATTAACAACTTGAGACTTAGCATACATCTATCAAACTTGGTTAACATCCTTTGGTTAGCATCATTTTCAAAAACATCCAAAATCCACTTATACTCGTGTCATAGGGTTGAGTACCAAAAACATAGCATCATTTCAAAACATCCCAAAAATCCACTCATGTAGGGTTGGGCATCAAAAACCTAGGAATCTTTAATCATTCAAAATTCAAAACCAATCTTTGTCATATCAAACCTAAAAATCAGTATCAAAGCAACATCTCTTTTATCCAAAAGTTTTACCAACATCCCTTGTTGAAGGGCATTTTGAAAATCAAAGCCCAAATCACCAACTACATCTTTCATTTCAAATATTTCATCATACATCACGGTCCATTGAGAATTTTCATGACAACGACAAGGTCCCAACATAGAAAGATAATGACAACCAACACAAGTAGCTCTAGTGGACCTACCACCACCAATGTGGAAGATACTCCATGAGTTTTAATCCTACTGATTTTCCTCCAACTTAATCCACCCCCCAACAACATAATCATCCTTAACAACATAGTGTCCCTACATCTCAAAAATACAATGTTAACACTTCACAACAACAAAATACTAATCTTCCTCAACAACATGGTGCTACTCCATCACAACATAATGTCAATCCTCCATCAAGCAATGTTCATCTTCAACATCAACACATGCTTTCTCAACAAAAAAATCAGCCCCCACAACAACAAGATGTGATCACAGAGGATGATAGTGATGATGAGATTATCGAAGAAGACTTATTAGAATACACCCAAGATCCTAAGCTACAAAAAGTAATGGACAAAATGATCAGCTCAGATCCTAACACGTATTTTCTTAGACTTACACAACATGGTACCAAACTACCCATGGACTTTAATGTTGAAGCTCTCAAAGACCCAACTCTCATTTGTATGGATGGAGACATAGTGGTTAGAAAAATCCCTAAACCATCCATAGATCCCAAGATACCTCCTCTCTTTTCAAGATCAAAATCACCAATCAATGAGTCCTCACACACAAAATGTTGATAATCCTCTATATAGACAACCCTCTCAACATGTTGATAATCCTCTCGCACCTATTGCAATAAAAAATATAGATATTAATATATAGAAATTGCATTATGTAAAATGATATATTTAACAAAATAATCATTTATTGTAGCCAGATGATCTGCCTCCTCATTCACAACAATGAAATGCTCATGTTGTGGCATTCAAAAGCCCTATAACAACCATCCAAAGACAAATTAAACTAAAAATGAATAATAATTTTATTTTTCAATAATAGACAAATTAAGCAATGAATGTAATTTGAAATTTACTAATATACCTCATACCTTGGTCAAAGGAATCAAGCTCGTTGTTGCTGCAATGCCACCATGCTCCACTATCCTATCAATATTAGGAGTGTCTGCTTGCATCATCTAAAAAAAAAACAACATTATTCAATTACCAAAACTAGAAGAGTGATGCAGGTCATGAGATAACAAGGGGATTTATTAGGATTTATTGTATCATGGCTAGATCAGAGTTTATATTTTACCATTGTATAGTGAATACTACTTGAGAATGTGATTTGGTTTTATATAGGATTATGTTTACTAGAGAAAAATAAATACCATTTTGAACCTAATAGATTCTCATATGAATACCATTTTAGTATCACAACTTAAAATTTATGAGCAATATAGGACATGTGTCCCTTAGGATATGTTAATGCATCCAATTCTATTTCAAATATTGTTTTATGATCCTTGAAGAAGACATTGTATTGAAGACCCATGAAATTGATGATAGAATCATCATTATGGAGGATGCAAAAGTCCTGTGAAGGTGATGATAGAATCATCGTTATGGAGGATGTGAAATGGTGTGTGAATTTGTTGATCTAGGGTGATGAATTTAGGAGATAGATGATTAAGGTTAGTCATGGGGTCAATGAAAGGATTGGTGATAGGGGTGAAGGGATTAAGAAAGGGATTTATGATAGGGGTGATGAAAGGATTGGTGATGGGGATGCTAGAAATATTGTATATGGGGGTGATAGGTTCAATGAAAGGATTTGCAGTAGAAATTTTCTTGGTGGAACAATGATATGGAATCATTTGATGTTAGGAGAATTTAACATAGTGTTCATAGGTCTAGCATCCTTATTATTCTTATCAATAGGGTTATATATGATGCCTTGGAATCCTTGGTTTGAATAAATAAAAATGTGTTTGAGGAATAACTATTTGTGAAAGGTAAACACTCTAACTTGATATTTTATGATCTTCCACACACTATTTGTGATGATATAGTTATAATTACTTAAGAAGAAACACACAAATCTATTGCAAGGTGGCTAGGAATTATGAGAATTTTCAAATTACTCATTTTCTAGGAACCAAAATGGACCAATGTGGTTGGTTCCAATGGATAGGATGTCTTTTTTTCCTAGATGGGGTTGATGGAAGAGTGATAGGATCTTTATTATTTTAGAGCTATGGGATATTCATCATTTTTGTAGCATAATGCAAAATCTTCTTCAATATTAAACCAAGAACTATCAAAACTCTCAATCTATTCCTTTCTAGGAGACCAAATTATACAAAATTTATGTAACCATAATTAACTTTATTGCACTCTATGAACTTTTTGGCTAAGCTAACCATACGATCATCAAGATAAAGGGAATTTGTCTACATGAAAAAAATTGTTTAGTTCATACTCCCAGAACCTATAAATTGATGACCTTAACATTAGATTTAGGGGGTGGATAAGTGGCTAATAATGGGAAGTCACTCAAATCAATATGAGAGGATGATTATTTATATTTGAGAAGATTAAAAAAAATTATGTTTAGAAAAAGGATTTTTTTGTGCTTCCAACATCTTGCAAGATTCTTCTATTTTTGTTACTTCTAAAAGTGAACTAATTTCCTATATATTTGTAGACATGGAAAATATACCAATCACACCTGATCCTGATTTTACTAACACCAGTTCATCCTGAATCATCTCTCTGCTAATCATTTAATTAAATAATCTCTATTTAATTAAATTCATCACATTTCATCTCTTAATTAAATAAATCAATTTTATCTGATTAGGTCATCATCTCCTATTAATTAAATAAATTGTTTTTTATTTAATTAATCCTATAGTCCCTCTTTTAATTAAATAATTCATTTTATTTAATTAATCTCTAAAGTCATTCCATTAAATTAAATAAATTAATCTTTATTTGATCTAATCTAACACCATCTTCTTTAATTAAATAAATCAAAATATTTATTTAATTAAGTCTAAATCATTTTCCTCTCATTTTGATTTATTTCAATCCAAAAATCTAAATCAAATGGTCAAATCAGCTAATCCTGATTAGTTTAATGTTAATTCATCAAATCCTCTAGCTTTTGCCACTTGCTCATGAAAATCAATTTGTCAATTTATTAAATCATCTATTTTCTTTCAAACAATGGTTGGAATATTCCCCAACTTTGAAAAATCCCTCCAAAAGGGTTTGTACATCCAACAAAGCATTTAAAATCTCTTACATGTCTTTTTCTTGAGCCATGTGGAATTAACTTCACTTTTCACCTCATCCTTCAAGCCATCTTTTGAATTTGAATCTCCCCCCTCTATTCACATTCTCCAAAATTTGCTCAAGCTACTTCCATTCACATCTTGACAAGTGGCACTTTCCCATTGGATGTTGAATGATCCCACATTGCTTCATTTTTCTCATTCTTCCATCTTGTTCTTCTATTTATAGAAGGCTTTCCTTCTCATTTAGGATCCACAACTTAGAGAAAAGTTACTCTCTTCACATTGAGAGATAATTTTATCCATTTCATATCAAATGTTCATCATTTTCATGGTTTCATAGCAAGGTTATGCCAAAATTTCATCAAGGAGTTTCAATCATCCACAAATATTCATCAAGCTTGCATAGGAGTTGGGAAAGGGCCAATTTCCACATCAAATTGGCACCAATTCCCCCATGGGATTGAGAGTTTGCATGATTAAATAGGATTTCAATTACTTTCTTTTCTTTGTTCTTCATTTTTTTTCATATTTGAGAATTGTAGATGAATTTTATGGGGAATCTTGATTCTTACTTGCATTTGATCTAATATTGTGTTTGTTTGCTATGTTTGTGCAAGTATAGGATTGGGGTTCTACATTTGGCACTAGAAGGAGGGAAAAATTGAAGAATCTAACACTTTTTTTGGTCAAATTTCTTTTTTTTTGTGTTTCTAGGTCAAACAGTGCCACTGGAAGAAAGTGCAACGCATTTGTGGTCTCTATTTTTCTAAACAGTGCCTCTCAAATCCTCAAACAACGCTATTGTTTGCATATGCGTCACTGTTTGGACTCAAACAGTGCCATTGTTTGCATATGCATCACTATTTGGACTCAAACAACGCCGTTGCCTTGAGTTCAAAGGGTGCCACCTTTGATTTCTTGCCTTTGCACTCAATCTTAAAATGGTGGTATCTTGGTCATTTTTTGGTCTTTTTTAGAGTTTTTTTTTTGAAATGGGGTAGAATTTCAAAAGCTATCTAATGGTATAGGTGTTTATCAACTTTGATAGAGTTAAAATTTTCAAATTTTCACCTAATGTCAAATCACAATGAAACTTGGTCTAAATCTTAGGGTTTTTATGCTTAATCATTTATCTAACCCTCATATCTTCTTGTTTTTTGATTTCATCTAACATTTGGAGCTTGTATTGCAGGTTTTAAAGGATCATGGAGTATGGAAGTCAAAGAAAAATCATTATCACATCATTGTATCAAGTGTTTTTGAACACTTTCGGGAGCAATTATCATCCCAGTTCTAAGGACTTTGTCATCTTCATGCTCTTTAGGAGTCACTAATTTTCGTTTGGGCTTAAAAAGAATCTGAGGCAACTTACTAGATTTTTTTTAAGGTTAACAATTGAACAAACAAATTTCACTCTTCGTTTTGGTGATTTAAAAAGAATCAAATCATTGTTTTGAGGATTTAAAATGAACATGTGCATCTTTGTTTTTGTAATCACTTACCCAAAATAATATCATCAAAAAGACGTATGCACTTCTTTCGCATCTCATGATGATCTTGAGAATGAAAAGGCTTTTGGTGATATTAGGTTGTGTAAGTGATTACCTACACACTTCAATTTGGATCCTAAAATTGAACAAATCTTGCGAGTGTGAGTGGAATATATCACATGTGTTATCTCTTTGTTTCTCAACGAAGATTGATTGAACTATGGATGTATTTGCTCACTTTTGTATTATCGTAGAGGGTCTGCCTTGTGGGAAAAAGTAATCACCCAAGGGAATGACCCAACCGGGAACACGCTAAAACCAAGTGACTTCCACCTAGGATATAAGTGTGGGTACTTGAGGAAAGGAAAGTATCATGAGGATTATTCCGATGAGAAGGGCAGCAATGGTCTCTTGCCGCATAGATGGTCCCCCATGAGCGGAATGCCCACATTAAAACCCTTTGTTTAAAAAGGCCAAAATCCTTATCTATTCGTTGGTGCAATAACGGTCGTTCTGAAGCCGCCACACACTTTTACAACTTTTAGTAGAGATGGAAAGTATGCCATGGGAGATTCATGGGTATTGATGCTTGGATGACCCAAGAAACGAGTGCACTGTAAGGGGGAGCCTGTGTGGTCAAGCATCTAACCATCCACTGAAATTAGGCATAGTTGGACTTGTCCAAGTGGGGACTCAACAAATATTGTCTCAAATATCCATAGGGTTGTGCATGTTCTTGGAATCAAAACACTTTGTTTTATCTTAAACATTGGAAAACAAACATTCAACATGAGCCTCAAATTTCAAACCCTTTAGGAGAATCAAATATCCTTGAACAAATTCACATGCTATTGCTTTCCCTTGGGATTTTGATCCTTAGAGGCTTCTAAGTATTTGGATTTATATCTATATTTTCTCTCACTAAAGTCGACATTAGGGAACTATTGCCTTGGTTTTCTTGATTTCTACATAATGCACTTTGTGGGATGAAAGAAAATTAGGATATTGGACATCTAGTTTTAAAAGCTAATCAAGAAAGTGTTTGTGGTAAAAGCAATTCATTAATCAAGATGAAATCAATTGAAGCCCACACATGTGCTTGTTTATCTTTTGTATTATGGTTTTTTGAGAAAACATTGATCTTTTGGTTTGAACTACTTTTTAGGAAAAGAATGTTCTTCAATATCTTGGTCTTGTAAATAAGGTCCCTCTTAGGTTCATTTAGGATCAAAGTAACCAATCATTTCATCCATCTCAAACATCAGTCAAATACCATCTCACAAACAACTTTTGAACCATTGGAAAAATCATTCATACTAGACTTTTGGTAAAATCCTTCAAATCAACATAAAAAATCACCTTGTTTGGCTAAGTGTGTGTGGATGAATCCTTCCTCATACACCTAGTTAAATTGTCATCTTGTGGAAAAGTTCATTCCAAGACAACATCTAACAACTTGGAGTTTATGAGTTCATTATCAAATCCAAATCAAATCCAAACCAAAATCAAATTCAAATAAAAAATCCAAATCAAACCCAAAATCAAAAATCCAAAAGTCCTAAAGTCTAGTATACCTCCAAGGTTCCTAAAAGTTCAACACCAATATCATTCACCCTCTTCATCCTTCATCTTATCATTAGTCCTAAATCCCTTAAAAGTCAACAAGGTCAAAACACAAGAGGAACATGGAATATAAACTTGCTCCATATATCATGAGTGATCTAAGTCAACCAAACTATCAAAGCTTTACAAAACCAATGGTTTATAAAAACTCACATTTATACAATCCATACATGGGATCATTATCTCCTACAAACCTCAATGGTACAACAAATGTGAGTATGCCCAATCTAAATTTTGGAACACTTTTCCCTATGGTAGATTTAAATCAAAGTCCAAACCTACAAATCTATCAACCAAACACTCAATGCATGAGTATTCCAAAAAACAACATCATCCCACCAAATCCATCCATACCAAATGTGAATATACCAAGTACAAGTTTACCAAACATGAACATTTCAAATCCACACTTGGTAAACTTTGGGATAAATATGTTTGCGAATCATACAAATGTTGTTCAAAGTCCAAACAAAATAATAACGACTCATGTATTGATCCAAGTCAAGGTAACACCATGCAAAATCAAAGTTACCTAAATCAAGGCAATGTGATTCCCAACCATAACAATTTTCAATTCCAACCTATCATGCCAAATCTAAACATCATCCCAAATCAAAACATTGTCCAAAATCAATTTGTCCATGATCCCATACAAATACCACAAGTGTACATTTCAAATCCGCTTGAACAAAAGCCAAATCAACTATATCAAGGGTGTTAAGATCAAAATCAAAATCAAATTGCTTCACTTTCCAAACTAATTGAATTATTGAGCCAAGAGACATCTTCACTCCAAAATCAATACACTCTACCATTGGTTGAACCATGTCATCGAAGTATTGAGTTGTGTCCACAACCACATCAATAATAGTATCTCCAATGTCAAGAAGTCAGATATCAAGATCAACAACATCAACAACAAACCCAACCTCCACATCTCCAAGATCAATCATCACAAGGTCAATTTAAAGTAAAAATTTTATAAGGTAGTAAATGAAAATACACACTTGGGAAGCCAATCGAATCGGTCATGCAACATTGGTGTAGGAAAAACTCATCGCAATTCCCACCTATGAAAACTATCAAGAGCCCTTAGTGAAACCACCATGGTACAATAAAAGTCACCTTTGTGATTTTCACAAAATAAACACAACATCAAATTGCATTCGACTCAAAAATCTCATCCAAGAACTGATTGATCAAAAAGTAATAATTATTGGGGACAATAATCAGGACTCAACCACTAGCGATAGCATTGATAATCTCTCCACCACAATTGTTGAAAATAATGATCAAGATCTATCCATCAATGAGCACCTTGAAGATGTTTCTACCCCATCCAATGATCAAATCAACATGCATCAAGGGTCATTTTTTGGTGATGATAAGAACCCCTCAACAATATTTGGCCATGATCTATTTCAAGGAGTGTTAGAGTTATTTGATCCTATTAACATAATCCACGACCTGTCAACCAATGATCATGTTGAAAATGTCTCTACATCACCTAATGAGTTAGAGAGAATATCTCAAGAATTTATTACAAAACATGATCAACATCTTTCACCAAAGTCTAGCAATGTCCCTTTCAAAGACATATTGACATCCTTTGACCTCATGGTTATAGATACTGGAGGAATCCTCAACTCAACATTTGAATTCAAAGATCAAGAGGATATTAAGCCACTTCCCATGCCTAATGAGGATATCCAAGAACCCTTTGTAATCACCCTTTGAAATGGACCCATGTTAAGAACTTGATCCAAAGCATGTTGAAAGGAATTCCAAAATTATTCAAGATCAAGAATTTGTATCCCCAAGCTACTACAATGATCTAATGGACACCCTCCTATCTATGCAAGATGATCATATCCACATAACACATACTCCATCTACCCATGAGATGCTTTATGTGGATGGACACGTAGATGATCTTCATTCATAATAAGATTCCTTTACTCCTAACATTATTACACAAAAAGAGTAGGTTATTGATTCCTATAGTCAAACTGAGTTGTCAACATTAGGATCAAATATATCCCAAATTCAGAATGAGGACATCATGTATGAAGATATCCAACATTATCCACTCAAAGAAAAAGGTCTGACAGAACTGGACATTCTGGAGTTAGCAGAGTAGCAAATTGAAACAATGTCATTTGCAGTGGTCATTTATCAGAGCATGCTTACTAAACAAGACATCTCAAAAAAAGAAAAATCAAGGAACAAAGGTGCCACTACCACCATATTGGGGGAAACTATGTCTCAGGAAAACATCAACATAGGGAGCGCGAAGAATCCTTATGATGAAACTGATGTTAATACTACAACCAGCCATGTCATGAATCTTCATCCATCCATCACCCCATCCATGAATTGGGACCAACGTCAAAAGAAAGATTTGAATCAAAGCACAAGGAACGTTATCAAAGTAGAAGAAGCAAGGAAGAATAATGGACAAATAAAATACACGGATACCAAAGAATACAAAGAAAGATTATCCCTATCAAATTCCATTAGTCAAAAAAGCTACGGGGAAAAATAAAAAAGGGAAAACTATCCATCAAAGATGTCCACAAAGGAAAAATAAGGCTTCTCAAGCGATGTACAAAGTGTATCAAGAAGTTGGTCCTAATCCCACACACACTTTTGTATCCACCCATCATTGCTCATCTTCCCAAGTTTGGAGAGTCAAAGGTTCCAAACTATCAACCAATCCATCTTTTATTCCTAAACACACTCCATCCATGCCTCCACACATGATATCCAATTCTCACATTGACCATGTATTGGTAGCCACCCTTCATCATAAGGATTTAGAAGGAACTCTATCATGATGTGCACACAAAGACAAAGTTAACTCCGGTATCAACAAAGCAAATCAAGAATCTCAAAAGTTACATTCAAGTGCATGTATCTTAACAAAGCAACTTCTTCAAGCAGGATATTGATGGCACATTATGATAGAAGCATCTACATCGACACCACCAGGTGGTTCAACATGAGCTTAAGATCTTTCAAAAAAACATGAAAATCCCAAAAAAAATTAGAAAAAGGATTGAAAACAATAAAGAAAAAAAATCATCCTCTAGTGAAAACCACTTCGGTGGCTCTTTGGACAAGTACCATGATGAAAACCTGGAAAATAGGCATTATGTGTAGAATCGAGCATCTTCATGCACTAATCCAAGTGAAAGCATCTCATCCCATACATAATAAATCCAACATTCCATCCATCTTATCCATAATAAATCCATTTCATTCATGAACCATTTATCCAATCCATTTTCATCCATCTACATCCATCTTCCCAATTATCTTGATCTTGATAAAATTTTGGTGTACACTTTACACTTGCTTATGGTAAACATCTTGACATGGGTCATTTTCATTGATCCTATCCTACCCAACATTATCTGAGCCATGAAGCATTATCCAAATGAGCATCCTTTGTTCGAACAACTTATCTTATCGCAAGATAATCCATCCATCCATACATCTATCCAAGAATCCACCCATGGAATTCCATACATCGCTAGACATTGGGGGCAGATATTTACATCTTGCTTCAGAATGAATCTTGATCTATATCCTCCAACTTATGTGGTGATCTGAACATTAGCAAACATGAAATCAAACTGGTCAACCACTTATGAGCAAAAAATCCAAATCACTAGCCCATGGCATATTTTGATGAGTAGATGTTCCTTATCAAGTTTATCTTTAATCAAACATCAATCCAAACAATCAATATTAGTCACATCTAACGTGTGCTTCAACATCACACCAAATCATCCAAAACATCTTTTGTTCCAAACCAAGCTTCAAAATCTTGATCAATCAAATCCAATCAATCCATCATCATCTTGGGAGATCCTTCACAATCCCCATGTTGCTTAACACTATCCTTCCATTGTTGTGCATCCTCAACAATGTTATCATCATCAATCCTGATCAATCAAATCTAATCAATCCCTCATCATCGTGGGATATCCATCCTAATCCTTGTGTTGCTTAACACTATCCTTGCATTGTTGTGTATCCTCAACAATGTTATCATCATCAATCCATCAATTTGATCAATCAACCTTGGCTTGGTTTTCAAAAAAATCCAAAACAGATCACTGATATCATTAGACACATCCATATCCAAATCATCAAAATAATGCAAAAATCCAAAAACATTCAAAAAGTCAGAAAACATCAAAAACATGGTATTAGAACTACATTGTCTTTGAGCTTAAACATAGGAAAGGCTAATCTTTGATCAGCCCTCGAGACACAAAAACACAAAAACATTCAAAAAATCAAAAATCAAAACATTCATAAAATCTTAAAAAACCCCAAAACATTGGAAAATAAAAAATCAAAACATTTGTAAAATCTCGAAAATACCAAAAACAGCCTCATAACATTTAAAAAAAAAACTTCAAAAACATCCAAATATTTGAAAAAATCCATCCATCCCCATCTCACTCTCACCCGCAATAAACATCCGCTCATAATAAATCAATCGTCATCCTCAACCTTTGGTGAAATAGTCATAAACAAGTCTAGCAGATTCAAAAGTGAAAACTCAAACGTCAAAGTCTCAAGTCTAGGTCAATAAGTAAACAAGTTGGTCAACTCTTTGTATCAATAGCTATCCTCCAGTCAATCCCAAATCAATCATCTGATACCATCATGTCCTAGGATGCATCCTTCCTACAATGGACATCAACATCAAGCATCACCGTAGTTTAGTCTTGGCTAGCGGTATGAAGAACATTAGCTTGTTTTTTTACTTTATCTTTGTCTTTTGACTTATCTTATTTGCGCTCATTTCGATGACCTCTCAATGATGTCCAAACAAAAGGATTTAGAGAGAAAGGAATAGGGTAACGATCATTATCTTTTTTCTGCTATGCTTGTTGGACGTTCTTGTAATATAACTTGGCGAATACTTGCTTTGTTAGGTATGTATGGAGGGTGTTTTGGGTAGCTTGTTGACTATTGCATTGATAGGTTATACCTTTCCGTGTTTTGGTTCGAGATGTCTAAAACTTCTAAAGTGCATCCTAGCAAGGTTTCTGTATGTTAGGCGTGAATAAGAATACTCCTATCTATTTGTCAAGTCAAAGTCCATCACACTAGGTGCAACGCCATCCTGGTTCTTTATACCTTGATGCATCATACCTATGTGTGTTATCAAACATAAGGTAATTGGTCCTTTTAAAATCCCAACTCCTTGGTAAGCAAATCATCATCATCATAATCATCATTATCATCTCGTGACTTGTTGGAGTCTCTTGCTTTCTTCTATCTTCTTTCCGCGCTAACCTGGTACCATGACAATTAATCACAAATCATTATCGCCAGTGCATCCATCCTGCATCCATAAACCATCAGCATACTGCATAATGCATACCATATCATATAGAAATCATTTATCATATCACCTTCATTACATTTGCATTAGTGCATAATATAGATTTGTTAGTCTAAGCATTTGCATATCATAACATTTTTCATTTTCCATACATCATCATAAAAAGTGCATAAGAAAAGATACTGAAAATTGCATCACATCATAAAGTCATAAATCGCATAGCATCATCATCACATAGGTACCATATAGAATCATCTCATAAGGACATACATAAGATAGAATCATGACAACACATATAGAAATAAAATCCATCCATACTACATAAAATAGAATAGGACACATCATCGAATCATCACATCTCATATTTATATCATCAATAATGTAACTATCATGGTACAAAGTCAGGATCAACTGTGTGTAATAAATCAAAGTAGACATGAGGTTACCCATGGCTGATGACTGTCTACATCAAATATTCTAGTTGAAATGATCTTGAACCTCTTTGTTGAGAGATTGGCCCTCAAATCGAACCTCTTCACCTGATCTCTCGAGGGGGCAGTATATCGGCATAATTCTTTTCGTTGGGGCAGCAGTGGGGCATCCGAAAAAATCAGAGAATTTTTTAATCTTGATCAGGACAATTTATTCTTTGAACCAATGCAACAAGTACTTTGCTTCAAAGAGGGGAAAAATGTAGACATGGAAAATATACCAATCACACCTGATCCTGATTTTACTAACACCAGTTCATCCTAAATCATCTCTCTGCTAATCATTTAATTAAATAATCTCTATTTAATTAAATTCATCATATTTCATCTCTTAATTAAATAAATCAATTTTATCTAATCAAGTCATCATCTCCTATTAATTAAATAAATCATTTTTTATTTAATTAATCCTATAATCCCTCTTTTAATTAAATAATTCATTTTATTTAATTAATCTCTAAAGTCATTCCATTAAATTAAATAAATTAATCTTTATTTGATCTAATCTAACACCATCTTCTTTAATTAAATAAATAAAAATCTTTATTTAATTAAGTCTAAATCATTTTCCTCTCATTTTGATTTATTTCAATCCAAAAATCTAAATCAAATGATCAAATCAGCTAATCCCTCATTAAATTAATCAAATCCTGATTAATTTAATCCTAATCCATCAAATCCTCTAGCTTTTGCCACTTGCTCATGAAAATCAATTTTATATCAATTTATTAAATCATCTATTTTCTTTCAAAAAGGCATCAATGGTTGGAATATTCCCCAAATTTGAAAAATCCCTCCAAAAGGGTTTGTACATCCAACAAAGCATTTAAAATCTCTTACATGTCTTTTTCTTGAGCTATGTGGCATTAACTTCACCTTTCACCTCATCCTTCAAGCCATCTTTTGAATGTGAATCTCACCCCTCTTTGCACATTCTCCAAAATGTGCTCAAGCTCCTTCCATTCACATCTTGACAAGTGGCACTTGCCCACTGGATGTTGAATGATCCCACATTGCTTCATTTTGCTCATTCTTCCATCTTGTTCTTCTATTTATAGAAGGCTTTCCTTCTCATTTAGGATCCACAACTTAGAGAAAAGTTACTCTCTTCACATTGAGAGCTAATTTTATCCATTTCATATCAAATATTCATCATTTTCATGGTTTCATAGCAAGGTTATGCCAAAATTTCATCAAGGAGCTTCAATCATCCACAAATATTCATCAAGCTTGCATAGGAGTTGGGAAAGGGCCAATTTCCACATCAAATTGGCACCAATTCCCCCATGGGATTGAGAGTTTGCATGTTTAAATAGGATTTCAATTACTTTCTTTGCTTTGTTCTTCAATTTCTTTCCTATTTGAGAATTGTAAATGAATTTTATGGGGAATCTTGATTCATACTTGCATTTGATCTAATATTGTGTTTGTTTGCTATGTTTGTGCAGGTATAGGATTGGGATTCTACAATATCCATTACCTCAATATAGCCTAAATGTCACTTAATTGAGACTTACATTCAATTTTAACTTCATTATGTTTAGGTGTGTGTGCTCTTGGTTCTTTAGGAGGTGTATCAACAACCTCTTGTTGAGGATTATTCATTGTGTATTCATCAATATTTTTGGTGTTACTCTCATGGGTTAAATAGTATGTTGTCAACAGATCGCTTATCTAACTCTTGCTACAAAATATTTACTTGTGCTATAGGAAACTCAAAGTGATTTTTTATTGTGTATTCTACACTAGCTTGGGAGTTGGAGGATGGATGAATCAACATAATCACTTAGATTAGCATAAGTTGGTAGCCATATTTTAAATAAGGTCCCAGGAGGTAATACAATAAAGAGGTCTATAGAAGGTGGATAATTAATTGACACCACTAGCCTATATTTTTGGAGGTCAAAAACATGAACAAATGAAGTTCATAGATTATGAAGTACATAGCAACCTGAAATTGAATTAATTAAAAGGTAAAAAACATACTTATAAACTATCTAAAACCTACAAGTCATTAAACATTATTCAATTATGAAATACAATTTTCTATTTTAAAATTAAAAGTACTTTGTATTAGTTGAGTGAAACTTTGATAACCACCTCCACTAGAAAGTGTTGTCATCGAAGGTCCAAGATTAACCTATTCAACATCTAAAATGAGATATAATAATACCATCCATATAATGTTTAGCTATTCACATGTAATATTTATAATTCTTTACTAGTTACATACCTTTGTAATAGATGTCATGTAATAGGGAGGTGGAGGACTACTGAAAACATAGTGCATCTGTTGTCACCATCCCATCAACTACATATATACCTTAGGCACTTGCATCCTAACTATCCTAAGGATCATAAACACAAAGTATCCCACAAGCTTGACATAAATGAGGAGGAACTCTACTCCTCAAAGACTCGCTCACTTCACCCTATGCTAGAGGACTAGTATGATGTAGGAGGCTCTAGGTGAGGGAACTAATCAACTACACTGTATACAGCTCAACACTCTCCTTCATAATGAAAGAGATAGTCACATGCTCATACATTGGTCTAGCGAGTGGTCTCATTGGCTATTGTGTGTCAATATGTACCCCCATTCTGTCCTGTGCTGAGCCACCACCTCTACCTTGGAACTACTGAATGTCAAAATAGTTTGGGATTTTATTGAGGAAAAACTCACAGTAGAGTTCCTCAAAAAATATTTTAGCACCTCATTAGTGTTGCATGGAGTATGGTAAAAAACCATCCACCACCTTTTCCAAAAACTGTTCTTTATCCATTGGTGGTTGCACCAATGGACAGGGAACCTCTTGCTTGTAGGATGTAAAGATTGATTTATTTTAGGGTTCATGAATAGTGCACATAAGTCAAATTCTATAAATTTTTCATCTTTAACTTGTTTATATGATAATTTGTCTGCATAAAATTATCTAAACTCTCGTTTCTTCTCTAATCGACTAGTTATTTTCTTGCTAATTGAATCTACATGAGATATTATGGATTAAGGTGTGATGAGAAAAAATTGACCTCATCAATATAATGAACTAAATACTTAACCTCACATCTTCTAGCCATCCTTACCCTTCCAATTAATTGTCTTTAGGATAAGTAATTGTGAAAAGGTGTACAATCTTTATTTCTTGAAATTAATTGAAATAAGCTAACCCGCACTAACTTAATGGTTTAGTTTTGATCATTGTATAGGTTAATTACTACAATCGGTTATCATTCCAGTCAAAGAGATTCAACGCAGAATTCAACACCATTGAAGACAAGTGCTGAAAGAATGGGCGCCAGAACTTTAGGAGAATGCATGATGGACCAAGTTTTTGTAGTTTTTGTTATTTTCAATTTGAAGACTTTATGGCTCGTCTCGAGCCCTTTAATGTTTTTTCATGGGCTTTAAAGTCCATTAGTTTGTTAAAAATTAGTCGAAGACTTTACCAACTGAAATGTAGGATTTTGTTAGTTGTTCTTATATAAATATGTAACTGTTGGAAGAAATGATACACAAAAGAATATCATTATGTTGTCACTATGTTTTCTAAGTTACACTCTTATGAATAAAATGAGTTTTTCCCATCACATTTGGAGTTACTGAGTAATGTGAATGGAGTTATTTTGAATGAAGTAATTTTGGAGTTACCAGTGTATGTGATCTAAGCTAGGCGTAAGAGCACCTGAGAGCTGGCCACTCGAGGGACTGTAGATTAGAATGATAAGTATTCCAATTTTACTTTTGTTACTTTCATTTAGTACATGATAATTGGAAGTGAAGTTTATTTTCATGTGTGTAGTTCTATTAAGATTAATCCTGTAGGTTGTAGTTGAGTTGGTAATCTCTAAGTTCTATTGTTTGAAGTTTTGGAGCACCTCTTTTCAGTTGTTAGTTTCAGATTGTTAAATCATTTTTTGTTAATTGTTAAGATTGTTATCTTTTGTTAGATCAATGTTTCATAGTTTCTTTACGAGCTTTTCTTCTTTAGCAATTTACACGTTTCTTAGTTTAATTATTTCCATGCTTTCTAGTTTAATCGTTATGCTTTTTAGGTTCATAATTTTCTACTTTCTAGTTTAGTTATTCCAAGCTTTCTAGATAAATGATTTCTTGCTTTCTAAGTTTAATGGCCTCTAGTTTAGAGTTTCATTTCAGTCATTCCAACATATTAGAAAACTCAAGAGAGATAGTCAAGATGTCTTCTATTGCATATAGCCTTCAAACACTACTCAGTCAATATATTAATGTATTTATCAACTAAAGTGATAGGACCTAACAATAGCTTATCAATTTTTGGTGCTGTTGTCGGGGAGTCTTCTTAATCTAGTGTTAGTAGGAGATTCTTTGAATACCTCTTTTAGAAACAAAAATAGTCCTCTGGCTTCTTTTTCTGCATGGTTAGGAAACAAGGCCCTCATGGAAGATTCATACCAAAAACCCCCCCAATCGACATACCAACCACAAGTAGGGAGGAAGGAAACTTAGATCAAGAACTTATTGAGGAATTGACCGAGTAGGTTCAACCTGAGACCTTCCCACATACCCCAGAAAGAGAACGCATAGTTGTAGAGGAGTGTATTCCTTTGCAAACTCCAGAGTCTCGCCCAACTGAGTGAATTTTTGAAGAGGACCACATTCCCTTCAACATCATGGGTAACCATAGAAATACCACTAACCCTCCAGCACCATGCACATTCACTTATCCTATTGCTATTGATTCAGATGATGGCATGACCATGAAAAATAACTCACCAACCTTCTTGCCAACCTTTAAAGGTTTATCTTCTGAAGACCTTGACCAGTTTCTATTTGAGTTTAAAGTCTTGTGTTAGACATATGACTACAAGAGTGATAACAAGAAACCTCTACTTTGAAAGACTTAGCCATGCGTTGGTTTATGGGATTAGCTTCTCAGTCAATAATCTCCTGGGATGAAATGGAGTTTGCCTTTTTGGAGAAATACCAAAGTTACTATAGGATCAGCGATAGGAAAGAAAAAATGTTCAAAATAAGGCAAAATGAGGACGAAAGTCTAGAGGATTACATCTAGACAAGTTTATCTTCTTATCTAAATGATGTGGTGGAGAAGTCATAAGTCTTGATATCCTGAAGACCCTATTCCTTAAGGGTCTCGATGATGAAGCTCGAAGGAGCTTAGATTTAATGGGAAAAGGAGACGTGTCCCAATAGGGGCTCGATGATATTACTGAATTGTGTTAGAATTTCTCTCATGCTCGAGGAGGTATTTGAAAGTCTACTCTCTTTAAAGGTTTCAATGAAATAGGAAAACTACATGAGGAGATAGCCAACCTCAAGACTGACATTCTTGTCCAGCTAAACACCATGTTAGATGGCATATAGGCTAAAATGCGAAATCCTGTGACTTTGTCCATTTACTACCCCAGGTTCTGAAATAAGCATTTGCTAAGGGAATGCCCTTTGGACAAAGTTGACAAAATTGATGTTTGTTAAGTTTGTGACAAGAGTCACCCCACCGATCAGTGTGAGATTCTGAACACCATTAAGAATTCTAAGAAAAAACACCTCCGGTTGAGGAAGAGATCAACTTTGTAAATCAAAGAACTAGAGGGAATTTTTCGTATGGCTAGAATTCAAACCCTAACTAGAGACCTCAAACCAACTACACTAATAATCAATGGGAAACACCCTAGCCTTAAGCACCACCTAATTGGGGAACTTATCCTTGGGGACCACCTGAATGGGAAAATCAATCTTGGGGAAATCCTCAATGGCCTAACCAGTCTCAACAATAGTGGTATCCTTAGAAGCATGTTCCTCAATGGAATCAACCTCAACATCAGTTTTATACTAGTCCCAGAAGGATGCCTACCCAACAACAAAATATTTTACCACCTCCCTTGAATACTCAACAAAACGAATAAGTTAACCAACCACAACTTCTGGCGCAACCTATTCCAAAGCCAAAGAAAAATCACCAGAATACTCTAGTGTATTCCACATAACAGGATAATGTTACTGGACTTAACACAATACACTGTGGAAACTTGCAATTGAGGTCTGGGAAAATAATTTTGTAGCCAACTATTGAAGAAATTTTGGATGAACCTATTAAGAAGTCTGCTAAGACAACTAAAACAACTCCCACATCCATCAAACAAGCCCCAAAAGCCACTCAAAAAAAGCACGACCTGGCATCTTCAGCTGGACCTTTTGGCCTACCTCAAGAGGAGGGAGGTCAGTCTCCAACTGATCCTTTAAAGGATTCTATTCCTAAAGACAAAATTAAAGCACCTTTTTCAGAGCATCTAAAACCAATCACCGTGAAAGATACTCTGGAAATGTCCACATCCACTGAAACTGTGTTGATACAAGAAATTAAACAGTTGCATATTGAAGTTCCTTTGCTACAAGCAATTAAGGAGATTCCTAAGTTGAACCAATTGATCAAATAGTTGTGTATCAAAACTCCAGGGAGGAAACCAAAATGAATAAATAATGTCCACATAAATGGTTATCTAGTTGACTTGTTGGTTGGAAAGACCACTGCTTTGAAATATGATGTTCCAGGTAGTCCACTTATAACAGTAACAATTAATGAGGTAGCAATACCTAATGCCTTGGTGGACCTTGGAGCAGCCATTAACGTAATGACTATTGATGTGATGGAAAAGTTGGTACTTACTGATTTACGTCCCATAACTACAGTCTTGTAGATGACAAATCAATCCATAGCTATTCCCAAGGGCGTCATTGAAAATTTTCTTGTTAAGGTGGATGGATGGGAATATCTTGTAGATTTTCAAATAATTTAGTCCCTTACACCTAAAGATAGTTATCCAATAATTCTCGAGAGACCATGACTGGCTATTGTTGTAGCCAAAATTGACTGCAGAGAGGGAGGAATGACCATTTCACATGGTCCTAATAGTAAACATTTATTTATTTATCCTCTTGGAAAGCCTGCCAAACACAATAATGTATGGGTTGATGAACCAGAAAGTCCCAACGGACAGGAAAATTTGGCTTCACTAGCCATGGTTGTCATCAAACAACATGGTGAAGAATTAGAGGATGAATTGGAAAACAACATGGAAAATATTAGTATGGATTTGAGTGGTGAGGACATGACAGATGTAGAAGAGATCCTAGGACACCCAATCAATGTAGACCACACAAAATTTGATAATGCCAATTTCATGGGATTACCTTGTCCTTTGACGAACTTAGTTTCAAAAATGTACCATTTCTTTGCAGACGTTGCAAGACTTCATAAAACCATGCGTCATAGCTATCCTCTGAACACCTTGACAAGGCCCATGTACACTATCACATCTGACCATCTGGGAGTTAAAACCATTATGTTGCTACTAGGAAAAAAATTGAACATTACAGTTGGTTGACTGAGCTGGAAGAACACAAATTGTTTGATACCCTGGTGAATAGATCTAAAGCTTTTGAATGAGACTATGCAGATATTAGAGGAATACACCCAAGTGTGTGTACTAACCATATCTATATCAAGGATGTTTGACATGTTCGCCAACCACAATGGAGACTCAATCCTACCTTGAAAGATATCATTAAAATCAAAATTGAGAAACTCCTAGAAGTGGGGTTTATTTATCCGATTTCTAACAATAAATGGGTGTCACCTTTGGTTGCAGTTCCCAAGAAAAATGGGAACTGGAGAGTGTGTATAGACTATAGGCAGCTTAACAAAGCAAAACACATAGATTATTTTCCTCTACCGTTTGTAGACCAGGTTTTGGATAACTTGGCAAGGAGGAAATTTTTTCATTTCTGGACAGATTTAGTAGTTACAATACTAGATACAGATAGCAACAGAAGACCAAGATAAGATGAATTTTACCTACCCTTGGGGTACATTTTCATATTAGGTTCTTCCTTTTGGGCTATGTAATGCTCTTGCAACATTCCAAGGGGCTATCCTAGCTATATTTTTTGAGTTGGTGAATAAGTGTGTGGAAGTTTATATGGAAAAATTCATTGTATATGGTTCAACCTTGGATGAGGCCTTCCAAAATATAGATAAGATGTTGAAGCAATGTGAGGATCATCACTTGTCCCTAAGCCACGAGAAATGTCTGATTATGGTAGAACAAGGAATAGTGTTGGGACACCATATTTCAACTGAAGGGATTAAGGTTGATCCTAAGAAAAATGAAGTAATACAACTTGAGACCCCAAAAACCCAAACTAATGTCAAAAGCTTCTTAGGACATGTTAGATTCGAAGATTCATAGAAAACTTTGGCAAGATCATAGCCCCTATGTTTTCCCTGCTTCAGAAGAATGTAGAGTTCATCTGGACACCTGAGTGTCACTCATCATTTGAAATCATGAAGGAGAAATGCATCTCTACTCCTGTCCTTTGTGGACCTAATTGGAACCTTTCGTTCCATATTTATGCTGATACATTCGATGATGCCATTGGAGCGGTATTAGGGAAAGAAGATGAGAATGGGGGAAAATATGCCATATATATCATTAGTAAGAATTTGACTCCAACAGAAAGGAATTATACCACAATGGAGAAGGAATTCTTGGTTGTAGTTCATGTAATTAAGAAATTTTGACATTATATCACAGGATACAAAGTCACAGTGTACACAAACCACTCATCCATCAAGTACCTTATGAATAATCCTATAGTAAATGGGAGGATAATCAGGTGGTTGCTTCTTCTCCAAGAATTCAACGTAACAATTATTGACAAACCAGGGAAGTTCAATGTAGTTGCAGATTTCTTGTCCCGAATCAAACATGATGATGGTGATTGTGCTCCGGTACAGGATGAGTTCCCAAATGAAAATCTATTCGCCATCTCTACTAAAACCCCTTGGCTTGTCGATATTGAAAACTACTTGGCCATTGCAGAAGTACCACCTCATTTTTCATCAAAACAGAAGAAACACCTTGTTAGAGAAAATGCCCCCTTCAAATGGATTATTGGGATCCTATTTTGGTGTGGACCTAATATGGTTCTACGATGTTGTGTTAGGGAAGATGAGACCTATAGTATCCTTAGAGCCTGTCATGATGATCCTTTTGGAGGGAATTATTCTGCCAAAAGGACAACCCACAAGATTTTGGGAGCAAGATACTGCTAGCTTTCTATGAATAAGGATATCAAGAAATATGTTTGCAAATGTGATGAATGCCAGAGGGTAGGAAGACCAACTACATATAATGAAATTCCCTTGCAACCTCAGGTAGTCCTTGAACCATTTGAAAAAATGGGGATTGGATTTTATTGGCCCTATAGACCCTTCTTCACAAGGAAAAGAGTACATTTTGGTCTGTACCAACTTCCTGACTAAGTGAGAAAAAGTACAATCCCTACGAGTTGCTAGGGAGGAACAAGTAGCTGATTTCCTTTACAATAGATTTTTTTCAGATTTGGAGCTCCTAGGACAATCATCACAATTCAGGGCCCCCAATTTATGTCTAAAGTTTTGTTAGCCTTCACCGATCATTTCCAAGTAAGCCATAAGAAGTCCTCACCCTACCACCCTCAGGTGACCGAATAGGGCTAAGTCACTAACAAGGAATTAGAAAACATTTTAACAAAAAAAAAATCATTAGGAAAGAAAGACTAGGCTTGGAAACTACCTAAAGTTGTTTGGGCTTATAAAACCACCTAGAAATCAAATACTGGGTATAGTCCATATGAGTTAGTTTTTGGGAAGAAACCTCTCTTTCCCATTGAATTTGAACTCCAAACTCTCAGGAAAACCATGGAGCTGGGTATAGATCTTAAACTAGCCTAGATAGAGAGAGTTTTATAGCTTAGTGAATTGGATGAACTCCGTTTGGATGTCATCCATCAAACCGAGCTAGTGCAACAACAATGTAAGGTCTAGCATGATAAACATATCAAGGAGAGAGAATTTCATAATGGGGATTAGGAACTATTGTTTGATTCTAGATACAAGGATCACCAGGGAAAACTCATAATACATTGGCTTGGGCCATATGAAATTTCTGAGGTATTTGCAAATGGTTTGGTTCAGCTAAAACCCATTGATGGTGATACCCAAACTCTCCTAGTTAATGGACACCGATTATGCATCTACCACAAGCTTGTTAATAAAGAGAAATTTACAAAAATGGTAGAAATGCAGGGAGAAATCTAGTGCATTGACTCTCCTACGGAAAAGTCAATATAGTTTTTCCCATTAAATAAATAATAAAAAAAGAGCATTTGTATGAATTTACTTCATTTTAGAATGTTTCTTTCAAATTCTTCATCAACTTCATTATTGCGATTTGGCTAAATTTTGTCTATCTTTTGTAGGACTTCATTTTTCTTAGTAAACACAAATTCTGGCACACCTTACTACGGTGCTCCGGAACTTGTTGGTTCGGTTGCTACAATGCTCTGGAACTTGTTGGCTCAGTTGTTGCTATGCTCTGGAACTTGTATAACTGACTTGTGTTGTTCCTCATTTTGATCCTACATTCTGATGCATCACTCAATGATGCTTCGGGAAGTCAAAGACTAAAATTTCACATTTTTCTTCCTTTTTTTAGGCTGCATCTTCTAGCGATGCTCCTGAATTTTGTTGTTTCTTCCTTCTGGATACATCTTCCAGCAATGCTCTAGAATTGTATTATGTCTTCCTTCCAGCGGCATCTTTTGGCGATGCTCTGAAACTTGTTCAGTTGCTGCTCCAGCTACATCTTTCGACAATGCTCTAGAAATTTTTGGTTGATGCTCCAGTTGCATCTTTTGACGATGCTTCAAAAAAATTTGGTTCTTGCTCTGGCTACATCTTTTGAGGATGCTCCAAAATCTTCAATTTTGTTGTTGCATTTTGACGACATCTCTCAGTGATGTTCCAAAACTTTATCTTCTTTCACTTTGGCTACATTTTTCGACAATGCCCCAGTTTTTTGTAAACTCTTTCCTTTTTCAGTATTTTGATTTTTCCAAAGTTTTGCACATGCCCATCATTCAAATTTTGTTACCACCTTCAGATCCACTCCTTAATTGTCATTTCACCATATCATATCAAATCCTTTCATAATAAATGAAATTATTATGACATCCCTTTTTTTTCATAATAATCTTCGCCATTATTTAAACCATCTCATCCATGTCATAAATATTTGCCGCAACCCTCACCAAATTATGTAAGGTGTGTATGGTTTTCTTTGCTTAAAATTAGTAATTATTTTGAATAGAGATTAATTAATCGGCATGAACCATTCCCTCTCTCAATTTTGAAAATGGTGCCATCGCACGATTGATTGAAGTATAGTAATAGTTGTGCATTTTCCCATGCAAAATTGTCACGATTACTCAATAAGGACTCAAGTAAGGTAGTTAATTCCTCTTCCATTGGTTATATCAAAATTGTGTCCCTTTTCATCTGCAATTCAGTTGATTGAAACAAGGTGAGCATTATAGAATTTCCACAAAATTTAGCAGAGTAGCAAGGGAAGATAAAATGGGAGGAGCCAAGAAAAAGTCTAAACCAACCTCAACAGTTCAATTGTTGGCATTGAGTAATATTACATGCCTATTTCAAAAATTTGGGTGGCTTGAATTTATGAAATTTTTTGAGGGATATACCGAGTAGCTGGTAAGAGAATTCGTAGAAAAATTTGCAGACAGACAAACTGTGGTGTGTGGCAAGCGTTTTTGGGTAAGTCTAAAAATTATTGCTTATCTCTCTGGTCTTGAGAATAGAGGCATTGATTTGATTGAAACTACCAACATTACCTATCAAATAATGGTAGAATTGTTTCATAGGGAGGGGGAACCTCAACCTATAATCACCATAAGCACTAGGGGACAAAACAAAGGTTTTCATAGAATGTCTATCCCAAAACCCTTGAGAACTATCGTAGCTTGGATAATAAAATATTTTACATGTCATGGACAAATAACCATGATAGTAGGACCCCCTTTCCGTTTGCTTATTCATTTGTGCCATGGCAGTGAAGACCCTTCTCTTAGGGTTAATTTACCAACATTTTTGTGTCATTCAGTTACCACCATGATGGAAAGGTATAAAGTTGGGATAGGGCCACTCAAACACCATGGTCTTGTACAATTGATATGCAAGTACACCATTTTCGTAAAAAGCCAAAAAAGAAGTGGAAGAAATTTCTGTGAAAATTTGAAAAAGTGGAGTCTGAAAGACCTCTTGAGGAGGGCGAGTCATCTAAACAAAGAAACCAATCTTTAGACAAACCCTCCTCTAAAGCCTTAGGTGCTCTTGAATCCCAATATACTTCAATAGCTCCTAGCAATGATGCACCGAAAAATTTGTCTGATGTGTTAGAAACCCTAGGACAGTCGGGAGATATATAAATTGTGCATTTTGGAGAAGGAGAAGAGCCTCCTCATAAGAGGAAGAGGTGGACTAAATTCACTTTCCAAAAAACCCCTCCTCTACGAAGAAGTAGGAGGTTATCTACTGAGTCCAGTGGAACTGCGACCTATGATACAGAAAGTACCTCTAAAAAGAAAAAGCTCAGGACTCGAGCAAGAATATTGGAAATTGAAAATCAACCTGGTGATGAGGAAATAAGTGAAATAGAGAAACAAGTTGATCAATCTTCCAAGGATGAAGAGAAGAGAATTCCATCTCCAATGGAACAGGAAGAGGGAAGAGTACAATCACCACATTTTGTGGATATTGAAGATGAACCTGTGGGATGATTCTCCCCTTTTCTTGACAGAGTTGAAAATGTACCTAGTACTAAGGAAACTGTACTTCATGTTGATATGGAAATCCCCAATCCACCTTTTTTTGTTAATGCAGGGGATGCAGAATCTAGTTAGAAAGGAGAATAATTAGAAATTTTGGAAGCAGAAATTGTTGAGTTAAAATTTTGGTTACAGAGAGATGAAGAACATATCACCCAACAATAAGAATAAATAGAGGAACATGCTGCAATTATAAGTAAAAGGGATCAAGATATTACAAAATTGACAATGCAGATGGAGCAAAAAGATAAGGTCATTGAGTAGTTGCAATATCAAATACAACAATGGAATCAAGAAAGCAAGCAACATATGGTTGATTTGTCTGAGAAAGACAAGCACGTCCAAGGTTTGAAAAATAATTTTATGCAAATGTTTAATGCTTTTGAAGAAGAAAGAAACAAGCAGAGAATTGAACTTAATGCTTCTGTGAGTAAAATTGTGGAGTTAGAACAAGACTTGCAGGAAAGTGACACCAAGCCAATAATGGAATATAAGGGAACACAAACAAAACCAAAGGTTTTAGAATGGTTCCAGGTACGTATCCCTCCATTATTGATGAAATGGATGGAGAGATGCTACTTCCTGAGGGATGTAGAATTTGAAAATGATAGGTTGAAAAAGGAGTTAGTACTGTTAAAAGAATCATTTCACAAAGTGTATAGAGCTAAACAAGATACTTGTCAAATAAGTGAGTTATTGTTGGCTTGTAGAAGACCATCTAGGTTGTATTCTATGTTCCTCAATGAACAACTCCTAAGATGGAAGTTACTTAGAATTCACAATAACCAGCCACATGATCCTGATGATAAAGAATTTGTCAAGATATTTGTTGAGTCAACTCTTGATCAACATGATTTATTATGTGAATTCTTTGTCCATAGTTTTCTCTTGGAAGATTATACAAATTTTTATGTTAATTTCTTTTTGGGTGAAGTTTAGTTGAGATCATTCCTGTCCACCATGCGTAATCAAATTCAATGGCAGAACCAGTCAAGGGAGTATTCACATGCAGAGAAAACTATTGGATTACAAATGAGATACACCCCCACAGGAAGCCTTTCTATTTCAAGGTACAATTCCTGGGTGTTCAACTCAAAGAGAACGTAAAAAATAGATATAACAATAACCTTCAACTATGCCATAATCATTTTCAAGATCAAGGACCAAAGTTGATAGGGAAAGCTTGGCATGAATGTGAAGAAAGGTATACTCCTCTTCCTATGTATCTCAAGAAAAGAGAGGTAATTTCACCTCTCAATATTAGATGGTCCTATAGAAGGGCAATATCCTTGATCGATATCCTTGAGAAATTAAAGGTTAACTAGATTGGCATGAGGTATAGACCTACTCTACTTCTTTCACCGCTCCCTGTAGTATATATCAACACAGATTAGAGTGATGACAGTTTTGAGAGATGGGTAGAAAGGGTTACTTTTCATCAGGTATTTCTAAGGGAACCTGAGGATCTAGATACAGAGGCAGATGATTTTTATGATCTCAGTGCTAGATATGGGGAGTTGAACAAGAATTGGGGAAATGAAGGGAAGGGAGCACAATAAAGAGCAGGGGGACCTACTTGTGCTTAGGAAGGGGAGGAAATGATGAGGTAAAAATAACCTCATCAATATGATTAACTAAATACTTAACTCACATCTTCCAGCCATCCTTACCTTACCAATTAATTTTCTTTAGGATAAGTAATTTCTTTCTTTTTGTGAAAAGGTGTACAATCTTTATTTCTTGAAATTAATTGAAATAAGCTAACTCGCACTAACTTAATGGTTTAGTTTTTGAGCATTGTACAGGTTACTTACCACAATCGGTTATCATACCAGTCAAAGAGATTCAACGTAGACTTCAACGCCATTGAAGACAAGTGTTGAAATAATGGGTGCTAAAACTTTAGGAGAATGCATTCATGGACCGAGTTTTTGTAGTTTTTGTTATTTTCAATTTGAAGACTTTATGGCTCATCTCAAGCCCTTTAATGTTGTATGTCATGGGCTTTAAAGTCCATTAGTTTGTTAAAAACTAGTTGAAGACTTTACCAAATGAAATGTAGGATTTTGTTTGCTGTTCTTATATAAATATGTAACTGTTGGAAGCAATGATACATAGAAGAATATCGTTATGCTGTCACTATTTTTTCTGAGTTACACTTATGAATAAAATGAGTTTTTCCCATCACCTTTGGAGTTACTGAGTAATGTGAATGGAGTTATTTTGAATGAAGTAATTTTGGAGTTACCAGTGCATGTGATCTGAGCTAGGCATAGGAGCACCTGAGAGCTAGCCACTTGAGGGACTATAGATTAGATAGATAAGTATTCCATTTTTTATTTTGTTACTTTCATTTAGTACATGAAAATTGGAAGTGAAGTTTGTTTTCATGTGTGTAGTTTTGTCAAGATTAATCTTGTAGGTTGTAGTTGAGTTGGTAATCTCTAAGTTCTATTGTTTGAAGTTTCAGAGCACCTCCTTTCAATTATTAGTTTAAGATTGTTAATTTTTTTTCTATTAATTGTTAAGATTTTAATCTTTTTTTAGAACAATGTTTCATAGTTTATTTATGATCTTTTCTTCTTCAGCAATTTACATGTTTCTTAGTGTAATCATTTCCATGCTTTCTAGTTTAATCACTATACTTTTTAGGTTCATAATTTTCTGCTTTCTAGTTTAGTTATTCCAAGCTTTCTAGATAAATGATTTCCTACTTTCTAAGTTTAGTTGCCTCTAGTTTAGAATTTCATTTTAGTCATTCCAACATATTACAAAACCTGAGAGAGATAGTCAAGATGTCTTCTATTGCATATAGCCTTCGAACACTACTCGATCAATATATTAATGTATTTATCAACTAAAGTGATAGGACCTAACGACAACTTATCAAAGTGATTGAACAAGCATTGTTCTAAGCGAAGTTATGCTTGCAGGATCTCTCAACCTTGCAATTAACTCCTCAGTTTGGTTTTTATTATTTTTAATTTTCCCCATTAAATTTTCTTGAGTTCTTGGAGCATGATGAGGAATTGTTGGAGGTGTTTGTTGAGGTTTTTCTTCATGAGGGATTTCACCATGAGGTGAATTGGGATTTGGAGGAGGAATTTGAGGATTTGGAGGTGCATTGAAATTTCCTAAAAATTAAATAAATTTACATCAAAAAACATATTTTAAATCTATCTATTTAATACCAAATTCACACAAAAAAATAGAAATTTCTTACTCCTTCGACCTCCCTGATGTCATGGCGATATTTTAATGAAGATTTGGTGAAGAAATTGAGCAGTTTTGAGCTTCCTACAATGCAAATGTGTTATGCAAGGTTGGAAAGTTGTAGAGGAGGTTTTAAGCAGATGATAGGAAATAATGAAATGATGCTTTTCTTTTTTTGTTTAAATAGGCCAAAATGCGAGTGCATTATTAGCTTTTAGCGACAAAGCCCGAGGCTCATTCACTCCAAGCCATAACGTGAGCAAGTTATAACACAAGTGGATTATAATGTGCTCACGTTATAGATTTTTCCAAATTTGAAAGTGGGGTGGCCACTTTTTGGCCCCCCATCTTTTTGCACCCTACCAAGTGGAAAATTACATTATAGAAAAAGTTACCTAGATCAATTAAATTTTAATATGAAATCACTTTATCATGCAAATCTAAGAATGTAGATTCATGATGTAAACAATAACTGATTTCACAAGGATTTAGACACGAAACAATATTGCAAACTTAAGAAATAACTTTTAGTGCATAAGTATGTGAACATTCTCAGTTTCTTGATAACCAAGGCTTTCTCTCATGGATCTACCATTCTCTTTTCAGTGATACTCTTCCTTTCTATTCTTGAGGGGAAGAAGGTCATATTTTGCATCCACCTCATTAAAAACAATGCAGTAATTAGTCCACTAACATAAGCATATACATAGTTTCATAAATTTATCTTTTACTTTCAACATAAAGTATTATAATTTCAAATAAATCAGCCCCTATCATATTACCAATTGATATTGAGCTATTAAACAATATATTTTTAATTATCATAATCATAATTTAAAAATCATAACCAAAATGCAAATTAGCATATATCATAGTCTAAAAGGGTTATGAAAATGGGATGCAATTGTAGACACCTAAAATAATATTTAATTAAATAAATACTTGTTATTTATTTAATTAATTTTCCCATTACCTTTATCCACCAACTTTAATTAAATAAATGTACATTTATTTAATTAAATCTAGCCTTAGCTCCCAAACCCTTCCAACTAAATAAATAAATTAATACTTGCTTAATTAATTTATTTAGGCTAACTAACCTCCATTACCATTTTCCTATTATTTAATTCCATCCTAGCCCATTCTCCAGCTTTTAACTCCACTCAAGTTAATAAACCCATGGTTCATTAACTCAACCCATCTGCATTAAACCAATTAATCCTTGATTAATTGATCTAACCCTCATCCCTAAACCTCATTAATATTTCTTTTTAATTTTAAATTTCACCACTTTCCTCAAACTTGCCACCATGTGATAAGTGTCTTAAGCCTACTCACCCTATCTCTTACACAAATCCACTATTTCCTTACACAATCCCACTAACTCTTCCCAATGTGTGCTCACACATATGTGAGCACACCTCCCCACCACACCTCCTCCCTCTTGTGACACTTCTCATAAGGCTAAGGCTTCACTCTAGCCTTGATCCAAACCCTATCTCTCATTAAATCCTAGCCCTTCATCACCAATGTATCTTAGCCCTTGGTTCATCTCATCAAATTCTATATATCAAGTCATTGGCTCTCATTCTTCATAAAAACATTTACTATATCCTTATGCTTCCCAAATATCCATTGAAGTTATCTCCATCATACCATTATGTTGCCCAAATATTGAGCAACCACATCAACTATCAACAATTGAGAAAATATGCAAGACTAATGTGCATATTGTGAGCTCAATCCATTAAGAGGAAAAATATGAAGGTATAATCTCTATTTGTGTATATCATTTATGCATTTTTGTCTATTTTCCTTCATCAATTCTATTTTACCTTCTTCATTTTGGCACACTTGTGGATTACCCCAACCTTTTTTCTAATGTTTTATGAATTTTTCATGAGTTTTGGTGAAGCAGGTGTCATTTTTGGGCCAAAACTATGAATTTGTGCCACTGTTGCATAGATCCATACTTATGTTAAAAATAGCTATGCCTTTTTCAAAAATAGTTGTAGCTCCATCACATAAAGTAGCAATTTTGCAACATAGAGTTGCACCTTTGTTTTTCGATAGTTTCTAATCATTTTGACTTAGATTTAGGGTTTCTTTAGCTTCTCAGGTCTTGTTTTGTAGGGTAACATCATTCTACCACTCTATTTTGTAGTAAGAATCATCATTTTCATGCTTAAACTAGGCCTTTAGGGTTTTTCAAAGTTAGGGCTTCTTGTAAAGTTTCTAGGTCAACTAGGGTTTTACTCATTTTGAAATATTTGTGACCATATTATTGGGAATATTTTGGAAAGATCATTATTTTTTCAGGTCTTTACATGGTCATTTACCTATTTCCCCACTTGGGTTGGTGAAAAACCTCACTTTTTGACTCCTAAAAGTCATTTTTTAGCCCTGCCTGTAAAGTGGCACCCCTGTTAAAAATTGTGGCACCTTTGTCAAAAATTGTGGTGACTCTATCAAAAATAGTGGTTCCTTTATCAAAAAGAGTGGCGCTTCTATCAAAAATTGTGGTTCCTTTGTTTCTATGTGCATATTTTAGGATTTTCTGATGTTTTATGCATTCAATCTTCATTTTGAGTCCCTACCTACATGATCAAGTTGTTTGCTTAGGTGGGTTGCCAAAAAACATCATCTTTTGACCTTTAGAATCTGATTTTCGGGCCTACCTATAAAGTGGCACCTCTATAAAAAATTGTGGCACCTCTCTCAAAAATTATGGTGCCTTTGTCAAAAATAGTGGTGCCTCTGTTAAAAAGAGTGACACTTCTGTCAAAAAGAGTGACACCTTTGTTCTTCATCTAATCTTTGATTTGAGTTACTAATGCATGGTGCAAGGGTTTAATAATTATATAAGGCACAAAACATCACATTTATACGGTTATCTTCATGCTAACATTCATCTTATGTGATCAATTTAATATCATCTAACCTCTTTATGGTGCATCTTGAAATTTCTTGTTAAAGGAAAAATTATCAAACTACTAACATATTTCTTGTAAATTTTCTTGTCCAAGATTCTCTTTTTTTTCCACTAATCTAGGAAAATTTTATTTTCTTAAGGTTAATAAACAATTATTTGATGTTTCTTTGAGTGAGTGGTGTGTATGCTCTCCTCTTGTACCTAGTGTGATCTTGAGGATCAAAAAGACCATTTATTCTTTTCTTTTCTTTTCTTTATTATCCTGAAGAACCCAACGCATTTATACTCTCCCCTTGCACTTCATGTGATCTTGGGTGACAAAAAACACTTATCATTCCTTTTAGGGGTCCCACCTATGGATTTCATCACCCTAAGGGACGACCTCAACTCTTGTGTTTCGGTGGAGTATAAAGAGTGGGAGGTGAATCTAAAGACACCTCTCTTGGAAGTGGAATATTGCCAATATAGGCTAAGCCTCCAAGAACTTTATACCTTGGAGAATTGGAGGTGGAGAGTGGGTTACCCTCTCCTCCTGAGTATTTTGCATTATTCCCTATCATCTATGGATTTTGGCCTCATGTACCCTTGAGGTATTTAGAGGACTTCCTAGTAGCCTTGTTCATCCTAGATTAAGACCATTTGGTTGTAGCTTAGTGTGGTGCAATGGATGTGGATCATACCCTAAATTTACTCACCATGTACTCCCTTAGGTCAAGATAGAAATCTTTAGGTTGGCTTAAAGTCTCCCAAGGTGTGCCTATATCGATATTAAGCCTATGTCCTAGATCTCTAGCTATCTTCCTTCATGAGAAAGGGTGTTCCACTTGAGAATCAAGGAGTATTAACCCAAGAAATTGGGTGGTGGGCCCACATTAAGTCTATACACCCACCTAAATAATTTTAGGCTTGTGCAAAGTGCTTGGTGTGTCTTCTTGTGCTAAACTAGTGAATTCCTATCTTCCCAATTCCTCGTAGCCACTTTTCTTGTTTGTGTGTTTTTAATTCTATCTCCTACTCAAGCAATCAAAACCTTCACCTCATCCTAACCAATTATTTCTATCCTAATCATCCTTTTACATCCTAATCATACCACCTTTTCATCCTAATCATCCCTTTTTATCTTAATCACCTTATCCTAATCATCCCATCCTGATTCCCTTTTCTCATTTTAATCATCCCTTCTAATCCTAATCATAACTCATAATCATTATAATCATCCCTTCTCATCCTAATTTTTCATTTTCATCCTAATCATCCATAATCATCATAACTATCTCCCCCAATCATTCTAATCATCCATCTTGTCTTAATCATCCCTTAATCTATATCCAATCCATCCTTAATCCATCATTTAGGAACCTAAGATTATTTTTTCTAATCCACTTTAGGTCCTATCATTATCCTAATCATCCTCCATAATCCACATCAAAATCCCTCTTTTTTAATCCATTCTCGTCCTCCATCTATCACCATCCTTAATCCACATCCTTCACTATCATCCTTTAAAATCTTCATCACACATCATCATCTTAATCTAATCACATTATCAACGTAATCCCATCTTAACCAAATCCTAATATCATCCCCCATCTTCATCCATGGGTCATATTCCTCTAATCCCCAAATTCATTCCTAATCCAAAGCTTCCTCATCCAATCAATCCTCCACCATGTCTAACCATCTAATATATCCTCCATCCAACCTAATCTATTCTAATCCACCTTCATCCATTCCAACCAATCCCAATCATGTATTGATGATGATGAGGGTATTCTTGTTGACCAACCCAAATATGGTCCATATGATGATAATGAGAGCATTGAGGATTGTATTGAATCCATTGTTAACAACCAAAATTCTCTAATCTTCCCCCAATTCCTCATCCATGTCATGTCCCCATCCACCACCATTGATTTTATCCTCACCCATTACTTCAATAATTATAAGGATGTCATGCTTAGATATCTCCTTGGAATTGGTGATAAAATTCAATCCTCCCCACCTTCATCCAATTCTAATCCATCTCCTCTTTCTTATCCTTCCCCTTCCTCTGATAAGGGAAACCAAGCTTCTAGGAAAAATTCCCCTCCAACCTCATCCACATCCCAAATCCCCATCTCCAAATTATTTTCAAGGTCCTCATCCTCATCCTCAATTTACCAATCCATGGAATCTTCCATCTCTTATTCAACTTGTTCATCTCCCACATCCTTACAATCCACATCACCCTAATCTTACCAACCAAATTCATCCCATATTTCTCATAATAATTTCCTCCAAGGACTATTTTCAATGGTGACCAATTCCCCATGCAAAAAAAAAGTGGTGCAATCTTCCCATGTCATGCATCCACCTTCATTTCCCCCACATCAAGATAAAACCTAGCTCCCTAAATCTCATGAATCTCCTATCACTCCACCTATCCAAGTTGAAGAGTCTATCCAATCTTTCTCCACATCACACCATCCACTTCAAATTAACTATGTCCATCTCATAATCCAAAGCATACTAACATAGATTCCCCTCCATATAGAGATCAAGGGACCCCTTCTCCTCCATTATATGATCCCCTTCCATCTCATGATCCCATTTCCAATCAAGAACAACATTTTCCTTCTATTCCATCTGATGATCCCTTTCCATATCAAGAGCAAGATATCCCTTCATTCCCCTCTCATGGTCCCCTCTCTTCCACCCCATCTAATGATCCTCTCTCCTCTCATGATCAAAACACCCCTCCCACTCCATTTCATGATCCCTTTCCATCTCATAACCAAGAGTACACCACACCATCCACCCTATCCCATGGTCATACTCCAAGTCAATATCAAAGCATCCCTTCATATTCATTGCATGATCCTAATCCTCCACAAAATCCCATCACCCTTATCCAAGCTATCCATGAACCCCATACTTATCAAATGGGTTCCTCCACTGTCATCCAAGTTGGTTTACTCCAAGAGCCTATGATTCCTTCCATGTCATATCACCCTCAAAATGGACTCATGTCTTGCTTCCAAACAACAAGTATCCCATTGGAAAAAGAATTTTTCAAACCATGCATTATCAAGGGAAAGGGTTAGTCCTCCATGAACAAGGCATCTTAGAACCCCTATAAATCTAATCAAACCTAATTATCATGGGCTTGGCTATAAGGCTCTAGACATTAGCACTCCTTCCACCCATCCTAAATCCAAAATACCTCCATCTAAATCCAAATATCCACATTCCCCATTCTCCAAATCTACCTTGGGCCCTTATGTTCCAAATCCCAATCCATCTATTTTGGGTCCCTATGTCCCAAAAAAATTTCCTTCATCTCCTCCATCCATCTTGGGTCCTTTCATTCCACCACCTAGCATTCCTATTTCAAGATTCCATTATCCTCTCTATCCATCCCCTTATATCCCTAATCAAAATCAACAAAGGTACACACCCTTGAATCTTTTCCAGCATGCTACTCACACCAACCCATCCATAATACATCCACAATATTCATATACATACACCAATCACATTTCTCTTGGAAGAAATTTGGATCCACAAAAATCAAAGGATCAACATGTCCCATAAAAAATATATGCAACAACAAAGAAAAATATGATCCAAAATCAAAAATTTAATTCCCAAAGGCCAAAAAGGCCCATGAAGCAAAAATCAAAGTCAAAAACCACGTGGATTCCCAAAATACTCATAGAATCAATACATCCCAAAGAAAAATCCAAATTTGCTTATCTAAAAGCTTCATCCAATCCTAATTCCTTCACTCCATCCAATAATCCTTCATCATTTCCATCCATTTTGGGTCCTTATATCCCAAAATCTACATCCACTCCTCCATATAAACCTCAAAAGCCAAAATCCACTTATCTTCCACAACTCCACCACCCTTCAAGGTGTGTGCCAATGTTGATCTTTCTAGCATTTTCATCCTCTCATCCACAAGCCTTCATCAATCCTGTTGGAAGATTGTTGGATGTTGTGGATGTGTTGTTGATATGTGGTTGTCATTGATGTCAACACTATTAGCATTTGGTGTATCTATTGTTGTATATGTCGAGGATATTGAGAAAATTATAAGGAAAAGTGTTTCAGGTTCCTAGTGGAACTATGCAGGTCATGAAGGCGTTTTGTTCTGTACATAAAAGATTAGCTGATGTGGATTAAAGGGTTTATTGTTGAGTATGTCTAGATCATCTACTGAAATTTTTAGAGGTCTGCATGAAGTTTTGAGTATGTTGTGTTCTGACAATGTTTATGTGGTATCTGTTAGTGTTCCTAAATGAAGGTTGTGTGATTCTGGTAATCTCAGTTGTTGCGGATGCTTCTCTATTGTTTCTTGGTGTTCTCAGATGTCTTTAGTTCATTCTCTATCTTTGTGGTACATCCAAATTAATCAGTGAGCTTATGGTTGAAGATCTTTGTGCACATGTTCGATTTTTCATGTTTGTGGCTAACATGTTGGTGATAGCATGTTGTGGATCCTTAAGGTGAAATTAATTTAAGTATTTTTGTGTTGGAGATATTAATTTGGGTCTCCACTATGTTGTGGCCGACCGTGGTGGATACACATTAAAAATTTAAATGTAAATCTGGGCCGACATTGCAAACGTATTTTATTTTCTTGGTCAACTAAGTTGTGATGGAATCTCCTGTAGCGGATATATAAGAGTGATTGTGTGATTGGTGGAAAGTGTGCTTCATATGCTCCGATGTGCGTATGTGCAAATATCTTTACTGAGCAGAGTGTGAAGAAGATTGTGCGAAGTGTGAAGAAGTGTTGAGCTTAATTGGAACTGTAATCAAGCTTGTGAAGAAGCTATTTTCTCAGTTCATACCCTTTGAATTTTTAATCCAAACCCTATTTTTGGACAGTGATTCCTCTTTTGTAATTGAGCAGTGAACTCTAGGCAGTGTTCCTGAATGCATGTGCATTCCCCTTATTGTTTTCATTATACTTTTAACAGAGTATAATCTTGTGGACTAACATCCACAGTGGTTTTTCCCCTAACAGGGTTTCCACATAAAAAATCTTGGTGTTCTTTGTCTCTCTGATGTGTTAATTTCTTATGGTTAATTGTTCATTCATCATATATGTGATTAAGGATAAGTTAAGCAAGAAAAGGTTTTAATTTCTGGGACAACTGATTCAACCCCCCCTCTCAGTTGTCTGTCCTTGTTTTTCCAACAAATCCATCCCTTATCCAAAACCTATTTTCCATCCTTTCATCCTTCTCATCCAATTCTTTGCATAAATCCATATCCCTCTCCATATTTCAATCCATTTCAACCTTATTACCATCATTCTACCAATGTCTATGAGCATACATCCAATTACCATGGCCCATTTATAGCACATAATCAAGGGATACCATCTATGGAACTAGATGCTTGAGTCCTTCCTCCATATTCCTATAATACATCCACTCATGTGTAATCTCCCCATCCTCTTTTACTCTACACTTGGGCCCACAAGCTTTATCCATACCACATCTTATCCACATCCTCCACTATCCTTCATCATCTATCCATCATCCCATCTAATCCATCCTCCCTTTTCCCTCCTTTGATCTTGAAAAAATTAAGAATCTACATGAGAATCACATATCCTAGCTCCCTTATGCTATCCATATCATTCATTCCATATCCCCCATCCTATCCAAATCAATCCACCCTTCCCATCTTTTATCTTGATAAAGAGTCTTTATGTTATCATTATATGCACACCTTATGCTTATCCATTATTATCCTCCTCCTCATATCCCTTCATCCTATTATTCTATCCAATTCATCCTCTCTCTTCACCCTTGATCCATATAGAAAGCTAGGGTCAAGATATCCATGCATTCTTTAGACAATACAACCCTTACTCTTATTTCCATCCATGTCCTTTATGCAATTTCCTTCCATCTCATGCTACTATTCTTCCATCCATGATTGCACTACCCCTAGGTAGCATGGGAAATCTTAGTCCTTTGCAACTAGTCTTTGGATCTCCGTTCCTTTTATCTCTCATCACCATCCATCATCTAAAGATCCCTCTCTCCTATCCACAAAATTCATTCATCCTTCCATCCTTTACCATGCCTTGGTTTCCCTTGTCATTGTAACTCATCCATTCCTCCTAATCATCCTATCCTTCATCCAATCTTACCTTATCTAATACATCTATCCTTCTAATCTTGCCACTCCAATCCAATGTATCCAAATGCAATCAATCCTAATCCTTGCAATCTAAATTGTAATCTATCCTATTGTCCATAAGCAATCCATGATCTTAATCCAAATCAACTGATAATCCATTGATCCACTTTAATACAATTATCATTATAGGGATGTATCCTTCCCAATCTAGGTGTTTTTCTTATTGTTAACAACACAATCCTTGGGGTACACATTGTTCTTGTCATTAAATTTTCTATCCTTATCATCATCATCACCAATCCATCAATCAATCCACCAATTGATTTTCAGTTTGACTTGGAGAATAGTCCCTATTTGCTTTTGGTTTATTGTGCATGCTTACGTGTTTCTTGTTTTTTTATCATGGTTTTCATTTATCATGGTCTCTTGCACTCTATTGCCACAAAGGCATCATGGTATTCCATATCATGGTGTTATAAGGCATATGTTTGTACTTGAACTTTTTTATCACGTACTTGGCACATTGTCATCCTAGTTCCTTATGCCTTGGTGCATAATATCAAGTACAATATCAAATCTAGGTTGATCATATCATTGCAACATGATGATTATCCATCCTCCCTCTCCATCCATATCTTCATCATCCTCATCTTCTCCCATCCATCCTTATTTAGTTCACCCTTTCATCCTTTATCCTCTGGTCCTCTCCCATCCATTTCAAGAGCACACCCACGTTCTTTGAACTTGCATGTCTTCTCGAGGGGGCATGCCACTACCTTCTTGTCATCCTTCCTTATCCTCATTAGTGACTAGAGTGTCATGCCACTAGTCGTTATCCATTTCCTACCAACTATGTTTTATTCTTCTTTGAAATGATGTTACTTCTCTTACTCATAACATCATCTTAAAAAGGGGAAAAATGTAGACACCTAAAATAATATTTAATTAAATAAATACCTATTATTTATTTAATTAATTTAACCATTTCCCTTATCCTAATAATTAATTAAATAAATATTCATTATTTATTTAATTAATTTTCCCATTACCTTTATCCACCACCTTTAATTAAATAAATGTACATTTATTTAATTAAATCCAGCCTTAGCCCCCAAACCCTTTCAACTAAATAAATTAATTAATACTTTCTTAATTAATTTATTTAGGCTAACTAACTTCCATTACCATTTTCCTATTATTTAATTCCATCCTAGCCCATTCTCCAACATTTAACTCCACTCAAGTTAATAAACCTATGGTTTATTAAAACAACCCATCCACATTAAACCAATTAATCCTTGATTAATTGTTTTAACCCTCATCCCTAAACCTCATTAATATTTCTATCTAATTTGAAATTCCCCCACTTCCCTCAAACTTTCCACCATGTGACAAGTGACTTAAGTCTACTCACCCTATTTCTTACATAAATCCACTATCTCGTTACACAATCCCACTAACTCTTCCCAATGTGTGCTCACACATGTTTGAGCACACCTCCCCATCACACCTCCCCCCTCTTGTGACACTTCTCACAAGGCTAAGCCTTCACTCCAACCTTGAGATAAACCCTATCTCTCATTAAATCCTAGCCCTTCATCACCAATGCATCCTATCCCTTTGTTCATCTCATCAAATTCTATATATTGAGACATTGGCTCTCATTCTTCACAAGCACATTAATCATATCCCTATGTTGTCCAAATATCCATTGAAGTCATCTCCATCATACCATTATGCTACCCAAATATTGAGCAACCACATCAACTATCAACACTTGAGAAAATCTTTATAAATATTAGGGTGCATCTTGTGAGCTCAATCCATGAAGATGAAGACTATGAAGGTATAATCTCTATTTGTAGATTTCTTTTATGCATTTTCATCTATTTTCCTTCATCAATCTATTTTACGTTCTTCAACAACAATGCCAATATAAGAACATTGCTCCAACTATCAAGTTATTTTTAGATTACAAGGCTAAGTCTTCCACCATAACAATAGTCTCTAGTGACATACATCTTTAGAAGCCAATATGGATGGAGTAGAAAAAGATATAATTTCACCTCAACAAATCCAATCACTTGGTTTTTTTCCTCAAAAGTTACAAGTTTTATGTTACACTTTTAAAAAGTAACTTAAGTTATGGAAAGTTAGATAAATGACTCTAATTATGGAAAGTTTAGAAGAAATCAAAATTTTATTTTTATTCTTAATTATTACATTTAAAACGGTTGGTTGCAATTAGAAAATTTATATATACTCCTATTTGTAATGCAAAAAGGGTTCCAAATTCTCAAGAGACTTGATACACATATTATACAAAAGCTAAGAGTCTTTGGGCTCTACAGTTTTGACATCAATAAGGAATTAGTATTGTCGATCTATGTGCCTATATAATATTTATTTGTGGTGTTATTTTTTCTTACGTTGAAATTTTATCCAATTTATAAGTTTTTTTACTATTTTATGTATATTTTAATCATTTTAGTGCATCTTATGTAAATCTATGCTAAGATAAAATTATTTTTCTCTAATCTTTGTGTTAGAAAATCTATCAACAATAATTATTTCTTATGTTAGATGTAGTTTTTCTTTCAATCTTAGTTGCGTCTCTTTTTTTTTTAAACCATATTTTAAAAAAATAAAAAATTGAGTTTATATTAGTATTATTTTGAGGCTTTCTCCTATTTTCTATAAATTTTGAAATTTGTTGCTCATACCATCCAAGTTAGGGTTTTCCTTTCTTTGAATTTAATTTTTTAGTTAGTTTGTCTTTCTCAATTTATAGTAAAATGTATACCCCTAAAAAAAATAAAAATCATCATATGAGGGAGTTGCCTACTTTGTGGTAGTGAAAAATTATGTTTACCAACACAACTCTACCATGGACGTACTTGGCCACATCACTAGTTCAATTTATCAATGGGCGAAACAAAATTACTAAAAATTCAAGTAGTTTCTTTCCATCCCATTGTAAAATTCAAGCTCTAGCATATCACAACCAGAAATTATCAATTCAACAAGCTTTGCAAGATTAGAGATTTCTGGCACACTTTTCAAATGATTACAGTTTACAATGGTAATTTTTTCCAAGCACCTCTGATGTGCTAGCCCAAGCTCCTCAAGCTCCAGACATTCGCTAATGTTTAATTCTACAAGCTTGCAAAGATCGGGTGTTGCTGACAATCTTTTGAATTTTTCACAGCCAGTAATCTCAAGACATTTCAGTGTCTCTATCCTTACTAAATCCGCTTCAATAAGATTTTTCATTTCAGATATTTTGAGAGATTGCAGGCGTTCACAGCGATTTCCATTAATGAAAATCTTCGTAACAAGTCTACAGCCTTTAATATCTACATCTTCAACGTTACACATTGCTGTCCCCTCGTTATTCAAAGCCACTTCCCCCTCCCACTGTCGTTTGAAATTATAGATAACGAAGGACTTAATAGCCCCCTCTGCTGTATCATTGTAAGCTGGGACCCCTGTTAATACCGAGTCCATCATCTTTAAACTACGGAGATCCCTTCTGAGAGATTTAAATAAAGACCAAATATCCGTTTGGATGTCATCAGCATGTAAAACTAATTTTTCCATGTTATTTAATTTTCCTAACAGATCTGGAAACTCTTCCAGAAAGGTGTCATGAATCTGCAGTTCTTTTAAATGGGAAGGTATCTGTTATTCAATAGAAACTTATTTCAAACTTTCGGGTGTAAACAATATTTAGGAAACTATCCTAACATAATGCGCATCTAGTATACCGTTAATGAAGACTTAATTTTCGATGGTGAAGAATAAATACCTGCACATTGCTCTGCTACAATCTTCGGAAACACCCATTGCCGATTCTTAAACACTGCAAGTTTTGAAGAGGAATCCATGAACAAATGCTTGACTTTATAGCTGAATAAAGGTCAAGTGGACGGTGACTCAGGTACTTAAGCTGAAGCCATAGCAGAGAACTATCAGAACTATTTTCCTGTTCCCCTAAAAAATATGTAATTTCACAGCCCATGGATTTGTCCACAAAGGAATGGAAACACCTGCCTTTGGTTTGTGCCAGGATATTTCGGAATCCCTTTGATTCCTGCATTCACAGAATGCAGCTTACATTTGTGTTGTAGCAGGAATTTCAGAATTTAAATATCAATAAAAAATGAAAATACGGTGGAAGGGCAAGCATACCAAAGATTTAAGATCCTGGGGATGCCACACACGACGAGGATGGCTCGGTTCATCTGCCATTTCTCTTCCCAAGTCCCGAAGGTGTTCATGCATTCTCAATGCAGACCCGTCTGTGCTAGATTCGCACTTATATTCTAGCGTATTCAGTCGATGCATTACTTTAACTTCCTCAACAAGACATTTCTCTTTCAGTGTCTCCAAAGCACGGCGAGCTCTCCATCCAGATCCCTTCCATATTTTCATGGCCTTGGTGATAGATTTTCCAATGAAAAAGCAAGCTATATCCATGAAAATCTGTTTTTCTGCATTATCTAATGTATCAATGCTTATCTTCAATCTCCGCTTTATATCTCCGGGAAGAGTCTCCTTGACCTTTCCCAATTCATCTTGCCAATACCACTGGGATCTACGAGAAAGATGCCGGCCCAGAACTATCATAGATAGAGGGAAGCCTCCACACATGTTAACAAAGTCCTGAACTATATCCTCAAATCCGCTGAGTGGAAGTGGTTGGTCGAAAGCGTGCCAACAAAACAGCTCTCTCCCATCTTCTCTATCCAATCCTTTTAAATGATAACCAATGCCAATTCTTGCATTTACAAGAAACCCTACATTTCTGGTTGTAATAATTACCAGACTATTACCAGACTTATTTAACATATCCATGACTAATAGGGCATCCAACTGTTTCACATGATCAATGTCATCTAAAACAATTAGGAAATTGAAAGAGCTGCTCCTTTCCAAACGATCCCTCAGGCAGCTTGTCCCTTCCTCACTACTCAGAAAACTGTGATCTTCACAGAAGATATCTTTGAGGAGTTTACTTTGCAATGAAGGTAATTTACCGCTGGCACAGGCTTCCCGCACATCAAACAGAAAACTTGCTCTTGTGTATTTTGATCTCTTGTGGTTGAACAACTCTTTGGAGAGAGTTGTCTTTCCAACCCCACCCATACCAAAAATCCCAACGACATTAGCTTTTTCTTTTGCTGTTTTCTAAACAAGAAATAGGAATTGGAGGCCCCACAGGAATACGTAAGTATTGTAAGTTGGAATTGTAGAGGATATCCATGGAGAAGAGGACCTGGATTGGGGCCCATAGCAAATGGTAAAGATATTATCATTCTTACCGAAACTCATGAACATGAACGCTGCAAAGTTCCAGATTTTGAAGGGTTTAAGAAAGTTTCAGTTTGGAACAAAGGGAATGAGTTTGGCAAAGGTCATGGAGGAGTTACAATGCTAATAGGTGAGAAATGGCAGGGAATTGTTGAATTTGAAAAAGAAGACGCAAATAAACAGTACATATGGCTGCAAATAACAAAAAATGGGGTGACTTTCAGATTGGCTGCTTGTTACTTTGCTCCAAAAAATTTTAAGTTCTATAAGAAGAAAAATTTAGACAACGAAGACCCGTATGCCTCACTAAAAAGAGATATATCTATTTTCAGCACACTTGGAGATGTTGTCTTAATGGGTGACTTTAATGCAAGGACAGCTAATAATCAGTCTCTTCAGTTGAGTAGGGAAGAAAAAGGGGAGAACAATCCTTTATGGTTGGAAGAAGGTGGAGATCAATATTAGGAAAGAACATCCCAAGATGAAAATGGGGAGGCGACCCCGTTTGGGGTAGAATTACTTGGGCTTTGTAGTCTGTTTAGCATGGTTATTTGTAATGGGATGAGAGATTGGCCAAAGTCGGGGGGTATCACTTGCAAAACTTATAATGGTTAAAGTGTGGTGGACTACGTGATCTGCTCCCAAGGTTTTGTCTCTAGATTGCTAGAGTTTGATATTGAGGACTGCCCTATTGGGATGAAATCTGACCACTTACCTCTTCTGGTTAAGCTCCACATGTCCCCAATCAGCCAACACATTAAACAGGTTCAACACATGCAAAATAAAACCCTCCCCAAGGGTAAAACCCTCTTGAATAAAGAAAATAGAGAAATATTTAACGCTGTTCTTAAACAACATTTCCATGATTTAAAAAACAACGGAGAAGTCAAAACAACAAAAGATGGGGACATCCACATTCACAACAATTCGTTGATCCCAATAATTCACAAGGCTTTAAATGCATGCAAAAGGTCCCACCCTAAGATGAGGGCTGCAAACACTTTCCCGGCAAATCCATGGTATGATGAAGAATGTAAGGCAGCCAAGAGATCTCTAAAAAAGAAAGGAATGGACAAAGAGTACAAGAAAAAATATGAAAAATTGGTGCAGTCTAAAACATATGATTATGTAAATGAAAGAAGGAAGGAGCTAATCTCGCTTGGAAAACAGAACCCTAAAGATTTTTGGAGAGAATTGCAGCAAAAGAAAAAGAGGATTGAAAACAGTATTACAGATGTCCAATGGCTAGAGTATGTTAGGCTTCTTTACGAGCGGGTTCACGAGAAAGACCATCCACCTGTTATTAACACATCAATGGAACTATTCACTGTGGACGATATAAAACAAGGAATAAAGAATTTAGCGAGTGGTAAAGCGCAGGACATAGATGGGTTGCAAGTTGAATTTTTAAAATGGGGGATCGAGACTCTTGCTCCTTGCATAAAAATAATTTTCAATAATGTCAATCAAGAAGGATTTCCTATGGAGTGGACCACTAGTGTGGTCATTCCTATATTCAAAAGTGGTGATATCAACAATCCATCTAACTACTGCACGATTATGGTCAATCCTATCTTTGGTAAGCTCTTTGGGAGCATGATTGAACGAAGAATCAGCAGTTGGGCAGAAAATGAGGGCAAAAGGGCAAAGGGGCAGGCTGGCTTTAGGTCAAGACACTCTACCATTGATCACTGCATCACCCTTAGACATTTGGTTGAGAAAATTTGGAACACTCAGGGCGAGGAAGCTTATTGCTGTTTTGTAGATTTCAGGAAAGCTTTTGACACGGTACCTAGAGACAAACTATGGAATAGAATGGAGGAATTAGGCATCCCAAATGTGTATAGAGCAGCTGTTCACAGATTGTATGAGAATGTGAGCTAAATCAGAACAAGTGATGGTATGTCAGAATGTTTTGGTAGCGACATTGGAGTTAAACAAGGTTGTCCTCTATCTCCCACGCTTTTTGGGTTATACATTGACAAGTTGGAAGCTTGGTTAAGCAAGACAAATGAGGATGGTATTCAACTAGCAGGTTATGTGGTGAAGCTACTTTTATATGCTGATGATCTTATCCTAATTTCAAAAACTGCGCATGGGCTAAGAGAACATCTGAAAGCTCTAGAACTCTTTTGTCACGAGGTTGGGATGCAAGTGAATATCACCAAGACCAAAATCATGATTTTCTCATTGAATAGAAAAGATAAGCAGAATACCTTTCTTTTTGAAGGTAGCCTGCTTGAAATAGTCAAAGAATACAAGTATATTGGGATTGACTTTCATTACAAGCTCGATTGGGAGACTTGTTGGACGAAAAGGATACAGAGAGGTTGGAAAACTTCTTACCTTCTACAAAATAGGTGTAGAAAGGCTGAGCTTTGGGATTGGAAAACCAAGAAAACCCTTTTTGGTTTGCTTGTTACTCCGGTTGTGCTTTATGGGTGTGAGGTATGGGGAAACAGTATGTCAAAGTGCAGTTGGAGACAACTAGAAAGAATTCAAAAACATCTAATAACAAGCAGTCTCAAAGTTAAAACCACTGTCCCCTATGAGATTCTTTTAGCTGAAATAGGGTCTTTTCCATTGGAAGCATCGGCTTTAGTCCGGTTGATAAGCTATTTAAAGAAGGTTGAAAACATGGATAACCACCGTTGGCCTAAAACAGCTATGAAGGAGACGTTAGATCGTAGGAAAAAAACTTGGATGAAACAAAACCACAAGTGGATAAACAAGTGGGACATCAATTTACATGAGTGTCCTAGCACTAATAGTGAAATAAAAAGCTATGTGACTGAAAAATTCAGAACTGCCATATGGACAAACCAAATTGGGCGAAAAAAAGCTTACTACATCAAAGAATTTAACCCGACAAAGGATCATGGTGAAAAAACTTATTTAGGTGCAGCTATTAAAGGGAAAACGAGGTTGTTAGTGGCACAATTGAGGACAGGATCACATCACCTTAGGTGTGAGACCGGTAGATGGAAGATACCCAAGGAAACTTGGGAAGAAAGAATTTGTATTTTCTGCAATAAGGGGGTTGTGGAAACATATTGGCACTTCATCATGGAATGCACTGTTTACGAGGATATACGTACTTAGCATGAAAATAGTTTGAAAGTTGACAATATGCACCAGCTATTTGAGGAAGATAAGATTAATCAAACGGCTAGCCTTCTAGTCAAAATTAATAGCAGGTGAAGACAAATTAGGCCTATTTTTGTCTGGGTCCCATAGACTGTTTAGTCTCGTGGACGTCATTAAAATCTTTCATTCATTCATTCATTCCACACTGGGTTTCAAAATCTTGAATAAGTTCATTAAGGCACCGCCTTTCAAAATCTTGTACGAGCTTATGAAGTCCGACGGGATATTTGGCAACATGTAAAAGTTTTGTCCTTCGTACTTCTTTTTCCACAGCAGAAACAATGTTTTTGCATTCACTATAACTGCAAGAGAAAGGGGAATTTGATGAGAACGAAATTTTGGTCATTGCACTTAATCTGTTTTTGCTAGAAAGAAACATAGAAGTTGAGTTGCAAAGTAGATTGAAAACGAGCAGAAAGCTTACTCTGAATTTTTGAATTTGTAGCCTGCTGTATATGCAACTTGTTGAAGCGCTTCCTTCCACTCCTCAATCTTGTCCAGATACCTGCCCTTCTCTTCATATTTAAGAAATGCCTCAGCATATACTTCCTTTTCTATGCGGCGGAGTTCCCACGGCTCCACTTGGTAAAACACAGGAATAATCTTGGCCTTACTTTGTAACATAAGAACCAGCTCACCCAGACACCAAGCTGACTCTGCATATTTTTTTGAAAAAATAGCGATATGCACTGAAGCAGATCTAATCGCAGTCTGAATGGTTGAAGGAAATGAGTCTCCAAGCTCCTTCTCTTCTGAATCAAGAAATGCCTTTATATGTAGCTCCTTAAGGGAGTTGTAAAGCTGAGTAGCCAGAGTGAGTTTGACATCGGGGCCTCTGTGGTTGATGAACACATCAAACACTCTGGAAGATTCTTCTACTTTTCTCCTTTTGTTGGGAGGTTCAATTCCAGAGAAAGCAGTTTGTTGGTGAGATGAAGATGTAGAAGCCATAAATGCAGGGATAGGGTTTGAAAAACAGACCTAAGTAAATCTCACAGACGCTTGATATGTTTTGAGGAATAATGGGGTGAATCGGACTAATCAAGGGCTGCATATAAGTAGACGCCACTGCATCCTCCTTCGAGGAAAGGATGGGTAAATGAACGAAACCATCCTCTGCTTGTTTCTTCCAGGAAATAAGAAAATGTCTCGAAGAGGAAAAGGTTTGATCTACCCTTCTCCCTCGAAAGGACGGAGAAAGAAGATCCCACTTCACGAGAAAAGAATTTGGTCCACATTCTAAATTACCGACGTCCTCGGCACGGCAGTTTGCGTATTCTGCTTAACTCATTTCTATTCAACTCAATCTGTCAATCTATCAATTCACCGAACACTGTCCCTCTCGCTCTATGTCCGACTCAATCTATCAATTAAAGTTTTTAACTTTAACAAACGTATATTTGCGTGTTGCAAACGATAGCTTAACTCATTCCTTGACTAACATTGTCTTGTCTTAATGACTTGCAAAGATGGACTGTTTTTGTTTTCATCTTCACTAGGGGAGAGGACCCAATAGTTGAGCATGTTTCAATAGTTGTGATAGTAGTTGTTAATATAATGTTCAATAGTTGTGATAGTAGTTGTTTATATAATGCCAATAGTTGTGACTTGACTACCCATAATTAAATAAAATGTATTCTTTTGATCTAAAAAGTAACCAATCATGTGATGCCACATCAACGTTCAACTATCCATGATGTGAATGCACAAGTATTGGTAGCACATTTTTTTTGGGGCCTTTTTAGACACCTTGACAAAAAGCATGTTGATGTGGCATCATATTTGATGATGTGGCCTTGAAACGAAAGTTATAAGCAGGGGACTTGCCAAGTAAGCTGCTGTAAAAAATTGGGAGTGATTTGAAATTTCCACGTAGGATAATTAGAAGCGCGAAGTTAGGGTGCACAACTACTAGGTCCTCTCCCCTATGTAACAAATGACTGCATGTCAAGGTGGATGCCACACTTGTACATGCTAACTTTATTCCACAGTTCTCTTCCATCTTCCTGTGGAATATTCATACACTCCACCGATGATGTGACTGGTAATGAAGATCAAGTCTTGCTAATTATTCATACACTTCTCGATAGAATTCCAAGGTTTCCATTACGAAAGGGACTAGTTGCTTAGTTTTCATCATTATGATGTTCCCGCTCAATAGGTTTGGACAAGGACAAAACACCATACCAACCACCACACAATTATCCGAGCTGCTCGGTTGTCCAGAAGGTAGACGCGTATATTGAAGGTCCCCAGACTGCTGCTCAAACTATACTTCTCAAATCCATCGTTCACTTCCAGGCTGTACATTTGATTCCACGTTCAAATCCACCGTTGACTTCTCAAGTGTTTAGGGACATGACTAGGGGAGAGGGGCCACTAGTCGTGCGGGCTAACTTTGTCAGCGTGTAGTGATTGATTGGAATATAGTAGAACCTTCATTTTTTTTTGAAATGTGGACTGGCCTCTTACCTATCTTTAACTAAGGTTTGGAGGTGTGACTTCATGCAACTCACCACATCAACACATCTATTGAGAAGTGTAAAATTTGACTTTTTAAAGATTCAAAAAAAAATTAATCATGGGACCCCTACTTGTCGAACAAAAAAATATCATTTGTTGCTTGTAGAATATCATATTTTTATTTACAATAAAATTAATATGCAACCTAAATGGACCAAATAACTATTGGTAACCATAAATCTTTGATATCTCTAGCGTCTATATTCAACACATATGGGCCAAAAGTTGAACACAAAAAACTATTTGTTGCTATAAAAAAAACACATAATTATTTAAAATACAACTTATATCAAACAAAAATGGACCAATTTAGTTGAACACTAACACTTTTTGAAAATCCTTCACATTTAATGGGAAAATACATGGTATTTATTGTGCTTGGCTTTTATATTTGTGATGGGACAAACTATTAATATAAAATGCTCCAATGCTTGTACATTGCTACCCCAATAGTTGTACACATAAGAGAAATATTTTTTTCATTGTGATAACAATACTTGTTTAAATGAGTGTCTTATTTTACTAGCAATCACACCTTATTGTGTGTAATGGGTACGCCAAAGATGTGTGGAAGGTTAATTAGGATAAATTTTGGTCTATTTTTTGCATACATTTATGCAGTACATGAGGTCAATTGGTAGACCATTTAGCAAATGATGTTGTTTGTGCAACAAATGTCTCAATAGAGAAGTGATAGCTTTAAATCAACTATGCATTCACTTACAAGGACCCAAACATGATTGAAATAAAACCTTTGAATCAGGAAGATAATCAGGATCCATTACCAACAATCTCATGTTATGTTTGCAATACGAAGAGAGGGAGAGAGGGAGAGGGAGAGATAGGGATAGAAAGAGGGAGACATAGGGTGGAAGAGTGTGAGAGAGAGTGATAAGGAGATAGAGATAGAGGAAGATAAAGATGGAGATGGAGATGGAGATGGAGAAGGAGAATGAGAGATAAAAGAGAGAGGAGAAAGGGATAGATAGAGATGAAAGAGATAAATATAGAGAGGGATAGAGAGGGACATAGATGGATGGATAGAGAAAGGAAGACATGTCTAGAGATAAAGGGGGAGAGAGGAAAATAGAGGTAGAGATGAAGATAGAGTGAGAGAGGAAGAGGGAGACAAATAGATAGAAGAGAAATATAAAGAGAGATAGGGAGATATAAAGATATATAGGAAGAGGGAGAGGGAGATAAAGAGATATTATAGATGGTGAGATAGAGTGATAGCTTGAGATATAGATATAATGAGATATAGAGAAAGGAGGAGAGGGAGAGAGAAAGAAAGAGATATACAAACAAAGAGAATTAGAGATAGGTAAATAGAGAAAGGGAGAGAGATAGGTGGAGGAGGAGAGAGAGAAGAGGGGGAGAGAGAAGAGGGGGAGAGAGGGGGAGAGAAAGAAGAGGGAGGGAGGGAGAGGGAGAGAGAAGATGGGGGAGAGAGGGAGAGATAGCTCAATAGATAGAGAGGGGGAGAGGGAGTGACAAAAATAGTGGGATATAGAGAGAGGGAGGGAGAGAAAGAAGAGGGGGAGAGATGGAGAGGAATATATAGAGAGGGAGATGGAGAGAGAAGATGGGGGAGAGATAGCTTAATAGATAGAGAGGGGGAGAAGGAGTGATAGCGATAGGGATAGATATATTAATCATCCTCGAGCCTATATCTCTATCTATTCATCTTTATCTCTCTACCTCTCACTATCTCTTTTTCTTCCTCTCTATTTTTATGTTTCTCATTATCTCCCTCTCTCTATATATATTTTATTCCCTCTATTTATCTTTATCTCCCTGTATCTTTATGTGACTTTATCTCTATGTCTCTCTCCTCTTCTCTCTTTCTCTTTTTCCTTTATCTATTTTTGTCTATCTCTCTCCCTCTTTGTTCCTCTATATCTCTACCTATCTTTCTATATATCTATCTCTCTATATCTCTTTGTCTCCCTCTTTATCTCTCCATTTCTATTTATCTCACTTTCTCTCTCTATCTCTATCTCTAGCTTTGTTTTCTTTTTCACTTTTTTGATGATATCCTTTATTTATCCTTTATTCTAATTTGTTCCTCTCTCTTTATCTATCTTCATCTCTTTCTCCTCCTTCATCTCATTTTTCTCCCTCTCTTGCTCTCTTTCTCTTTCTCAACCTAACTATATCTTATCTCTATCTCCCTCTCCCTCTTCACTTCTTTTCTCTTTCTCTCTTTCTCTCTCTATATGTTTGTCTCCTTAAGTGTGCAATGGGTACATTGAAGAGGTCTTTAAAGGTGAATTATCATATCCTTAATCAAATGGCATGCTACCTTAAGCATAACTCCCCAAAGACACATGCCATCCTTGGATTGTTGGTCCATGAAACAACCAATCAAAATTTAGTTTCTCTTTTGTCTCTTTTTCTTTGTATTTCTTTTATTTCTCTCTCATGCTCTATCTCTCTTTGTCTATTCCTCTCTTTCAATCTCTATCTCCATTTCTCTCTCTTGATATCTATCTATCTAAATTTGTCACTTTCTGTCATTCTCTATCTTTTGATTTTCTTTGTCTTTATTAGCCAACAGGCTACATATAGTGTGAGATTTGAGTCTGAAACAAGTCTCACACTTGCAAACCACTATTGATTCATTGGAAAAAAGTTTCAACTATCGTTTAATGGTAAAATCCTCTAAAATATCAGGTAAAAGCTTCAAAATCTCACTTATCACATAAAAGGTAGATAAATATTGATTGGACAACTGGATGGGGACATTTTATTTCCATTTGGAGTATTTTTTGTCAATTTGATGGCAACTTCTTTTTTCATTTGCATTGCTTTTTGTTTTAAATATGTATGCAAATATTTCATAATCGAATATTATACTTAATTTCTTTAAAGAAAAAATCTAAATTTGTCTAAATTTATTCCATTCCATTATTTAGCACTTATTATTAATTGTTTAATATAACCACATACAACTCGAATTAGTGCATCCATGCGCAAACACATACTCTCTAACATATTAACATACATATAGTTTTCTATTGGCCTAATTCTTGAACCTCCTTTAGATGCAAGTGCTAGCATATATACCTCTCTCTATATAGAATTGTCTCCCCCTCTATCTCTCTTTCTTTTTCCTAATCTCTCCAAAGATCAATTAAGCTATCAGATTTTATATATATTAATTTCATTTGTTCTATAGAAAAATATATTAATTATTAATTATAATAATTTTGTATTTATATTTAATATTTTTTATTATAGAATATAATATATAATAATTTAATATAACTTATATATACTATCATATATAATAATTGGAATTCTTAATTGTCTTGTCTTCTTGGGTTGTGTACCCTTCTGTCCCTTCCTCCTCCCTCCTATTGTTTTCTATTTAGGTTGGTCTTGGTTTGCAACTAACATTTTTTTCTCCTTGAGCTCTTTCATCCTGATGATGGATCACAGAGTGTGATCTGAAACGTCGATACAAAAAAATCTCACACAATCTAATCCAAAAACCACCAACAACATATATTATATATGATTTAATATGTATTATATAAAAAATATATAATATATTAATTATATTTTATATTATATTTATATATTATTTTTGTATTATATAAAAATATAATAAATTTTTTTTTAGGTGAAAGTGGCAAGCCACTATAATATATTAATTATATAAATATAATAGTACAAAATCTGGTTCTAGGGGGCATACCGGTAGGAAAGAACCAGTAAGAAAACCTCCGGCTATAGCCCAAAATTGATAAAGATTACAAGTTCGATTTCACAGATTATAATGAACGTGTTGATTTAATTCACAATTTAGCAATTATGTTCCTAAAAAACCTACCCAAAGACTATCCCTTTCAGAAGATCGAAGAAATTCTTTTGTAATCTCTTTTACAAAATACAAAATCTACCCTACGATTTTAATCAAAAAACCCACAAAATATTGATTTTACATTTTCATAGACTCCCCATTAACTGAATTTTCATCCTACATCTCTAGACCCTGCACCAATTGAAGACCTCTCTCAAAGACCCATCTGCTTCCAACAGGAGCTCTATGGAATTGCATATGTGAGGCTAGCCTTGTATTGACCATGCTTGTATTCCCCTGAGCTCTGCTTGAAGTTTGATTGTAGACATTTTGTACAATTAATAATTAATAATTATTAATTATAATAATTTTATATATGTATTTAACAATTTTATTAAAGAATATAATATATAATAATAATAATAATAATTAGTATAATTATATTATTTTTATTATATTTTTTATTATATAAATATATATTATATACTAATTATGCTAATATGTACTTAACTATGTAGGGTAAAGGATGTTGTAATGTTAAAACCTAAATGTGCTCATTATTAGAATCTTGGTCGTAATTTTCATTTTAATAAACATACTCTAGGTAAAACCCTCGTCGACACCTTATTTTCAGGCTGCAACTGGCCAAATTAGAGAAGTGAAAGGTCAATACCAGTGAGGAAGAGTTTGGAGGAGCGGAAACCAATAGCGGCGGGGAAAGCAACAAAAAATGACAAAAAACAACCGAAAGAATGACGAAAATGATGAACGGTTGAGATTCATTTAATCATGGTCCATTGTAATCTGCACTATTCAGCGTCAGAAGGGGTTGGTAAAACTCGGTGTGGGGATGCCTTCGACGTAATTAAATGAGCATTTTATTTTTTAAATGACACACTTATAGTGGATAGTTATGATATTTTATTTGAAACAAAAAAATACTTATTTCACTTCTTCATGAATGTATTTATATTTTTTTTATATAACATTCAAAGGTTCTCATGTGTTCAAGTATGGGTCCACTTTTGATCAACATTTGGTTATTTTTTTATTTACATTTGGACTATTTATTTACAATATATAGTATAAATATGTGGTAAGACTGGGCATTATAATCACAATTGACTGCACGACTATTGAACCCTATACACTGCAATGTTGGCGAGAGAAGTGGTTCCACTTATTGATAGTAATGGTGTGATTTCTGCAACTCCTCATGCTATTCTTGATCATGCAACCCCACGTCCAATGACTCTGATTATAGGGTTCCTCGATCTAGATCTAGAAAACAAAGAAAATCAGGTAGCGGTGTTTATCCTTCATAGGAGATTATGGAAGAATTATATGTTAATTTTATGCAAGATATGAATATACTTTCGGGCTGCAATTGCTAATGGTTACTGTGTTTTTGGCTTGTTTGATTACAGGCTTATCCTTAGAAGAGATCTCCAACTTCGTTGGCTTCAATGCAATTAGTTATGGTATTTTTTATCTTTTTGCTCGCAGGCTATGTACAGATAGTAGTAAAGATATAGTAGACTAGAATAGAATGGAATGTTTCTAACATTCACGAGGCTAAATACATCCTATCTGATCCAGTGGTTCAGGTTTCTACAGTTATGCCAGAAAATAACAGTATGTTTCATGATGAATTCATTGCATGGTGGATCATTAAGAAATTTCTTGCTATATGGTTTTTAACACCTTGCACTTATTGATCCTATCTTTGTCGTTGACTACAAATTTGGTCATCTGGTATAAATTATCACCCACTTTTGTTAGTGTTCATTCTCTTGGATTTTTTTCTCAAAAACCTTTTTTCTGATCTTTGTGGACTGAGGAAGCTTAGACCTCATTTAAATTTATCGATAAATTTAATTTTAAATGTCATTTGTGATTTGATTTGAATATATTTAAACACTGTCTTGGAACCACTTTATATATGGGGATCTCACTCCCAGGATTGGCGATCTTTAGAACTTAAGGCATTTATAAACTTATTATTATCAACGCAGATTTTGAATTTGTTTAACTTTGAACAAGTGTTAGCATGTTCATTAATTTTCAGGCTATATTTTATAATTCATTTTTAGGGTTTTAACAAGAAGTTTGAGGAACTTCAAGAAAGTCTGTGTCCTTCATCTTGCAGACAATAATTTTATTAGTCAAATAAAACATTCGTTTGGTCAACTCTTCTTTCTCCCCATTTTGTAAGTACATTTATCAAACTTACGAATTATGTGGGATTATAAACAAACATCAATTTCTTTTAATGTAGTGTAGGAAATTGCATACCTTTACAATTAATACCTCTCCATTTTATCTCCTAAGTATACGTTGTCGAAGTATACATTCACTTTTCCCAAGTTCTTACTATAGGGAAACAATCACAATCAATTCTTGTAGGATTCCTTCCAACCCTAAGACAAAGTTAATACTCTCGAGTTGTAGCTTGGTCGATACCACAATGGTAGTGGCTACTTATCAATTGTAGAAATTAAATCAATGGTCATCAAATATTTCTTGTGAAATGGAGATTATTTTAGTGAAATTAATTTCTTAATTTAATCACTCTCTTTCTTTCTCTTTGTTCCCTATGCACTCCCTTAATTTCTTTAAACTCCCCTCTAATCCTCTTGTCATCTCCTTACTCCAAAACAAGGCATTTCCTTTCCCATCTTCGTCTTGTCGTCTTGTGTGCCTTTCCTATATGTCAACAACTTAGAATAAATATAACTTCTTCCTTATTTGTCCTATCTTCTTCTACTTCCACTCTTTTCATAAATATATTTTTTATCCTCTATGACCCCCTTATGATTTGTCTTTCCTCATCCTATTAGGTCTATCTTTCATTCCCTTGCTACATAAGAGATGATTCCACATTTTTGTTATAAGCTATTGGCCTCCTAATGGACACTCCTATCATGTGGCCTTGCCTCTTTTATATTCCTATCTACAACCTCATCTACTCTCACTCTCTCATTTCATACTCTCTTCAAATATCCTCTCTCAAATATTCTAGAGCTTCCCTTGAACTATCTAGAATCTCACTCAAAATCCTATTTGACCACTAAAATTGTAGCCTTTTATCATGGGATCAGCCTTGGTAAGTTTAAAATAACTAACTCCTCATACCTATTTAGGCTATCCATAAATATTATTGATAGGAAAGTTAATCGACTTTAAAACTAGATGGTAGTTTTTCATAATTTAAAAAAATTAAAAAATTATGAGAAAAAAGAGAAATTACTTACTGGTAGTACATGATTCCTCTACATGAATATAGCAAGACACAATCAAGATATTCAAGAAATCTATTTTCACTAGCAATAAATAGAGAAAAGGATGAAGCAATCAAATAATAAGTCGATAGATGCCATTGCTTGCCATTGAATATATCTACCACCATTTCCATTTTTTCCTCTTTGAATATAATAGATGTCCCAACTTCCTCTTTGATATATCCACTACCTTTATTTTAACAAATGATGACATGGTGAATAACAACACACTTGTGAACTAAAACGCATTATCTCTTGCACCTTTCCTCTATATTTTCATGAAACAAAACCTAAAATACAAATTGAAGAGTCAAACATAATTTTAGAGATGTTTTTTAAAAGATTCCCTTTGGGTTCTAGCTCAATATATACAACAAAGGATTTCATAAAGTGACTTGGAATTTTCATTTTCTTCTCAAAGACTCTATAGAGTTGAGACTTATTGAAGTGAATATATAGATAATTGTGCTATGTGGTATTTGTTTTGTCAAGTCTTTTAGTGGAAATGAAGTCTAAAAATATTTCAACAGAATTGTATTTATTTTGGTTCTTTGAATGGTAGAACTACCTAGAATGGTCTTGATTTCTATTCTCTTGTAATCTATGTCATTCTTATTAAAATTGAAGAAATATTTTTGTCCAAAAGTATCTACAAGGCTTAAAAACCTATCCAATCATTATATACTATGGAATAGTAATGGGCTTTGGATCAAGGGTTCTCTATCAACCTATTAGCTCTCAAAATTGCACCCTTGCTAAGTTGCAAAACTTAACATTTTGGAGTAACATGGGAACACTCCTAGGCTATGGGTCACCTGAACTTGGAGTGGACCTCCAAATAAGGCTAGCTCCTAAATGGTAATCACCTATTCTACTGATTTTCCAAGGAAAAGGGTAAGAAAGAGTATTTAAACTAAAAAACTAAAAAATTCAACTAAAGGTGGTGCACCAAAACTACCTAGAACCTGCAAACACAACTTGCATACACAATTTCAACAATGACAAAATCAAGCTTACACAAATCACTTTCGTATGTCTTTGCATAAGTACTTTATGAGGCTAAAATGTTAAAATTTTAGAAGGAAAGAAGTTTCATAACTAAAAGTGTTTGCGTTTTTTACATAGATTATAACTTGCAACAACATACTTTTCTGCAAAGGTGCTTAACATGAGGCAAAATTACAAGGAAATGAAAAAAAATTCACAAGTAATTCGATCAATCAATTAGATACACAATAAAGCACAAAGTGAGAAGGAAAAATACTCAAAATAATTGATGTCTAAGGTCATCATTGGTATACATGTTCAAAAGAGTTACAAAAAATGCAAAAACTGCAAAAGGACTCCAAAAGTCACCAAGTACAAGCTAGAGTATAATCAGAACTAACTGTAAAATGAGTTAACCAAGTGACTATATCCCAAACTCCCTCCAAAAATCCACCAAAAAAGGATCTAGAAACTCCTTTTGGTCAGATGGGGCCTTCAAAAAGCCCAAAAAGTGGCAACCAAAACTCCCCCAAAAGAGCTCCAAAATGTTGAAAAGGTCAACTTTGACCATGTCCATCATGAAGGCATAATAAACCAGCTCCTATATACCCTTGATTCCCTCTAAGAAGCAAGTAGAAACTGTCCTATATCATCTCCCTTGGTCGACCAACTGATTCAACCAATTCCTATATGCTTGCAAAGCATAAAGACTCAACAAAATGCATAAATGCATTTACAAAGCATGCCACTTCATTTTTGCATTTGAAATAGCAATTTGATTTAATGATTTATAACAATATCATTTAAACTAAATGCTTTACAATTCAAATTAATGCAAAAAACAAAGCAATAGTTTGACCATACATGAGTCAAAGAAAAATTTACAAGTCATAAAGCTCATGTGCATACACAAAAAAAAAAGGCCCTCACTAGGGCATAAATCTTGACCACGGCATGGGCATACATTAGTTTCATTGCAAATATTTAAAAGATAGGAAAAAAATTCCTTTTTCACTTATCGACCTAACTTAGGGAAAAACAAAACCCTAAGACAAAATGTGGGCAAACATTCTATACATCTTTCATTTTGCATTTTGAAGTTTATAGAAAACCCTGCTATTATGAGGGTCATGCCGCCATGGTTCATGCAACTGGATGGAGGTTTTCAACTATTTTTATGTAGATTCTATGCTCAGGCTGAGTCAGGTAAGCCTCAGTTTGTATAGACATTTCTCTTTTCTTCCTTACCTATGAAAACAATGCTTTTTCAAGCTTTATTATGCAAAAATGTTGAAGATATTTTAGTTTCTATGTTTTTTCTCATGCTCTCAGACTTTCTTCACATTTTTGTTATGACCTTCATTTTATGTCATTTTTCTATAAAAACCTCAAGGTTTTTATATTGAAAGCCTTCCTTTGGATAATATCTCCATTTTGTATGGCTCGACCTTTGTACACATTCAGCATTCTCCTTTTGTGACTGTTTCTCAGTGATTTAATTCTAGAAATAGAGCTTCTCCTATAGCGTGATCCTTTTCTCCTTTTGATGATTAGTTGAAATAAGAACTATCTCGATCAACTATTCCACATGAAAAATTTTCCTCGTGAAAGAAAAATAGGTTTGCTAAATGATTCAAAACCCTTGCATAGTATGGGTATAATTCAAAGGCTCTATATCTTTTCCATTCTTTCATGAAAACTACCATTTTCACTAACTTGCAGGCCATGACTTTTCATTCTGTGCATTTATTTCATTTATGCCTCTAGTATGGCTACAGGAATTTTGATGGTTTTACAAACAAAATGGATTTCTTCTCGTTTTCCATTATTTGATACCCTGTCATTCTAGGTTTGTGCTATTATTGGTTATCATGGCATTATTGACTATTCTTTTTTCCATGTAATAGCAGTACCAATATTCATTGGTCTTTATTGGACACTATATACTGTACTCTATAATGAATGCTTTCCTTTCCACTCTAAAAATCTATCACTATGCATCTTGGGACTAAAAATATATTTCACATTTAACCTTTTCATGACCGTTACCTTGTCAAGTCATTCTATTTGTCTGACATGAAGCTTGTGTTTCACCCGTGATGTCTCCTCTATGGTTGCCACTAACTCTTCCATTGCAATGTAAAGTTCTCACAAAGATTTCACAGCCTTATCAACTCCGAGTTAATGATCGACACTCCTTTAAGATGTTCTCCATATACCATCATGATTCTCGTTATCACTTGATTGCTTTTCACTATCATAACCATCAAGATGTTGTCCTTTGCTTGCACAAGCATTGCTTCTCATGCATATGGGTTGTCTTTGATATAGATGATTGTCCCATGTATCTTCTTTCATTGATAACTGCAAAATGTTGCTCATCATGCATACTTCATTTATGGCTCCTTGTCACTTATTGATACAATGCCTTTATATTTTAGACTTATCACTATTTCCTTACAATAAAAAGCCTTCTTGTATCATTTTTTACCTCTCATTGTATACCATAATGATCATAACACACAAATGCAATGTTGATTGGCAATGTAACCTTAGTTACTCATTTACATCACTGTGTTTTTCCTTTCTCATGCATTGCTCTTTGGGATATAGAAAATGCATTGTTGCATTTAGGGTTTCATTGCCTTTCACTCATCACCTATAGTTGCTCCATGTAGCTCATGATAGCTCTTGATAGGACTTGATAGCTCCTATTGTCTTAAAAACATGATAACTCTATACTTATGAATTTTAAACTGCAAAACATCATGTAATCTTTGTAAACCAATTTTGTACTATGTTCCTATTGATTAGGATTGACCGTATTAATAGGAGAAAACTCTTATTAATAAGGTATCTATTCTAATAAATATCACCATGGTGAATTAAACTTGTTTTCAAATATTACATTGGTGATGTGAAATGTGACTACCCCTCTCTAATGAAACCAGAGGGTAGCATGTTGGGCTCAACCTTTGTGGGATCCCATTTCACTCATGTTGTAACCAAATGAAACAAAACAACAATAAAGATTTCACCTATATACCTACACAATGAGAAAACATGTTAGATAAAATAGAGCATATTCAATAGATGTTTTTGATAACTCTTTTGTTTTCGTTGACATCTATGGTATGCAAGCTATCTTAATGCTTATGAAGATTAGGCTATATGTTTATGGATGTTTGCATAAATATTGATTGGTGATCCTTCATTGCTCTAACAAAAAATTTCTCACACATGCAGGAAACCTAGGAGCAACAGGGAGAGCATCAATTGGAGGTTGGATAAGCAGGAGGGATTGAAAATGTTTGCATAACAAGACAACTGGGATTCATCATTCAGGCAATGACAGGTCCCCTCTCTCTATATGTTCATTCTTTCTTTTTTATATCTATAAATGTATAGTTTTTTTCATCATAATTTGCATTCAAATAGTTTGTCCCACGGATTGTGTGGGACACCATACATTTATATTATCAATAAAAACCTACATTTTGCAAAAATGTTTCACTCTCTTCTTTGTTGTATGCATTTACATAATGTAATTGTAGTAATGTAGTCTTTTGATCATTTCTTTTTGCACATGCATATAACATAGAAGAGTAGAATGTGTACCTTTTGTTTCACTTTGAAAAACATAAACAACTCTACCTGTTTGAGTTGGTAGATAAAATAGGTAACATTTTTTGGCAACATCTTTTATATGTTTTATTGCTAAATATTTTGACCAGTTGCATAAAGCTTATCCATTGGGTACAGAGTCACTTAGAAAACTAACAAGACTTGAAAACAGTCTTGTACATTGTTGTAACTCATCATATCAGTGAATGATACCTTGAAAACTTATTCCAACTACCAAAAATTTAGATCAAACCTACTAAATTGTGTTGAGCAACACTTAGGGAACTAAAAATTTGCACCACATTGAAATAGAAACTCCTAATCTAGCATACATGTACAAGGTAGATCACACCTCAAAACTGAGTTTGAGGTGTATCCCATTAACTAGGATAGGTAGAACTTCTTCATCCATTTTTGATAGCTAAAAGACATTTTTCTCTTTGCAATCAGTAATGACAAATGGGCCACTCCACATATTGTCAAACTTAGTGTGATTTCCTAGCCTTCTCTTTAATTCATCCCACTTAAGTACAAGGTCTCCTTCTCTGAACACCTTGGGTGTTGCTTTCTTGTCAAAAACCATCTTTGTTTGGAGTTGATGAAAATCCATTATTTTCATGGCTTTATCTCTTGTTTCTTCCAACTCCATGAGCTATGCATATCTGATAACCATTGGATCTTCCCCCTCAAACATCTCAAGTTGGTTCATAATATCAAGAGTAGGAAGCTCAACAAATAAAGTCAATCTTGCCTCTTTGCCATATACCAGCATATATGGGGAGTTCCCAATGGATCTTTGTGAAGTTATTTTATCTGCCCATAATGTAGATTTTAATTTAGTTTGTCAGGTTCTCTGGTTATCCTACATTGTTCTCTTAATAATTCTGATCAGATTCTTATTGGTTGATTATGCCAAACCATTACCTTGAGGGTAATAGTTTGATGATGTATTCAAATGAATACCATTTTCGACAGCCCAATCACTTACTCTCAATCCTACAAATGCTAAGGCATTGTCTAAAATAATTGATTCAGGTACACCGAATTTGGTTACCAAATCATCATAAAATTTGAGAACAACACTTTCATTGGCTTCTTTTAAAGCCATAGCTTTAGTCCATTTGGTAAAATAGTCAGTTGCAATGAGGACCCATCTATGACTTGCACTAGAAGGTGGATTAATAGGTCCTATAAAATCAATGCCCTGCCTCATAAAAGGTTGCTCCACTTGTATAGGCGGCAAAGGCAAAGCTAACAGCCTCTCTTTGCCTGCAAATAAGGCACACTTGAGACATTTTCTAGCCCAAGCATGGGCATCCTTAAAAAGGCTTGGCCAATAGTAGCCAACTCTCATTATTTTTCATGTTGTAGTTCTTGGGGAAAAATGTCTTCCATCATGGAACTCATGAAGAACCTTATCTATTTGATCATTGTCAATGCATCTCAATAGTACACCATTGTGATCTTTTCTAAATAAAACATCATTAACCAACACATAAGGAATAGATTGCAGTCTAAAAATACCTCCACTTGGCCCTGTCTAAACCTTGTGGGCACTCACCAATCTATAAAAAATGAATCATATCTCACATCCAACTTGCACCTAATGCTGGTGCAGCATTCTAACACTCATCATTAGTGACTAGAACTGCCTCTTTTTGAATTTCTTGCTCATTTTCAAACCCTAAAGCAAGTTGTTCGCACAACCCTTTACCCCTTACAAGCTTGGTAATTTTTATGTCAATTTCATATTCCATGACCTTTGTGATCCATCCTGCCCTTTTCTCATTCAAGTCTCTGCTTAAAAAAACTCTTTCACACTAGGGTGAGCAACCATTAAATGCAACTTATTATTAGAAACCAAGTGTTTAAATTTTTTCAAACTCCTAATAACTGCCAATACATGTTTCTCTACAAAGCTATACCTCTATTCATAGTCTTCCAAACCCTGACCACTAGTACACAAACAATAATATATGACAAAATAAACTACTAAAAATTGCATATAAATGACTGATTTTAGTCATGTGACTACTAGTGGCTTATTTGTAGTCATTTATAACACCACAAAATTTATGACTAAACTATTTTAGTCATTTATTTAGTCATTAATTTTTAGTCATTGATTTGCTCATTGATTTGGTCATTGATTTAGTCATTTATTTAGTCATGCCAGTGATTTATTTAGTCATATATTTAGTCATTGATTGTTGTTAACCGGTTATTTATATATTCATGGTAGTCATTTACTTAGTCATATATTTAGTCATTAATTTAGTCATGGCAGTCATATATTTAGTCATTACTTTAGTCATATATTTAGTCATTAATTTAATCATTACTTTAGTCATTACTTTAGTCATTAATTTAGTCATTACTTTAGTCATATACTTAGTCATTAATTTAGTCATATATTTAGTCATTAATTTAGTCATGTATTTAGTCATTACTTTAGTGATATATTTAGTCATTACAAATCAAATCTAACTTAATTAATCCTCACAAATTTATGCATATAAACTTCAAGTATCATAGATATTCAAATATTAAAAAGCACTGTGAAATGAAGACTAAAATGCTTGAACAAATATGATTGATCAAACACAAACACAAATAGACTACAAGTCAAGAGGAGCCACAACATAGTATTTATGTGTGGAGAAAAAACCACTCTAAAAATTTACTTCATTAAGCCTCATTGGCAAATCAAAATCTCATTGGTTACATTCAATGTCTCAGTGACACTGTACAACTTACAAACACTACATAAACAAAATACTCATATTTTCATATACTTATACTGTTTTCCCCTTCCTTAACTGTAGTTAGTCCTTTTGGAAGGGTAGCAACCTCCTATAGGGTCTCGGCCCATTTAACCCCCTTGCAAATCCACAACTTTCCTGCCGCTATTGGTTTCGGCTCCTCCAAACTCTTCATCGCTGGTATTCACCTTTCACTTCTCCAATTTAGAGCTCCAACCTAAAAATAAGGTTTCAAAATTTGCACATCAAAAACTCAGAAAAATCAAATAATACAAAGGATAAAATTCAAACATTTTCTTTTCCCTTTCCAACTATGGCACCCTAAACTTAAGCGCTAGATATAGTGAATGTATCAGAATTAGATATAACATCCATCAAAAGCATATTTGGAAGTGGATTTTTATCAAATATTGTAGTTGCAAGTTCCACTAATTATAATAAAGATAAATAGTTTTACCTTTTTGCATCAACTAATGCAATTATGATAACTTTTAGAAGATCAACAATGCTAACCTTTATCATATCAACATATACTTACCAACAAGTTGCAACACAACATTAAACTTATTAATTAGACTCAACATCTAAGAAAGAAAAAGAAACTTCAAACATTATCAATTTAGTAAAAAAAAAATCAATTTCAAAGATCAAAGTAGCCAATGCTTCACTCTCTACATCCTCTGCTACAATCAAAAGAGGCCTTTGTTTCTATGATAAATGCAACAAGAAATTATATTATTTGTCAAAACTTATCACTATGTACTTATGAACTCAAGATCATTCAATTTGTCAAACTAATCAACATGACTACCTAATTTCTTTCTATCACATTTGGGTATACAAGATCATTGAGAATCCCAATTATTGAACTATGAAATTTTGCAACACAACAAAATTATATCTTAAGTAAAATGTAAATCAAATCAACATTACATGTCTTAGCTTATTAATTGATCCCAAATTGTATATACACATTTTTCATATAGCTTAAGGACATCTACAATAGATATGCACAAAATTAATTTGGTGGAAAAGCTTTAAAAACTTTCAAGCGAATACAATTCATAGGTGTAAAGCCAAATTCCACAACCATTGACAACATCCTCCATGCCTGTGCTAAAATGGGAGCTTTGAAACAAGATATGAATATCCATCAATGCATAGATAATACATGGAAGTATCCCTATAAGAATGTTGACTTCTCTTTTGTGCTATTTTTCCTTGATGTCAAACTATTTGTCCTTGATGTCAAAACTGATTGGTTCTTGGTTTGGCATTGGCATATTCATTGGTGCATTTGGCTATTGATGTTTTAGTACTTGGCATATTCAGTTATTACTAGTGATTACTATATGGATAGTGATTTGATGGTTTATCTTCAGTTTTGCTTTGTGGTATTGATTGTTGGATTCATGTGCAGAGGTTATATATTTTTTCAATGGAGTTGTTCTTTCATACAGGTTGTTTGGCATGGCCTACTTCAGTGTTTACATAAGCATTGTTAAGGTATATACAGATGAAGGGTTGAATGTTGTTTTAGGTGATATCATTTCAATATACCTATATCACTGGTTTTTCTTTGATATTTTGTGGCATTGTTCTTACTTTGATAAGGACTCATATTTGGTCATGTTTATATATTCGACTATTGGTTCAGTGACATGTTTAATTTGCAAAATGTTTTTGAGACTATGTCATTGGAATTACAAGTGTTCTTTGGCATTCACAATGCTAGTAATGAGAATACAAAATGGCAGCTACAGGTTTGGTGCATGATTCCTCAAGTATTCTTCACAAAGGCAATACTTTAAAATTTGCTTTATTACATGGCAACACTCATATACAAGGGGCAATGAAATGTAGAGTGGTTTATATTTCTTATAACAAATATATGCTATATTCGATGGCATTAAGTTAAAGCCATTCATGGCTTTGACTTGGAGTATTCAGGTTCTCCACATATGATATGGTTTACACATGTGATATGATTTACATTATTCTAACTTCTAGTCGGGCTTCCTATATTTCACAATGGTCATAATGTTTGATTCATTTCCATCGGCCTTTTATTTGTGATCAAAATGAAAGCCATTTAAATGGCTATCAACTATCATACTGTTGGGTCACATTGTCGGCTTCATCTTGCTTGTCGACCACATTATATCGAACATACTATATTACATAATATTGATAATGTTTGTTTTCTTGTATCAGCCCATGGGAATCTTGGAATATATGAAGGCATCATACATGTTTTATGTTAGTGTTTTGACAACACTAATAAAATATTTGATAGCGTATGATTAAAGGTTATTAGGATGTTCCTTTCAGACTTCAAGTTTTATCAAATGATGAAAAAGGCAGTCTAAAGTCTTGATTCAAAGAAAGCTAGGGCATTCATTATGATGTTTTGGTTTTGTTCTAAAACACAAACCCTAGCGCCTCCATGAGAAGTGTTAGCTACAGGTTCAGAAGGTTGATGAGATGCAGTGTGGTCTTCTGGGAGTTGGTTATGAAGCTTGTTCAGGCAGTTGATAATGTCTTTTGGCTACCATGACAGGTATTTGGTTTTCAAATCTGGAAAATCTTGTTTTGGTTTTAAGCAATTGAATTTTGGTTAAGAATCTATGAAGAATAGTTTCAGTTTTTGTTTAACTCGAGTTTATACTCAAGGGTTTCATTTTTCAGTGTCTATTCATCGAATTTCTTTGGTTATTATTTGAACCCATTATGGGTATCATTTTATCAAAACCTTGGTTAATTTGGATACAGGATTTTGCAAAGGAAAATTGTTTTATATTCTTTGTATAAATGCATAGCTAAAAGCTGTGACTCGGTGATGAGAAGATATAAGACAAAACAAAGTATTGTTGAAAAGGGTAGGAGGGTTTACTACAATGATATCTTTTGTATTTGAAAAAGGTGAAAAGAGGGTTTATGTTGTTTATGTCTCTAGTTGTATTACAAGAGATTACATAAATATTTTCAGTGAGGGTATTTGTATTGTCATATGCAAATACATTTTGTAGTGGGCATTATTGAAAAAATCATTTTGTATCCTATTGTAATTTTGTGACTGCAAATAATTAATGCAGTTATAAGGTCCTAACAGTTTGCATTATCATGTGGTTTTTGTTTCAAAAGAAGTTGGTGCTTCTAAGTTGAAGTGGGTGCTTTAGTTTGTTATTGGAGTTGGTGCTCCACATTGTTATAGAGTTGGCACTCTTTTGAATGAATAAAAAGATCAGTTTACGAGTAGTTTTTTATACCCCGAGAGGGTTTTTCCACTCAGGAAATCCTTGTGTTATGTGATGTTATTTTTTCTTTCATTTTGTTTCAAGTTGATGTGCTCATTTTAGTCAATGCTTTGGTACAGTTCAGTTTGTTTAAAAAGACAATTCAAGTTGTTTTAAAAGTCTTCCATAAAGCAAGATAAATTCGCATTGTGCAAAGTTGAAGTTCTGTTACAAAAAGAATAAACAAAATTGTTCACACATTAATGGAACAATGTTACATAATTCTTTTAATATGACTTGTTCCCTTGCATATCATTCTGCAAAGTTTAAATATTCAATTGCATGATCAAATCTTCCACATTGGTTCAAGGTCAAAACATTTAAGTTGTGCATTCAAATCAAAGAGTTTAAAAATTATATCACTCTGATTCACCCCCCCTCTCAGAGTGAATCCACTTCCAACAAAGAAATATTATACTCCCTCAAAATATTATTACATATTATTATATTGGGGGAACTTTACTTTATCGGGGGGACTTCAAGATAACTCCTGCCGATGTTCATTTCTCCCATTGATGGAAACTTCAAACTGATCTTTTCCCTTTTAAGGGCATCAGAGGGACTTAACTCTATCTCCCATCGAAGCTTCTCCCATTGATGAATTCCCTCAATGTTTTTTGTTCCATTGGAGGGACCACAATATTTTTCCTATCGATGTCCACCTCTCTTGCCAATGAGTTTGAGTGTTGTCAGGCTATTGGTGGGACTTTGATGTGACTCCCAATGACACACAAGAGTCCTCTCAATGATTGATTCATAACTACTTCTTGTTGGAAAATAAAGCAAATTGCATTTGGACTCAATTGTAGGTTCACATATATGCTCAAAACTGATGACAAGAAGAGATGCTATATCATCAAAATTTTCTTTCATTTCCTCGATGCAACAATTACCATCTTCATCAAATTTTAGGGTTTTATTTATTAGAAACCAAATCAATTATTCAATTTCCTCTCTCTGAATAGTAATAGGTTCCACCTTTTTCAATTGTTGCCAAAATTCCCAGAATCTGATCCACTTGCAAATCTTTTTTAGAAATTGACATTAGTTTTAAGAGGCCGAAATTGAATTACATCAAGAAGCTCAAGCCTCTTCATTTTGTATTATCACTTTCTATGGCCACATATTTGTTCAACTCCAAATCACATGATGTGCTCACTACAAACTCAAAGAGATGATCTTTCAAATGCCTATGGCTAACACCTTGTATGAGTCTTTGATAGAAAATGTCCAAGTAGGATAGTCTACGACATCCTGCTTATTTTTCTTGCATTTATCCCTACCAAGGTACTTGCAATTACAATATATGGTAAGTATTCCCTTGATCATCATGCTTTGATGGATGTGCGTGTGTGATATTTGTCTCAATAAATTTGCATACATAGTTGGCGTTATGCTTCAGTGGCTCAAAAAAATTCTCATAGAAAGGCAAGGACAATTTTTATCATTTGTAGACAGTCGAGAGCATTGACAGGTGTCAGAGATGCCATCTCATGGAATATGATGATTGTGGGATATGCACAAAATGGATTTGCTAAAAAGGCTTTAGAAACTTTCAATCAAATGCAATTAGTAGGTGTGAAGCCAAATTCCACAACCTATGCCAACATCCTCCCTACCTATGCCAAAGTGGGAGCTTTGGAGTAGGGTATGAACATCCATCAAAGCATAATAGATGGAGGATTTTTGTTAGATATTATGGTTGGAAATGCTCTATTAGACATGTATGCAAAATGTGGAAACGTACACAAGGCACGTGAACTCTTTGATGGAATGCCTCAAAGAGATGGCATCTCATGGAATGCAATAATTGCAGGATATGCACAAAATGGATTTTGCAAGGATGCTCTCAAAATATTTGAATTAATGAAGCACTCTGAAACATATCCTAACATTGTAAGCTTTGTTTGTATTCTTTTTGCATGCAGCCATGGAGGTTTAGTGGATGAGGACTATACATACTTCAATCATGAGTAAGCAGTATTGTATTACACCTATAGTTGATCATTATGTGTGCATGGTTGACCTTCTTTCCCATGCTGGCTATCTTGAGGACACTCTAAACTATATCATTAAGATGCCAGTTAAAACTATGGTGGTTGAGTGGATGTGTTTTCTTGTTGCATGTAGGTTACATATGAATATAGACTTAGGAGTATTTACAACCACGCTGCTCTTCAATTTGAATCCTAAAAATGTTGCGACTTATGTCCTTCTCCAATGGCATTTATGTTTTCTCTGATAAACTTTAATCACATGTTTGCATTTCTGAACATCGAAGAGACTCGTCTTTAACTCCCACCAAAATTTTCTTCTCTCACCGATGAATTATGTGCCTAAGTATTATTGGAGTATCGAAGGGATTAGGATTTTTGTCCCTCTAATACTCGTTTCTCCCTCTGATAGAATCTTCAATCATGTGCTATTTTTTATTTCACCATATCGGAGAGACCACACAATGATTCCCACCGATGTGCCCATGTTTCTCCAATGAAGTATTTCCTGATATCTTTTGCCGCACTGGTTGTTAGGTTTTTTGTTTTATCTTCTTGCAGGATGTGAGCAAGCCATTTTCACATCTTGCAAACACTTCTTAGCTAGCTCCATGCATTTCCTGAAGAGATCTATGTTCCTAATACCAAATTCTCAACTTTCAGAGTCCTCATATTGCCAGAAGAATCCTTCGTGAATTATTTGAACAAAGTCATCTTATTGTCAAAATCTTTTGTACCTGGATGTAGTTGGATTGAAGGTCGTAAACAGGTACATTTTTTTTGTGTAGGAGATAGATCACATCCACAAACATGGTAGAGCTATGCAAAGTAGGAGAAATTGGCTTGGAAAATGAAGGTAGCAAGGTATAAAGAATTATTTATTTTCCACCATAGTGAAAAGTTAGACATTGCATTTGGTTTGTTAAACATGGCCCCTAGTACAACCATTAGAGTTGTTAAGAATCTTCAAGTATGTTCTAATTGCCAGAATGCATTTAAATTCATCTCCAAGATTGTTGCAAAAGAAATTGTTCTGAGAGATGTGAGCTATTTCCATCATTTTAAATAGGGACACTATTGGCCTAACATTACTACATCAGGGGAACTCCCCCCATAGCTCCACGGATATACCGATAAGGTGGAGGCAGTTAGCTCCATTTTCTATAATGTGGTAAGAGACATACAGGTAACACTATGTCAGGTTGGGGAACTCTTCTTAGAGGTTCTTGATGCAGAGGTAGGAGGACAAACACAAAATTATCAGTTACTCAACAAATCTCAAGGCAGTGTTCTCACTTTTCATGCTTCTTGGTGTTCTTGGGGCTTACTCGGCAACAACTCAACATAAGGAATCAACAACATAACACCCTATTTGATACTTGGCTGACCTTACACAAGGTAACAATGATCAATGCAATCTTTCAATACCCTATCAATCACTTATCAATATCACTGGAAATTCACATAAGAATGTTCATTGAGGATTCTATTAAATTTATTTGACTAGTTGTTTTCTTCCCCAAGAAAAAAATTGTAAGTTTAACTGAAATTACCATTGATATTTGTTTCTAGATACTCATTCTGGCAAGTTGATTATTTGAAAACTTCCAAGAATAAATGTAGTAAAGAAATTATCTTACCATCAGCTATGATTTTTCTTGATCCTCACTTCTGATAAAATATCCTTGAAAGCATTTACTAAAGAAACAAGAAAATGCACTAGATACCATTTGTAAATCCCACTCATGGAAGATAACTGACAACCATGAACAAGTCATAACTAAAAACCTATCCACTTACCTGGATTTCAATCATAGACTATATGTAAAAAATGTGTATCCTTTGCTCTCAAATTTTATACTTGCTTTAAGCAACAATTCCTTGTGTGCCATTTTCTTGGTTAGTATAAGAATCAAGTACTTTTCCAATACCATGCTCAAATATGGCCATCCCATTTCCTTCATTGTTGATAAGGCATACTAAATTGGAACACAACCAACAGGTGTCCAACAAATAGTCAATTACACAACAATTACATCTAAAAGAACATTAGCAAGGTTCATAAACTTAATCCTTAACACCGGTCCTTGAATGGGTATGGTAGCATCCATACTCGAAAATCAAACTTGAAGGTTGGTTGAGTCTAGTCTTTGCATCTCTTTGATGGATTATGTTCTCTAATTAAATTTTAAAATTACTGAAATGGCTCTCTTATATTTGGTATTTCAACATTATGTTCATGCATAGAGGGGTAAACCATAACATGCCATGAAATTGTATAAAACAAATTCTATCCAGTAGCTTACAAAAAAATTTCAAAGACAATCTATGCAATCTCCACATGGTATCATGTTACCTATACAAGACTTTAAACTTACCACACTCACAACCTAAATTCTTTCTTCATGTATTAATTAGACAAATTTCAACAAATTCATGACTTAGCCAAAATATTCCTCAACATATTGCAAGACATGAACCCCACTACCATAAAACTCTTTACCATCTTCTACAAAAGGCCCTTAGCCAACTTTCATAAAGTTTCCTCACATACTTTAATAATTGATGTGAAACTAAGCGCTGGAGCGGTCAAAGAAAAAAATTCAACAATAGTTGACAATACTCTCTGAAAATACACTTCAAGTGCACAACTATTTTTGACAAATTGAACAATAAAGACTCCGTAAAAATACACTACAAACATGCACTTCAGGCCTTGCACTGTTAGCAAATGTAGCTAATTTTTACATGTAGGGATGAGATGGTTTACATGCCTCCCAAGCTCTCTAGAATAAGTTTGAACCTTACACATCTAGTTCAATGGTTAGGCACACAACATGTTAGCCAAATTCATCTACACATGCTAGACAATTGGCTTTTATTTAGAAAACCTAGATCACCGGCATATCCGCTCATGTGAGAGGTCAATAACCCACTATTAAGCCTACACATGGCATGTGCATGCACAAAATAACAAAGAAAATAACAGATCATGCATCACACAATAAGTATAAGACAAAAAAAATTCAAAAGAGCTTCTCTATTCATCCATCATTTACATGCATTGCTCAACCATATAGCATATGTACTAGCCTTTCTGCTCTATACCACAACATATCTAACAAATCTTACTACATCATGCAGTAATGCTCTCAAGTGAATAGCAGGAATGCTTATATAGATTCAGAAGACCCTCCTTTGCATTAATTTATTTACACATACCCATTAGATACTTTATTCTGGGGTCAACTACTTTTTCTATCCCAATGGAACCACTTGTGCCCAATTAATTTGTACAATCTTATTTAAAACTTTTGTTTCCAACAATATCCCAGTATGATCATCTGTTTTGTCCTCAAAACACTTAGGTATGAAGAATAGAGAATCAAAAAGAATATCCTCAAGGTGGAGGGAAGCATCAATGCATGGTATAACTATGATTAATTCAAGCAGGGAGGACTCTAGCAAAAAAATGAAGCACTCTGGAACACATCTTAACATCGTAAGCTTTGCTTGGGTTCTAGGTGCATGCAGTCATGCAGGTTTAGTGGATGAGGTTTGCACATACTTCACACGTCAATAACCCTTATTGCATTACAATTTACATATATAGTTGATTATTAGGTGTGCATGGTTGACCTTCGTGCCCATGTTGGCTATATTGAAGACACCCTAAACATTATTACTAAGATGCTAGTTAAATCTATGGTACATGTGGATCATATATGAATATAGGCTAAGTATTTCCAGCAACATTGCTTTTTTAGTTGGATCCTAAAAATGCTAAACTTATGTTCTTCTCTAAAACATTTGTACGTGGTTCAAATAGTAAAGAGATTGATGAAAGATAGAGGAATTAAAAAGATACCTGGATGTAGTTGGATTGAAGGTCGTAAACTAGTACATTTTTTTGTGTAGGAGGCAGATCACATCCACAAACATGGCAGAGCTATGCAAAGTAGGAGAAATTGGCTTGGAAAATGAAGGCAGCAGGGTATAAAGAATCATTTATCTGCCACCATAGTGAAAAGTTAGCAATTTCATTTGGTTTGTTAAACATGGCCCCTAGTACAACTATAATTAGAAACAACCAAATGGATGCATATGCATGGATGAAGGGTAATATGCATTGAATCAATAATACAACTAAAGTTGTTTCTATTTACTATTTGCCCTTTAGAACTAGCTCTTAGTGAAGGAAAAATCAATTGCAAAGCCACCATCCTCACTATCATTTGGTGGGAAAGAACATGTAAACATGGCATACATTTTCCATTGATCAAGCTTGTTCTTAGTATCATGTGGCTGCATTGCCTTTCCACCCAAATCTGATGGAGTTATTTGTCTAAGACGTTGTGTCACCTCCAACCTATAAAAGTAGTTATAAGAGAAATACTATATATATGTGACTCATATCAATGTATTATTGTAGAAGATGACCAATTGATTAGTCTGTTTGAGCCTTTGGCTCTACTTAATATGTAGCATTTTCAATACAATCTTCATTTTTTGAGGAGTCAAAAAGCCAACATATTTTAGTGCAAGTGTCAATGGCACCTCTTATGTTCCTTATAATTAATCTACGTACATCATCTAATGTCAATGATGATGATAATGCTCTTTATGAAGACCCATATGATGTTAACATTCAAGTTTGAAAATTTGACATGAAGTATTATTTTTAATTTGTATGGTACTTTTGTTTACTAAATGCATGTTATGTGGCATTCTGAACATATTTCCTATTTTTTGGCTACAAATATGTGTATATTTATGATTTTTGTATGTTTTTTGTATAGACGTACCCAAAATGAACCAACTCCCCCCCCACAAAAAATGTCATACTAACATACCCGAAACCCTATACCCTAGCCTAAATCAATAACTTATTATAATACATGAACCAATCTAATATGGCATGAAATATATATCAAATCAACTGCACTGAATTGAGGCTTCAGGTTGTCCCAGAAAAGAAAATTTTGGAACTTCAAGCACAAAAATTTCAAATTCACATGCAAATCCACTCATGTAGGTGTACTAAATTATTTATGAATATCCTACAACCACAAATGTACAAAACTTGATTAACTTACCATCCAAAATCAAAATAAATTCAATGGCCTTCAAAAGAATGCTTACCTATGAAGACATAGTTCAATCTTTGGATATGTTTTTGATAGCCCTTCTGAATAGTGTACATGTACTTTGCATTAATGTGCATATTTCTTAAGATGTTGAAATCCTTTTAGGCCAGGAATACAGACCCCCGTTCACCAAATATGATAATCCCAAGTTTTACACCTGGTAAACTTTCAACCAATGGCCTAGAAGGAAGTTGTATATTGACAAGAACACGATATACACCTGCAAATTCAGTTACCATTTTGTTATCAACATATTCCAATAAATTTCCCATCTTTTAGTTATAAAAAAAATGCATTTCAAGTACTATTTGTGAAATGAAATTTTTTTGATAAAGTAAGCAACATTTTTAGGGTGTTGTACCCTTCACAAAGAGCCATAAGGGCCAAAGAGACCAAGATCAAAAAGCAACAAAACAAAAAACTAAAACAAAAATAGACACAAACTAACAACACTCGGACCAACAACAAACCAGCAGTAGGCTAGTTGGTATTCTCTCAATTCTTTGACAGAAGCTGAACCAAATCATCACTGATCCACTCCTAGTGGTCTTCAGCCTTCTTCATCTCCATCTCTTCCTTCATGATAGCCGATAGGGTACTAGTGACATAGTGAACTAATTTAACCGTGAAATGGGTCAAACCATTGAATTTTTTGTCCATTTTGTCCATTTTTTCTTTTAGCACATTGAGCTCCTCCCCTCTGCCCATAGTGTAGTCAGGATCATTTTTCTCAATATCCGACGATTTTGAAGAGTGAGAGGCCAAAACCTCCTTCTAAGCTTTACCCTTGTCGGGAATGGAAGAGGGACCTCTGGCTTTCTCACCTTCTTCACCATCTGACACCTCTTCAACTCTGCTATCTTTGATGTCCGACAACTCCTCTTCAATGTCCAAATCCCTAACTTGCACTTTTTTCATGTTCTTTGCCAACCTTCCAGAGTGTCGAATAATGGCATCACATCCAATAACCACAGTCTCCGCCACCACCGTATCACCCCAATGATTCCTTACTCACAACATTTTTCCCTTTATTCAAAGGTTCCTTCTCCTCCTTACCTTTCTTTTTCGGGGCAGACTTACTGGGAGTCTTAGTAGGGGTAGACTTGAGGTCACACAAGCTCACTACCACACAGGTTTGGGTAGCTCCCTCAATACCCTTAAGTTTTTTGGTAGCAGGTTTGAGTTTCTGAGACTCTGCAGGGACCAGGTGACTTTTCCTGACAGGGCCTTTCGATTTGGCCGGAGATAAGTTGGTCTCGGTGGGTGGCTCAATTTCCTCAATTCAGATGGCCGAAATGGGTTTCGGAGGTCATAAAACCAGGTGAAAGTGGTAGATTCTTAGCATAAGTAGCATTGGAGTGGATTCATTAGGGTTTAAAGCAGCAAACTCCACACATTTTTTGACCTATTTTTCAAGGTCCATTAGCAGAAAAAAGGGAAAGCTTAGTAAAACTTTATGCCTAAGGTGATTTAACAATGGAAAATGGTAGAAGTAATAGGTCTTGTACCTTCCTTCCAGCGTGACATATTTCATCAGTGCAAGACACACCTAGTTCCATAGCTGAGGAAGAGCCTCCCGTTCAAAACCAAACTGGTTGTGCACCGACTTCTCATCTCTCACAAATAATTTTTCCATACTAGCATTGTTCTGGGTCTTCAAATTTTTAGGATGCTTCATGCCAAAGCTTTGGAGGCCCGTTGCCTACGTAATCACTTCCTCATCCAATGTAAAGGAGATGCCTCCCAGAGACACATGTTGATTCTTCCAAGAGTTGAAAAACTGGGTCGACAGATTAGGGTTGTGGCCCACCAGTCTCTCCATCAAAGGAGCAATGCCACCTTCGACACAAATGTGCTACACTAGCGGGTCTTTGCAAAATTCATTGATATTATCCGACTTCATCTACACCCTATCCCCCCATGATTCTGCATTGCACACAGTATAACCAAGAACCCTGAAAAAATAGAATGTTAGAGATAATTGTAAGGTGAAAAATCACCTGCATAATAAGGCATTTAAGCCATAAACGACAATATTTGGTAATCAAGCTTAAGGATAGGTCACACGCATGAGTTAATAATTTCCCTGTAACAATATTAGCATAGGAATTAATGAGGATTTCTTCGCATAAATGGCTAAGAAAAAAGGACATGATCGACAAGGAAGGATTTCCTTCCATGTAGCAAAAATACTAAAATCTAGGCAGGATAGCCGTGGGGCCATATTTAGAAATCTCTAAATTAATAGCAATTAGAGGTTGGTCAATTTTAGTTATACCACAAATAGAAGCTATAAGGCATGAAACCAAAATAGTGGATAAAGAAAATCCAAAAAGGAGCTTAGTCTCATAATTACAAGTCACATCAAATTAGAAAACACAGAATTTGAAACTCCGCGATCTTAAGAAAATCCCCATAAGGAGATTACAACAAGTATGGTCTAGCTTAGAGTTAATCAACCAGTACTTGTCGCTGCAAAACATGATTTCCTTTTTCTAAACGGGATCCATTCTATAATTTGAAAAAATCAACTTGGTATCCATCCCATCAATATAGCTAATCATCCATCTCATCAAAATAATAAGACCACTAAGCCCAATGAAAAAGCTTGTGGACCCCCCAAGAATCCAGCTAAGCACATGTTGTATTTCCATCATGAGTCAAGTAAGGGCTTTCTTTCTTCACTATAATACTCTGAATATTTGGCGGAAGTAGACTTAAATCACACCAGCATTTGGACAATTTCTAATGAGAGCCAAAGTTGGCTAAGGCGTCAGCCACTTGGTTCCCCTCTCTGTAAATATGACTGGCCACCTTTAATTTTAATTTAGACACAAGGAATCTAATGTTAAGAAGAATATCCTTATTGTTCCACCCCAACAGTCTATCAAAATTAATTGCATCAATAATGGACTTAGAGTCACCTTCAATGTGCAGGTTCTCTATCCCCAGGGAAACAACTATTTGTAAGCCCTTTAACAGCGCTCTAGCTTCCACTATCATAGAAGAATGGAGACCAATCCCACCAGCATAACTAGCCACCAACTTTCCTCTGTGGTCCCTTATGACACCTCCTATACTTGCTTTGCCTAGGTTGCCCTTAGCATCCCCATCAAAGTTTAGTTTAAACCAGCTCCTGTCATTGGGTTTCCAAATAGTGGCTCTCCTAGCTAGCTATAATTTTGGAGTTCCCATCAAAGTTTAGTTTAAACCAGCTCTTGTGAGGGGGTTTCCAAATAGTGGCTCTCCTAGCTAGAATTTTGGAGTTGTCATACAAGTTGGCATCTAGGTTTTGATGCCAAGCTTTAGCTATGCTTATTTCCAACTCTATGGGACCTTTATCTGGGGTTCTCCCTTCAAAGAGAGGGATATTTTCCTCAATGAGCCAAGCTCCTATACCAAACACCTCTTTTGGGTTCATCTTAGTGTTCCTGAAGATCCTATTGTTCCTCTCTTTCCATAAGCACCAACATATAATGGGAGGAACTTGGTTCCATATTTCATGAATTACCAGATGGGTAAAGGGGCTCGACCAACTCAAAATAAAGGATTTGATGTCCTTGCACATAATCCATTGTATTCCTAATCTTCCAAAAGCCATCTCCCACACCTCAATAGCAAAGGGGCAGTGTAACAGCAGATGATCAACCGATTCTTCATTGCATTTACACAAAAGAAATTTGTTGGGGATTTGGAATCCCCTTTTCCTTAGATTATCCTAAGTAAGAATTTTTTCATGACATACAGTCCACCAAAAGAAGTTAAATTTTTGTATCATGTATTTATTCCAAACCTTTTTCCATATATTATTGACTACACCCTGATCAATTAGATGTTTGTAATTCGATTTAACAGTAAGATCACCCTGATTATCATGGATCCAAAAGAAATCATCCCCATGGTGAGAAGGGGGTATCCTGGTGAGAGAGAGTAACTATTGCAGCTTCTTGGCTAGAAGACATAGATTAGGGGATAAAGGACAACAAAGGCTAATGCCATTCCATTTCCTAACTCTCAAGGGTCTAAGAAGATAATCACTAATATATATACCAAACACTTGTTGAGCCCAACCCTTAAGGAATCTGAATTCAGAAAATCTAGCGAAGAGTCAAGTAACCAAGAATCCTCCCAAAATATGATTTTATTACTATTACCTATCTTCCATTTGGTCCCATTCCTCATAAGGTCTTGAAGACTGCAAATACCCTTTCAAACCAAGGATCCCGTAGGGTGGGCTTTTGAAAGGTAGACAATCAACGACCGGTTCAAAAGGTATTTGGCATTCATTATTTCACACCAATCCTTCCTATCCCTCAAATGATCCCAACCCACTTTGGCCATAAGAGCTTTATTAGAATTAGAAATGGTTCTTATCCCAAGACCACCACAACTTTTCGGTTGACAAACCTTATCCCATTTAACCAAGGCAAGTTTCTTTTTTTCCTTAGTACCTGACTAGAGGAAGCACCTTTGGATTTTCTCAAAATTTTCAGCAATATATCTAGGTATCCTAAATATGGATAGGAAATAGATAGGGATACCTTGAAGAACAACATAAAGAAGCTGAAGCTTACTAGCATGGTTGAGAAGAGAGCCTTTCCACCCAACAAGCTTCCTTTGAATCCTTTCAAGGATAGAATTCCAAAACTCAAGAGTGACATCTTTGATAGTTAGGGGTAGTCCAAGATAAACCAAGGGGAGAGAACCACTCTAACAGCCCAAAATAACAGTCACCCAATTTTGCAGGTTAGGAGTGTTGTTGAAGAAGTAAATCATGCTTTTATTGTAGTTAATGCATTGTCCAGAGCAAGCAGCATAATTGTTGAGACAATTTTTCCATTTCCTAGCTTCCAACACCAAGGCTTTCCCAAATAGAAAAGTATCATCCACAAATTGTTGAATCACAGTTGGCTCAAGGGTGGAAGCAGCCTTAATTCCTCTTATGGACCCCTCTGACAACATATTAGAGAAGTTCTTGCTTAGAACATCTACCACCATTATAAGAAAAATAGGGAGATAGGGGATCTCCCTATATAATTCCTCTCCTAGCATGAAAAAACCCAAAAGGAGAGCCATTAACCAAAACAGAGTACTTAACAGTAGTAATAAATTCCACAATAAGATTGATCACAAATTGATTGAAACCAAACTTAGCAAGAACTTTAGGGACAAAATTCCAAATCACCTTGTCATAGGCCTTAGATATGTCCAGTTTAAGGGCCATTCTAGCATAGTTGCACCTATACATTGAGTGAATTAGTTAATGTGTTCTAATGGTAGCATCAAGGATAAGCCTCCCAGGAACAAACTCTTTTTGAGTAGGGCTGATAATTTTATCAAGAAGAGGTTTCATACGGTTGACCAAAATTTTTGAGAGGATTTTATAAAAAGTATTGCAAAGGCTAATAGGGTGAAAGTCTGCCATATGTTGAGGATCCACCACCTTGGGAATAAGAGAAATGAAAGTGTGATTTAGTTGCTTAAGAATCTTACCAGATTTGAAGAGATATTGAGCAGCTAGAACAAGGTCCTCACTAATGATCTCCCAGAAGGTCTGAAAGAAAGCCAGAGGGAAACCATCAGCGCCAAGAGCTTTGAAGGCCCCAATACTAAAAGTGGCCAGCTTAACCTCCTCAAGAGTGATAGCACTGAGAATCCCCATATTTTCATTCTAGGAAATTAAATTTGGAAGTGAGTTAACCAACAAACTGTCAAGAGTCAGGTTAGGAACATCAATAGGAGTCGCATAATCCTTCTAGAAATAGTCTGCAGCCACTAAACCAATGAGAGAGGGTGAACAAACAACCTCACCCTGAGCATTATGTAACTTGTTTATCTAGTTCCTCTTATGTTTGACAGCAGAAATATGAAAGAAGGAGGTGTTTCTATCTCCTTCTTTCAACCATTGCACCCTAGATTTCTGTTTCCAGAAAATCTCCTCTTTCTTAATAATTTTCTCCCACTCCCACCAGTTCTCCTTCTCTTGGTGCAAGTGGAAAAATTGATATCACCCTCCTCCATTCTCTTTTGAAACATTTTCAACTTTTCCCCAATGATTTTTTTCTCCTGGAAAACATCCCCAAAGACCTTTTTTTTTCAGCCTTTTACCATACATTTAATGTGTTTTAGCTTAAAAAATATTCTGAACATGGGGGAACCATGCACAGGGATATTCCACCATTCAACAATTTTCATTTTAAATTCATGGTGGGAATTCCACATGATTTCAAAGTGGAAGGGATAAGGTCAAACTACAAAGTGATCACACGAAGTTACAACAAAGGATTGTGATCAGAAACAGTCCAAGGTAAAGCCCATAGAGTGGCACTAAGTAGGCCAGACCAGTTGCAAGAACATATGAAGCGATCCAATCTAACTTGAATTAAGTCTTCACCCATACGTCTATTGGACCAGGTAAAAACTTGGTCCGATAAATCAATATCAATTAGGCCCGTAGAACTCAAAAAGTGTGACAGATCAACCATGTTGTCAGAGTAGTCAATTAGACCACCACTTTTCTCTGAAGGAAAAATGGGGGAGTTGAAGTATCCAGTTAGCAAGAGACATCCATAGGGCTAGTCTAGTATTCCTTTGGTTGGGTGCATACACATTGATAAGTGACCAAGAGCCACTAGGGAAGGTAAAAGAGACACCAACACTATTCTGACAGTAGAACAGTTTAGTTCCATTTAATCTAGAAGGGTTCCAAAGCACTGCTAGACCTCTAGAGGCCCCTTCAACATCACTGTGAAAGTAAGAATCCCTAGGCCATAAGTACTTAGCAATATTATCAAAACTAGCTTTCTTCATTTTAGTTTCTTGTAGGAGTAAGACATCTATCTTATATTCTAGAACATAATTCTTTAAGGCAAGTTGCTTATGGGAGCTATTCATCCCACACATATACCAAGACATGGCCTTCATTTTTGAACTTTCTTAGAGGACACTTCCAATGTCCTCTACTTTCCCAAGGCAATCTCATTTGTGGTTTCCCTTAATCTCATGGATCTTTGGTTTGGCCTACCTAGCTTGGATTCACCTCCCACATCCGCTTTTTTCTTCCTCCCTTTTTTCTTCAGAGTAATCCAGTTCTCCTCATCAGCAATAGACTCTTGTTTCAAATCTTCTAAGATGAAAGCAGACACCTCACCCATGCCCAAATCCTCCCATATTTCACCCTCTTCACCAACAGTATCACTAGTTTCAATTGAGGCCGCCTTTGACAACACACCACCAATAGGGACCTCATCCCCATAAGCAATGCTAGAAGCGGGATTATCTAATTCCAACACATTAACACTAGCCATATTCTTAGCTACAAACAGGTTAGCTAGGCCCTCAGCCGGATCAATCCTGGTCATAGACTCAGGAATAGGAGCACTAGGATTAGGAAATTATTCGTTGGCCACTAACTCGTGTAGAGGAGTCTCAGAGCTAGGAATGCCAGAGAAAGTTGTCAAAGCTACAGAATCATCTTTGGCCGGGTCTTCAATACTAGGAGGAGCAGCAGAGTCTCCCTTGATAGGATCCTTGTTAAAGGTTGACTTGAATTCAGAGATAAGGTGCCCGGGTTTGGCACACTTCTGATAGAATACTACAACATTTTCATAGCACACAGGTTGAACCGATGACCCGAATTTAGAGTAGAGCTTAACAAAGTTAGGCAAGTATTTTTTCACACAAATATTCACGCAGAAGCGAGCAAACACTAACCTAGAATTCGATCTGGTAATGGAGTCGGAATTGATGAAGTTTCCCAAGGAATCACAAATTCTCTTGAATATTGATTCATCCCAGTATTCCAATGGCAACCCACAAAGGTGAATCCAAACCGAAGCTGACTTATTGAGGTTCACCTCAGGGTTAAACCCTAGTTTCTAGCAGCATAAAACCAAACTATGTTTACCATACACCCAAGGTCTTGAAGACAGAACCAATAATAGATCTTTTGGTGTCATGAACTTGAAGAGGAAAATCCCACCAGACATAGTGCAAATTTCCATACTTCCCTTAAGTTGCAACTTAATAGCAGCCCATTTCCTGACCATATTCATAGTAGGGCAGAAAGAGAGAAACCTACCCACTATTGCATTCTCCATAGATGAGAGAATCCTATCACTGACCAAATTAGAAATAGAAAAGTCAGTTCTAGACACAATGACCTCATCCCTATGAGAAGGAGGAGGGAGAGGTCCTAGTTTACCATTGGTTAGAACATCTTTCCACCCAAGGGATTCAGAAGGAATCTCAATAGCCGACACTTCAACAAAAGACACAGGCAGCACCAGAAGATCCATAGTCAAAAGATCTGTCCTGCCGGGAGTGTCTCCTGAGGGAAATGATTCTGCATGAGACAAGGCAAGGCTCAGGTTAGGAATGGGCAGAGGGGAACCGTGGGGTACCCCCAGGCTATAATTCACCATCCACGCAAGAAGTTCAAACACTAGCAGGGGATGGGGAGAGTGGGAAATTTTTTTATAGTAGCATTTGATGTTGATATTCCCTTGTTTATCATTGGTAAATCTTCCTATAGCTAAACATAAGAATAAAAAAGAATGACAAATAGCTAGCCAGCTAGAAGGAAGAAAACTATAGATAAAAATAACGCAACTATGTCAAAATTGAAAGGAGTCATTTGAAAGAAGTCATTCGAAGCAAAGTGTTATTACCCATGCTCCCAAAAATAGCTTAAGGCTAGGTCAAGGAAACTGCTAATAAAGATGCTCCTTTGGTAGCTTAAGAAATCATTCATATTAGAACAAAATTTTTACATAACTAACATTTATGTTTTGATGAAGGTATAGTTTTAAAATTAAATTCAATAGTAAAAGTTGTAAGAAATATATAACCAAGCATCAAATATGGCCAATTTAAATAAACACATTATCCTATACTTTTACATTTATACCAAAAACTTGCATCTTATATGAAGAACAAAAAGGTTGCTTTTCATTGTTCTATGGTAAATCAACATGTCAGAAGAATTCCTAATGAATCTAGCTAAGCTAGCTATTCAAAAGAAAATGTTAATGCCAATCACAACAAAAATGTTATTGACTATAATATTTCTAAACAAATGAATTGAATGCCCAATTTGACAAATAAGATTCCCTTCCTAAGATTTGATAATCTTGACATGTCCTTTCCTATGAATCTTGTTATGACCAATGAATCTTGTTATGACCATTTCGCTCAAATATGTTTATGCTCTATTTTACAAGCTCAAGAAAGTTCCATTGTTTCTCCAAAACCTCCATTCACTTAATATGTGCACAATTGATTGGCAGGTATTATGATTGTGGCATTATGTATATTTTGGCAAAAAATCTCCTCACAGATCAAGAAGGAAAACTATTTACAGCCTTTGTTGTTCACCTACCCTGGACTGGAAATAAAAAGGCTAAAGCTATAGTTCTTGTAAATTGCCTAAAGCTGGCATTAAATAAAAACTATAATGTTCTTGAAGTGGAAAGGGAATATTTTTTCATTATCCATGCAATGTGATCTAAAGACATTTCAAGTTGGAAATTATGGAGAATTATTAAAAATTCCTTTCTTATTATCCACGATATCAAAATATAACCTTCCAATATTGTTATAGGTAGGGGAAATCATCAGTAAACCACCTTCTAAACAATAGTGTTTTAAAAGCTCCCAAGGATGACTATGTTATCTCTTGTGATCATGCTAAGAATTGAGATAGGGTTGCCCCCTACATTAATGAAATATATCCTAATAATCCCCATAGGTATCTTTAAGGTGCATTGGCTCCTCCCCTACCATGAGCTCTCTTCTTTGAAAATCAACAAGTGAAAGTCATGGTCTCTGGAATTCTCAGATGACAACAGCTTAATACATCCTTGGTTCTGATAATTCTACTTATAGCTGCTAGGTAGCTTGAATTCAAAAATGAGGTAGCTTCTCTCTATGGGGGAAATGATCATTCAAACAACTATGATGCACATGTAAAGCATAGAGCTTCAATGTGCCAAAGTTAGATTTTTTTCATTATTCTTTGGTAGGCATTACTTTTTTGAAAGGCTGAATGCTAAACTCAACAAAACTATTTGGCAATGGAAATGATCTAGCTAAGAATATGATGTAGTACAAGGAGGATAAACACAAACTTATCAACTCAACCAGGCAGTGTTCACATGATTCATGCTTTCTTGGCTCATTTGGAGCATTCTTGGCAATAACACAATTGAGGAATAAAACAATATAATACTTAAGCTATCTCTTGATGGAACCTTCACAAGTTAATACCAACCTATTCAAACTTAAAAAATGCCACTAGCAACTTAGATCCTCCATCAATCAATTTTTCCCTTGTTGACTGTCCTTGGCTAGTAGCCCTACAATAAGGTTTGTCAGACCATATATCTTGAAATAGATCATCAAATTGAATTCCAAACATATATTCAGATTCCCCTTAAGATGTTTAAAGACATATCAAAAGATAGGATAACTTTGTTTTGTAACAACACTCATAAAAATGGATTAGTGCTCTACAATTTAGGCATGTTTAGACTTCTTGAGATTGATCAAGCTTGTCAACCTTGACACCCACAACTAAAAGGGACTCTCTACCCTTCCCCATAGTTTCAAGAGCATGGAATACACTTCAACAAATTATTCTTGAAGTATTTTATAATCATTAACCATAGGAACTCAAAAATACACTCTACCTCAACCTTGATTGTGACAGTCACAATCCGCCATGACAGTAAGGTGATTATAAACACTCAATTTCTTTTACTTTCAACTAACCCCACATTGAAGAGGGACCAAATCACATCTAAAACCATTCCCAAATGTTTACTACCTATAATGATCCTTTGATTCACTAGAAAAGCATAGTAAAACCGTCAAATCTATCTTTACCAGTCTGCTGCACCTAAGAATACAAAACTAGGGCATCATGATTTCAATAAAAAACCATACCAACACAACTTGAAAACTTAGGAAATGTAAGTATACCCATTGAAGAACCATTTCACTTATTCTCAACAATTTCCATTTGCTAAAATCATAGAAACACAATATTTACCCTAATGCAGGGTTTTAGGCATCTTTCACAAAAACCACAATATCTCTTACATTACTCAATAAAAATGAATGAAACTTGTTGCAAAATAAAGAAGACTCAAACCACTAACACATCCAATTAGTCTCAGGCCATGATCAAGTCCATATCTTCCGTACAAAGCATCAGAACAGGGATGAAGGCATGAAAAATAAAGAAAATAAGGGTTTCTTCATTTCAAACTTCAAATTCTTCTTCCTAGCCCCTTACAACGATGCATTGAGGCTATTTATTCCTTTTCCAACTTTTTTCAACTTCCTACAACCAACTTAATAACTTCTACATGACTCTTGACCCTTCATATTCTTATTGTTGCAATTTTTGCAAATTTTCAATTTTGCAACATTTGACACTTTTACCAGTCTATGCAACTTTTACAAAATGAACCCAATAGACCCAATTTACATCATAAGTGGTCTAGTATGACTTTATTTGCATGAAAAAAGACTCAAAAACCCTACATCCTATCCTAAGACCAAAATTTGCATACATAGCAAGGTGCTCCTGCACCATAATACACTCATCTCTACAAGTATCCTCTTGAATATTTCTAAATCTCTAAGTTCCTTACTGACTTTAAATTTATTGTGGCAACAGAAGTTGTAACCTAGTTTGATCATGTTTTCTATAATTACAATGTCAATCGACAGGTCAATAGTTCTGTTCAGGTTGCTAGAGAACAGGATAAAAATTATCTCACAAATAAAATCATTGGTATTATGAGTGAAGACTTTGCATATGAAATAATTGAGTAGAACTATAATTAACACTATCAGTCTAACATTACTACATTGGGGGAACTCCCCTCATAGCTCCACCAATAGATCGATAAGGTGGGGGCAGTCAGTTCCATTTTTTGTAGTGTGGTAACAGTCATACAGGTAATGATATGTCAAGTTAGGGAACTCTTCTTGGAGGTTCTAAACGATTTGCCTCTTTTTTATAAGACTGTGTTGGTAGTGCCACATGGATCACAGTTGTTTGGTGGGATTCCAAACCTAGAAAATGAGGTACAGTTGTGGAAATCTCATAGAGAGAAGCTACAAGCTACCATGATGATTTTTCTGAGTGAATTTATATCAAAGTCTTGCTTAGTGTGCCTTAAGACATGTGCAAATGATATTCTCTCTGTAGATAGGCTTGGAGGAAATTATTTGCTTGATCTTGTGAAAAGTGGTAAGGAACTTGCAGAGAATGAGACATTGATCAAAGAGAAATTGGTTAGTCTTGATTTATTTGAAGGGAGCTTGGAGTGGCTAAAAAATAGTTTTTGGTTCAAATGTTGAGTTTCCATGGCAATGTGTGTGTGAGATTGTTTTGAAGCGCTCAAAGAGTCTATGGGATGAACTTTCTGAAAGCTTGTTTGTTAGTAGGATAAAACAAATAATAGTTGATGGATTTGCAGATCTGTGTGAGAGTGTTAAGGTTGGTAAATGCCTTGAAGCCATAGTTACATCTCTGGAAAGTTACAAAGATGTTGAAACCTATTTGCACAAATTAACTACTACTAAGGGTTGGCTTGTCAAGAGAGGGGGCCTAAAAAGTGTCAATTTACCTAGATTGAGTTTTAGATTTATGATGACAAATGATGAAGACTGGTTTGGTCGCCTTAACACTTATTTTGGAACTAAGGTTATTCAAATAAAAGATACCATAGATGAGGGGTCCAAGAATATTCTGGAAGACCTCCTAAGTTTTCTTCATGCACATAAATCCCCTTCAAGGATAAATGATTTAGCACCTTATTTGCAAGAGAAATGCTTCCATTTTATCTCAACATTGATTGTTGAGATTGAAGAACATCTTGCACATCTTTCAGAAGCTCTCTATCAAGAAATGAAAAATGAGATGCCAGAAAAATGGAACAAGGAGACACTAGAGCTAATAGTTATAGTGGAAAGGGCACTTTTCTTAGGAAGGATTTTAGTTGCTCTCAGTTTTCATTCAACTTCCCTTCCACTAGTTCTTGGATCGTCTTAGCTCTAGTTTGTCGAGAACAAATCTTTAGTTTCAAGGAAAGGATCTTCGACTTTTAGATATTCCAGTACTAATTTTGATTACCCTCTTCTAGACAGTTATGAAAGAAAAATACTAATGAGAGGGGTCAGTTTGAAGCCTGAATCATAGGATAAAAATAATAGCACCAAATTGAATAAAATGAGAAGAACTATGCACAATATTTGTATCAGAGCTCATAGCATGTGGATATTGTGGATAATTAAAGAGCTTTCAAGCATATAAGACTTTGGAGAGGGTCAAATAGAATACATACAAATGTTGATTCATCAATTGTCCTATACATGAAGAAGTGGTATAGACCATAATATGTGCCAAATAATTTTTTTCTATTAATTATTATATCAAACTTAACTACTATGCCATGAAGATTTCGAGACTTGTGAATTTATTCAAATATATTAGTGAACCCAGTGACTCAGGTTCCATTGCATTGTAAACGTTAAACCCCTACCATCTCTACACTCCTTTCATTGTACTCTACATGGTTGATAGAAGAGCCACTTTTCACTTTATTATTGTTCATCCTTTTTCTTTACATGCTACTTTATTTTTTACACTCAACTTCAAAAATGATTTGCATGCCCCCTCAGAAAGTGGAAGCTAATTTTAAGAGTTCAAATTCTAAAATTTGTATAGACAACTCAATCTACATGTCCCTTAATATCATTTTTATAGATAGAAGTAAGTTCTCCTGTGAACTATGCAATTTGATAGTGGAAACTTTGAAAAGAAAAGATCACTTTTAACATCTCATAATGGAAAAGGAAAGAATAAACAAACCTCAATTCCAAGTTCTCTATATAAATCCTTAACTTCTGCAACACAAGATGGATCTTCTTTTTTATAATTAGCCTAAAAATGAATATAACCACTGTTAGTCAACAAGCAGCTAGTGCAAAATTACATAGATAGTCACAAATGAAAATGGACTTATCTGCATACATATAGTCTTTTAATTTGGCTCTCATTTTCTCGCTCAAGAGCTTGTGCTACAAGCCAGGAGCATTTAAAGTCCTCAATGTCCATTCCTATCTGCATGTACCAACTCCAAAAATAGAATAGTAAGTCTATGATTAACATACCTATGGACAAGAAACTTACTTTTAAGTTGTTTTAATGTGCAACAAAAGAATGCAAGCGTTATGAATTATTTACAGAAAAAATGATTACAATGACATAGAATTGGACAAGAGTCTATAGGTACCTTTTCTCAGTTGCATCTTCAGCTTCAAATTTCATTTTGAAACACATTCTAGTAGACAATGGATGGTTGAAACTCTTAACATACTTGGTATAAGGAATCACAAATTCTATTGGACTTCTCTTGCAAAAACTGAAACATGAAATGTTGAGAAATACAAAAAAAAGCATATAGTTTCCACCTATGTATTATGCTCTATTTATATGTGAAACTCTGGAAACTTTATTATGTGGTCATAATAAAGATCACCAATAATATTGAACATTAAAAAGAGTTACAGCGAGTTTCATATTTATATATGAAAGAAAAGCAATGTGAAATACATACATTAAATCTATCCACTTGAGGACATGGTTACAATATCAGTGGACACAAAAAAATTGAGAAGTATCTCAAATATAAGGACACATAATGCTCAAAGCCATATAAATGTGATCTGTCTACAAACAAGACCTAACACTGTTCCAGTGGCTACACATTATATGCTTCAAAATTAAAGGAAATGTAAATATATTATATTATTTTTCATTTTATCTTTTTAATCTTTTAAATATTTCCTATTTAACCCTAACATCGGGTATTGTTCTAGTTCTCTCAACTAATCAGTTACAATCTCACAACTTTTCAACTTCATCTACCAAGATTTGAGTTCCTTGATCCAATTTAGATTTGTATGATTTCTTTCTATTCCTATATCTATTGCTGCAACAGTTCAACAAAAAGTAAAAGGGAGGAATTGTAAGTAGAAAACATAGTCCTGTCAAGCTATTGGGAAAACTATAAAGAAGATGATACTAATTCCATAGGAAAATCAACTTCCTTCACTCAGTTTAAATGTAGCTTCCATTATTGTCTGCATGTTATAAATGTATGAGTACCATGCAAAAAGAATAGTTCAATTTTGTATCAAAACCATGTTCATTTAATTGGAATGAAAGACGTTTTGGAAAGATTTCAAGTCACGAAGTTGCAACAACAAAACCAAGAAAGGTCGATTGGACTTCAAAACACTCCACTTGTCATTGATAAAAAAAACATCTTACAAGCTTCAAAATAAAGGGAAGAGAAAAGAAATCCCATTTTCACCATTATTGAAGGAAAAATCTTTAAGGTAGAATAAATGAGAAAAAATCTTACATATTTAGTAAGATAAGAGATGAGAGAAACATTAATTGGCTAGATAGCAACCATAAAATTTGGATGCAAAGTCCCAAATCTAGTAACTTCAGTTGTGGAAAGTACTAATTAGTAATTAACATATGAGTACAACATCTACAAGCACGTCATTGTCCAAATTACAAATACTGCCTAAATTAATATACCTTTATGTTCCTTCAGCTTAAAAACCAAACTCATCATGCATCAATTTGGAAATTTCGTTAGATCCTAAAAATTAGATGTTGGTTAGATATTATAAATGTTGAGGATACATCAACATGCATATAATATGCTTTACATCATTGAGGATATATAGGAACAAAAATTAACTATATCTAGAGAACAAATGGTGCAGGAGCACCTTGACAATGTCATGTTTCCATGGAGCAAATCTTGAAGGTTGATTAAATTTTGATGATTCAACATTGTTGTAAGGCCATTTGAGTCATTTTTCATTTTTTGAGGTCATTAGGATGGTCATTTGAGTCTATTATGTCAAGTTTTGTAAAAATATGAAAAGTTGTCATACAAAGATGCAAAAAGTGCAAAAAATGCACAAGGACGGAATACCAAAGGTGTTAGGGTAGTTTGAGTTGGTTTCATTTGTTGGAGGAAGTTTTAAAGCCTTTAAAAAGGAATTGTAACTCATTTCCAAGATAGGGGGAGATTGTATTGAAGATGTAGTGAGTTGGAGGAATTGTATTGTGATGGAGAATCATAAATAAATTCTATCTTCTCTTAGAAATTACTGAAAATAGTTGTGTCAATTCTTTGTATGGCCCAATACGAGTAGGAGGTCACTTCAAATTGTTTTTAGGTAAAAATATGCTCAATATCCTTCCCTCCAGAGTTTGTTTCATGTGATTTGGTTCAAATTTGAATAAGATATTGGGAATTTTTTGAAAACAGTGGAAACCCTGATTTAGGGTGAACAGTGACATAAAAATTTGTGTTTCTCCCAACTTTGCCATTGAAATGTTCTAATTCTTGGTGAAAATATTCCACATGGAATGTAATTTCATTTTTTTGAGGTTTCAGACCATAAGGTATAAGCTAATATGTGAAAAGAGAGAGGTTAGGAGTAAAAATATGTGTATTGTCTAAGAAAACAAAGTTTTGGGACAGTCAAATAGCCTAAAGCCTAGGGTTTGTTAAAATGTTTATGAAAATAGACTTCTAATAGATTTTTGAGCATGAGTAAACCCAATGAAGACTATTTGAAGTGTTGATTGAATGAGTTTGAGACTGGAGATAAGAAAATCAATAAACCCTTGTGCAGTTTAAGCCTAATCAGACCTAATTTGGAATGGTAGCAGTCAGGTTTGAGCCTTGTTTCTTAAAACAACCTATGATGATATTTTGATATGTTTTAAAACCCCTTAAGGGGGTATCCTAAAATCCATCATAGTCTTTAATGGAGGTCTGTGTCAAAGGATATCTTTGGCAGTTTATGTTTGGAGGACTACTAGCTTTCAAGACAGGTTTGAGTGAAAATCCATTTGGGTAATGCACTCAGGTCCTAGTGTTGAGTGCTTTGAGTGAGATGGAGTCCATACTAATGAGTCTAAAGATGATGATTAAACTTATTTGGGTCAAGAAAAGTGGAAACTCAGATTTGTGCTCTTGTAATGATCATTTACATGGTGAATTATCTTATGAATTTGAAGAAACTATATGGATTTAGTCCATAGTTGAGGAACATGTTTTCAAGTGATTGATTTTCTTCCTTTGCACTGCATCAACAAATCACTTGTTTCCTGATGAAACCAAGTCAACTCAAGCAAGTGATGAGGATGAAATTCTAACCACTAAGGTATAGAGGACCCTATCAATCTAATGGACCACATAAACAAAAGCAGGTCAAAGTCCAAACTACACAAAAGATTCTAATTGGTTATGTATAAAGCTTAACCTGCAAGATGAATTTCCTCAGTTAAAATGAAGTATGATGATACCCATTTACCAACATACAATAGGATTTTGCACAGTTTACTATTGACATTTTATGTTTTGATATGAGCAATTGATAAAATGTATCTTCTAAATGGTGCCAAGTAGCTACAAATACAAGAGAGCCACAAAAAAAATTAAAAGGTTAAGGAAAGAATTTCCATAGTGAAGGGCAGATATTAATGTATCATTCCAATAAAATACAAATTTTTCATAAAAATTGAATAAAAATGTAAGGACAGATAAAAGAAGAATATGCGCAAGTAGAAGCAGATGAAGACCAGATTCATTACAAAAACTTGAAAAGAATGATGAACATGCTCCATCTGTAGGATAACCAAGCTTGAAGTGTAGAAGGAAAGATAAAAAAGAATGGATCATATGGCCTGATAGCATACAAATTTGAAAAGTAAAATTAACTCAAACCATCGAAAGTGACTTACCACAAGATTCTACACAAATCGTGTTCAATGTAGAAAAATGGGCAGAGGTTGCAATCCAAAAGCAGGCGTCGTGCTTTCACTTCTCCATTTTGGTGGGCTACCTTGAAAATAAGGTTTCATCCTTCACTTCTCCATTTTAACAAGCTATGCCTGAAAATAAGGTTTCAACTCACTTCTCCATTTTGGTAGGCTACGATTGAAAATAAGGTCTTGATGAAGGTATTAGATTATGTTTATTAAAATGAAAATTATGGCCAAGATTTTAATAATGAGCACATTTTTACATGTTATATATATATATATATATTACTAGCAATTGCACCTTGGTGTGAAATAGGTACGCTGAAGAGGTATGAAAGGTCAATTAGAGAAAATTTTGGTGTTTTCAGACATATGTGTAGTACATGAGGTCAATTGGTAGGTCATTTAGCAAATGATGTTGTTTACGTAACAAAGGTATCAATTAGTATTCACTTAATAAATATATATTTTAAATATAATTTTTCAATAGAAAAAATTATATATTTGTAATAGTAAATTTATTACAGGAGTTCAGTTTATTTTTTCTCTATCCACCTCTCTATATCTTATCTATATCTCCCTCTCCATTTTATGTCTTTCTCTCTCTATATCTTATCTCTCTCTCCCTCTCTCTTTTATGTCTTTCTCTCTCTATAAGTTTGTCTGTCTATATCAAACACCATGCTACCTTGAGCATAACTCCCCAAGGACACATACCATTCTTGGATTTTTGGCATGAAACAATTAATCAAAAGTTAGTTTTTCTTTTCTCTATCTCTATTTCCCTTTCTATCTCTTATATTTCTCTCTCTTGTATTATCTCTCTTTTTTATATTCCTTTCTCTTTCAATCTTTCTCTCCATCTATATCTCTATTCCTCTTTATCTCTCTACCTCTATATTTCTTTGTCTCTATCTCTTTTTTTTTATCTCCATCTTTATCTCTTATATTATAATTTAACTAATTTATATAATCATACTTGTAAACTATTTATAATATCATTATTTTCCTCTAGTAAATGTAGAGTATGTAAACTTATAAGTAGCTTAGTATATATTTGAGAATTGTATGCATATTTATCTTCCACACTACACAGTTGGGCCCATTGAGGAGTTGGGCATTCAATTTAGAAGAAACTTTGGTGTTCATATGATGACACCACAAAAAAAAAAAAAATTATTCCACAAAAAATATTTATTAGTAATTTTATTTGTAATATTTTATTATTTATTATGGTGGGCTACGATTGAAAATAAGGTCTTGATGAAGGTTTTATAGTATGTTTATTAAAATGAAAATTATGGCCAAGATTTTAATAATGAGCACATTTATTTAGTTATTTATTTAGTCATTTTTATTTGTCTGATATTAGTCATTTATTTAGTCATTTTTATTTTTCTAATATTAGTCATTTATTTAGTCATTTAGTTGTGATTTTACCTGATGACCAAATTAGTCATTTATTTGCAAAATTCTACTAGTTTTAGTCACATAGTCATTTATTTGCCAAATTCTACTAGTGGACTGAAAAAGGCAATGGGATGCTCTAAACCATCATCATTATGTTGTACCAACATTGCAGAGATGGTGTCTATGCTACCAAAGGCATACAGAATAAAGTCTTTTGAAAAGTTTGGATTTACCAAAGTAGGAGCTACTAATAAGGCCTCTTTAATTGCTTCAAAATTGTGCTTGGCCTCTCTGGTCCAACTGAAACTTGCATTTATCTTCAACATGGCAGTTAGTGGTTTCAAAAGATTTGCAATAGCTAGAATAAACCTTCTCAAAAAATTAATTATGCCAAGAAAGCTTTGCAGCCTACTTTTTATGGCTGGGTAAAGGCAAGGCTAAGATAGCACTTACTCTCTTTGGATCAATGGTGATCCCCTATTTTGACACTATGTGTCCAAGAATCTTGCCTTCATGAACAAAAAAAATACATTTTTTGGGGTTAAGGGATATTCCAAATTCCCTACACCTCTCAAACACTTGTTTCAAATGGGAAAGATGATCATTTGCATTCTTAGAAAACACTATTATATCATTGAGGTAAATGAGCACTAGCTTATAAATTAGACCTTGAAATGTCATATCCATGGCCCTGTGAAAGGTGGCACCAACATTAGATAGACCAAATGACATTATTTTATATGCCATAGTACCCCACTTTGTGGTAAAAGTAGTCTTGTATTGATCTTCTTCCTTAACCAAGACTTGGTTATAGCTTGAATAACCATCAAGCAAGGAAAACCTTTTAGAACCAGCAACTACTTGAAGGATCTGCTCCATAGAGGGTAGTGTATAATGATCTTTTAATGAGGCTTTATTGAGGTCTCTAAAGTCTACATAGAGCCTAATCTCTCCATTTTTCTTTCTAATTGGGACAAGGTTAGAGACCCATGATGTATGCTTGATTGGGAAAATGATGCCTCCCTCAATCAACTTGGTCAATTCTTTTATCATAAGAGGGTCAAGTTTGGGATTTAAAGGCCTTTGTTTCTGCCTAACAAGTTTTACATTTGGCTCTAATTTTATGGTATGCTGGGCAATTTGGGGATCAAATCCCTTTAAATATGAGTACTCCCATGCAAATACATCTTCAAATTCTTGACAAAGAGCAATAAAAGCTTGCCTATCTTCTTGTGAACATATTTTACCAATTTTGACAAGCTTACCTTTGAATATCTCAAGTTCTTCATAATGCTCCTCCTTGACCTGCATGCTAGTCTTTCCTATCTTTAACTAATCATCAATACTAAAAATAGATTCCAAGGTGACTAGACCCTTGGGTAGCTTGTTAGTTCTCAACTAAATGACTTGATCATCATATTGATGCTTACGTTTCTCCTAGTTTACCACTGAGAACTCATCTTCTTTGAGCAGAAAACTCAATACTTTCTCATGACTCTCAAAAAATTTCCAATGAATGTTGTTATCAGGAATAGATGGCCTTACAACAACCTTAACATACTGCTACACCTTTTCTTTCTTAATATCAATAGGTATGTCAAATTGAGCATATATTGCATCTAGCCTATCAACATGATTATTTTGATTCCCAAGAATAGAAATCAAATTGAAAGCATTGAATTTCTCTATCATGTCCCACACCCTATGCTTGTAAGACTTAAGCACATCATTTTTAGTCACATTCAAGCTTCTTACCTGGTAAACTATCAACTTGTTGTCCCCAAATATATGTAGGAAGCTAATCTTCCTTTTCCTTTCCCATTCCAAGCCCTGAATCAAACCTTCATCTTTAGCAGTATTGTTAGAACAAGAGAATGCAAAATGGAAAGTAGAATAATTCTTTCCACCTTGTGGGGACACAAGAATTGCACCTCGACCAACTCCATTCTTTCTTCTAGAGCCGTTAAAGAAAATTTTCCACACTTCATTCTGTTATCCTAGTTGTTGTTCCACTTTCTTTTCAAGATTTGGGATGACTGCATTAGGTTCATGCAACATATACACACCCAGACCTCTTTCCTTAATATTCTTACCTGGTTCATCTTCCATATTTTATGTTGCCCACTCCTTTAGAAGAATATATGGGACATTTTCAACTTGTGAAATTAACTCTTGAGCGGCAACATGCTCACTATCATAAAAAATAACACAATTGGCATTAACAGTACTTGGTACATAGGGCTCAATATGGTCCTTGGAAAGTGATTCAGAATTAATGGTTACTTTTGTCCCATATCTAGTCCTAAATAGCATGTGAGACCAATCTAAGGACAAGTAACCTCCTATTTTGGCAGTGAAATCTCTTGACAAACACAAGGCAAAGTAAGGTGGTAAATCAATGATAAACAAATCTTGGGGAATGGAAAAGTTTTGGAAGGCATGTAAAGTAAGACTTGCATCCTTAATGACACCTACAGTGTTAATGGCTAACCCATCAAGATGGACCACTCCCTTTTCAAGAGGTTGATATTTCAAACCTAACCTATCAGCAATTTTTTTGGGTGTGACAAAACTACTTCCCCCTAATCTACCATACAATTTTGAACCAATTTATCCATAATTATAAAAGATACATAAAAAGGGGGAGTTTTGACATCTTTACCTAGCTGCTCACTACTATCTTGAGGTGTATTTTTAAAAACAACCTTAACTTGGTCAACTAAAACATCACTAGAAACACTTAAATTAGAAAATGTAGATTGTAATAAGTCTTTTTGGCTTGGGATAGACAAAGAATCCCACATAGAAATTATCACATTCATTTTCTTCATGTGCTCAACAATGCTAAAAGGTGTAGTAGTGCTTACCTTTTGGTGAGTCCTTACAATAGCAGGGTATGCTTGCAAGTTTGATGATTGGAGTTGATTCCCAAAATGCTCTTTGGCAGCACCTTATGAATTTCTTTGCAGTATGTGTGGCACTTGAGATGTAGATGGACCAACAGCTTCTACTTCTTTGTTTTTTGATTTTCCAACCTCAAAATCCCTCTTCTTAGCTCTAGTATTAGCTACCATTGGAGAATCATCTTTGCTCACTCCACAAGATTCATCTCCTTGACAATTCAGGAGAGTTGTATCACTTGGAGGGAGATTCTATTGTTGTGGGAATTCATCATTAGGAACACTCTGCATAATTGAAACATTCTACACCATCAAAGCTTGATTGATAGCCCCATTTGAACATGTGGCTTGATTATGGGGTTGGTTGCAGGGAAAGCGCCACTCATAATCAACTCCAAGGTTATTCTAAACAGGTACAAGGTCCTTAACTAAACTGATTGGAGCTAGATTGTATGGCTAAAAAGACCTTAGATTGAGGTTATGCCTTGCACCTTGGTAATTCCCCTAATATGACTACCTATTAGCTTGATAAGGTTGGTTCTGCCCTTGATTTTGAGGCTAATATGGCTTAAAATTTTGGAACTATTGCTTCTTCATGGTCACTAACTCATTTCCAAAAGACTAAAGTAAACCTTTTATTTCCTGCAACTCAAGAGATTGGGTTGGGACAACCTTTTCTTAACTAACGGCAGCTAGTAATACTGGAACAACGGGTATATGAGCAAAAGGTGGTATTTGCAAGGGCGTGGAAGGCTAAATTTCTAGGAAAATAGGAATTGGTGGTCTAGGTGAAATCTTACCCACTTGGATAAGACCATTTTCTACCCTCACTGCAATGTCAAATGTAGTTGGTAGAGAGGTACCTCCCATGGATTTTATCATTACAAAGATATCACTATTAAGGGCCTTTAAGTAATAAATAAATGCACACTCTGGAGAAACCATAATAGGAATCATGTTCCATGTCTTCTGGAAATGAAAGTTAAAACCCGTCATTTTCTTTTGAGGAGCTCTCTTCTTTGTAGTCACTTGCTCAACTATCAGACTAGTCCTCAAACTACTTGTTCAATGCTACTTCCAGCTCATCCCAGTTTGCTATAGAACCAACCACCAAACCCCTAAACCACTAAAGACCTTTCCCCTTTAGTGAAGCAGCCAACAATCTCACTGTAACATTTTCTTGAGTGATGTGATGGACTCCACATAGTGAGGCCACGTCCTTGATATGCTCAATGGGAGTAGTTTGATCCTCCCCAATGAAAAAAGGTAAAATATTCAACGCAACCATAGGAATATCATTGTGTTGCTGAAAGTTAAGTCGGATGCCTCCATTAAATGGAATGAAAGGTTGATTCCTTTGTGCATCCATTGGATTGACCTGAACTGGTTTAACAGGCACATAAACTAAAGGTATTGATACACTTACTATTGCTACTGTTGGTTTAAAACTAGGTGGTGTTGACTAGACTCTTTTTGATGAAACAAGAGTTCATTTTACTATTCTTCCATTTTTCATAGGTGGTGACAGTTGCAAGTATTCAAAAGGAATATCACTCCCTCTTGTTTGTATCCTTCTCATATTTTGTTCTACACTAGTTTCTGCTAACCTACACACTCAGAGTTGCCAGATATTCATATTTAACCTCTCAAAGTTTTGAAACTCATTGGTTGCATATCAAAACCAACAAAATATGTATTTTTCTACTACTATCTTGATTCGATAGTCCCACCATGCATGCCAAAATTGTTAGCTCTCAAAACTACACCCTTGCTAAGTTGCAGAACTTAGCATTTTGGAATAACATGGGAACACTCCTAGGTAGTGGGTCACCTAAACTTGGAATGGACCTCCAAATATGGATAGATCCTAAATGGTAATCACCTATTCTATTGATTTTCCAAAGAAAATGGTAAGAAAGAGAACTCAAAATGAAAAACTAAAAATTAAACTAAAGGTGATGCACCAAAACTAACTAGAACCTGCAAACACAACTTGCCTACACAATTTCAACAATGAATGAATTAGGATTACACAACTCACTTTCATATGTATTTGCATAAGTACTTTATAAGGAGGCTAAAATGTTAAACTTTTAAAAGGAAATAAGTTTCACAACTAAAAGTGTTTGCATTTTTAACATAGATTATAACCTACAACAACATACTTTTCTGCAAAAAGGTGCTTAGCATGAGACAAAATTACAAGGACATAAACAAAACTTCACAAGTAATTTGATCAATCAATTAGATACAAATAATAAAGCAAAAAGTGAGAAGGAAAAATACTCAAAATCATTGATTTCCAAGCTCATCATTGGTATACATGTTCAAAAGAGTTACAGAAAATGTAGAAACTACAGAAGGACTCCAAAAGTCACCAAGTACAAGCTAGAGCATAATCAAAACTAACTATAAAATGAGTTAAATAAGTGACTATATCCCAAACTCCCTCCAAAAATCCACCAAAAAAGGATCTAGAAACTCCTTTTGGTCGGATTCCTCCAAAAAGCCCAAAAAGTAGCAACTGAAACTCCCCCTAAAGAGCTCCAAAATGTTGAAAAGGTCAACTTTTACCATGTCCATCATGAAGGCATAATAAACCAGCTCCTATATACTATCATTCCCTCTAAAAATCAAGTAAAAATTGTCCTATATCCTCTCCCTTGGTCAACAAACTAATTCAACCAATACATATATGCTTGCAAATCATAAGGACTCAACAAAATACATAAATGCATTTACAAAGCATGACACTTCATTTCTGCATTTGAAATATCAATTTGATTTAATGATTTATAACAATATCATTTAAACCAAATGCTCTACAATTCAAATTAATGCAAAAACAAAGCACTAGTTCGACCATACATGAGTCAAAGCAAAATTTACAAGTCATAAAGCTCCCATGCATACACAAAAAAAAAAGCACACAAGGCTCACTAGGGCATAACTCTTGACCACAACATGGGTATACATTAGTTTCATTGCAAATATTTAAAATATAGGCAAAAAAATTCTTTTTCACTTATCAGCCTAACTTAGGGAAAAACAAAACCCTAAGACAAAACGTAGGAAAACATTCTATGCATCTTTCATTTTGCATTTTGAAGTTTCTGGAAAACCCTGTTGTTATGAGGGTCACACCGCCATGGTTTCATGCAACTGGAGGTTTCATGGAGATTTTCAGTTGTTTTTATGTAGATTTTATGGCTAGGCTGAGTCAGGTAAGCCTCAATTTGTATAGGCATTGCTCTTTTCTTCCTTACCTATGAAAACAATGCTTTTTCATGCTTTATTATGCAAAAATGTTGAAGATATTTTAGTTTATGTGTTTTTTCTCATGCTCTTGGAATTTCTTCACATTCTTGTTTTGACCTTCATTTTATGTTATTTTCTATAAAACCCTTAAGGGTTTTCTATTGAAATCCTTCCTTTGGATAATATCTCCATTTTGTATGGCTCGGCCTTTGTATGCATTTTGCATTCTCCTTATGTGGTCATTTCTCTATGATTTAATTCTGGAAATAGAGCTTCTCCTATAGTGTGATATTTTTCTCCTTTTGATGATTTTTTCAAATAAGAACAATCTCAATCAAATGTTCCACACAAAAAAACTTCTCAATGAAAGAAAAATAGGTTTGGTAAATGATTCAAAACCCTTGCACGGTATGGGCATAATTCAAAGGCTCTACATCTTTTCCATTCCTTCATGAAAAATACCCTTTTCACTAACTTGCAAGCCATGAAATTTCATTATCTACATTTATTTCATTTATGCCTATGTTATGGCTACAGGAATTTCAAGGGTTTTACAAGAAAAAAGGATTTTTTCCTATTTTCCATTATTTGATACCTTGTCGTTCTAGGTTGGTGCTATTATTTGTTATCATGGCATTATTGACTGTTCCTTTTTCCATGTAATAGTAGTACCAATATTCATTGGTCTTTATTGGACACTATATACTATACTCTGTAATGAATGCCTTCCTTTCCACTCTAAAAATCTATCACTGTGCATCTTGGGATTGAAAATCTATTTGTCACATTAGACCTATTCATGAATCTTACCTTGTCAACTCATTCTATTTGTCTATCATGAAGCTTTTTTTTCACCCATGATGTCTCCTCTATGGTCTCCACTAACTCTTCCCATTGCAATGTAAAGGTCTCACAAAGATTTCACTGCCTTATCAACTCTGAGTTAATGATCACCACTCCTTTAAGATGATGTCCATATACCATCATGATTCACGTTATCACTTGATTTCTTTTCACCATCATAACCATCAAGATGTTGTCCTTCACTTGCACAAGCATTGCTTCTCATGCATCTGGGATATCTTTGATATAGATGATTGTCTCATGTATCTTCTTTCATTGATAACTACAAAATGTTGCTCATCATGCATACTTCATTTATGGCTCCTTGTCACTTATAGATATAATGCCTCTATATTTTAGACTTACCACTATTTCCTTACAATAAACCACCTTATTGTATCATTTTTTACCTCTCATTGTATGAGATAATGATCATAACACACAAATGCAATGTTGACTAGCAATGTAACCTTAGATACTTATTTGCATTACTGTGATTTTCATTTCTCGTGCATTTCTCTTTGAGACATCAAATGCATTGTTGCCTCTAGGGTTCCATTTCCTTTCACTCATCACCTATAGATGCTCCATGTAGCTCATGACATCTCCTAATAGGACTTGATACCTCCTACTATCTCAAAAACATGATAACTCTATACTTATGAATTTCAAACTGCAAAACATCATGTAATATTTGCAAACCAATTTTGTTCTATGTCTCTATTGATTAGGATTGACCATATTAATAGGAGAAAACTCTTATTAATAAGGTATCTATTCTAATAAATATAACCATGGTGAATGAAACTTGTTTTCAAATATTACATTGGTGATATGAAATGTGACTACCCCTCTCTAATGATACTAGAGGGCAGCATGCTAGGCTCAACCCTTGTGGGAGCCCATTTCACTCCACATGCTATAACCAGATGAAAGAAAACAACAATAAATATTTCACCTATACCTACACAATGAGAAAACATGGTAGATAAAATAGAGCATATGATAGATGTTATTGATAACTCTTGTTTTCCTAGACATCTATGGTATGCAAGCTATCTTAATGCTTATGAGGATCAGGCTATATGTTTATGGATGCTAACATATATATTGATTGGTGATCCTTCATTTCTCTAAGAAAACTTTTCTCACACATGCAGGAAACCTAGGATCCATAGGGAGAGCATCAACTAGATGCTAGATAAGCAAGAGGGGCTGAAGATTTTTGTAAAACAAGACAATTGAGATTCGTCGTTTAGGAAATGACAGGTTCCCTCTCTCTATATGTGCATTCTTTCTTTTTTATATCTATAAATGTATAGTTTTTTCCATCATTTTCATTCAAATAGTTAGTCCCATAGGTTGTGTGGGACACCATACATTTATATTATCAATAAAGACTACATTTTGCAAAAATGTTTCACTCTCTTCTCTATTGTATGTATTTGCATAATGTAATTGTAGTAATGCAGTCTTTTGATATTTTCTTTATGCACATGCATATAATATAACAGAGTAGAATGTACCTTTTGTTTCACTTTGAAAAACATTAATAACTCTATTTGTTTAGGATGGTAGCTAAAGTAGGTAACACAACCATCAATCATTATGAATTTCTTTCATCGTTATATTTTAGAACAAGTCATTGATTAAAATTTCTTCAATGCACTATATTAAAAAATTTAGGAGATGAATTAAAAGGCATATCAAAGATTTATATTCCAAGGTCAAATATACTTGGATCTACTTCTAAGCATAGTCTAAATCTATGTTCAACTTGAACCTTTTGGACAATTAAGCATTCTAACAAACACTTGAGGTTGTGCTTCCTTACTATTTGCACAATTTTCATATACATCATACAAAGCCTTAGTGGAAGAATTATATTTTATATGTTGATACTCTCTTTAAAAATATACCCCAAGAGAGGGATTTTACAACAAATTGTAACCTATTGTGTATGGAGACCATTGGAGAGAAGACTAGTTTGGTGATGAGCTTGAGTGATTTGAATTTGAACTCAAGCCCTGGGAATCATTTTGAGTTTTAGTTTGGTCAGTCTACGGATTTTGGGTTTTTTGATGCATGAAATGGGAAGGATAGATCGTGCGGTGTGGATGCATTGTTGCTCCTTGGTGGTGAGGCTAGGAAGGATGGGTCGTGTAGTGAGGATTTGGTCAAAGATGTGCTCTTTGAAGGTAAGTGTGTGTTTGAGGCCTTCAAGTAGTCTTGTGATGGTTGTCCATCAAAGGAGGCATTTCTAAAGGTCCATGGGGATAATGTGGCTGCTGGAAATGATGTGCGGGCCCCATCTGGGGAATCATTTGTGGCTAATCTAAGTATTCCCTAGATTGAGCTTTCTTCGGTGGGAGGTGGTCGGCCGGTAGGGAAGACATCCTTTTTGGGGCAGAGATGGTATGGCCTTTTTGTATCTAAGCTTAAAGGAAAAGTCATAGCATCTAATTTTGCGTCTTCTTCTAATGTTGAAGGTGGTTTCACCTTGTCTATTCTAGACTCTCTTGTTGACAAAAATATAGCTAAAATGGATTTCTCTCTAATTGGAAACTTTTTAGGTCCATGACCTAATATTGAGGAGGTCTACACTTGGGTCTATAAGAAGTGGGCATTAAAAGGTCAAGTGGAAGTTGTGGCTATGGCTAAAGGTTTCTTCTCCTTTGCATTTTCCTATGATTAAGACCTAAGAGCGGTGTTTGTGAAAGGACCGTGGTCATTTTGGCATCTTACCCTAGTTCTTTGTCCTTGGGAACCTAGGATGGACCTTTCCAAGTGCCTCTTTCATTCAGCCCCTATGTGGGTTAAGTTACCAAACTTTCCTTTGGAATATTGGGATGAAGAAGTATTTAAGGCAGTGGCTAACTCTTTTGGGTAGATTGTTTTCATTGATGAGGCCACTCTCTCTAGGAAGCGGTTGGTTGTAGCTAGATTTTGTGTTATGATTGACCAAGATGCTATGATGCCTGAGTTCTTCCACCTAAACTTAAAGGTGGGGTCTTGGAAGCAGCGAATTGTATTTGAAAATCTCCCATTTTCCTATTTCAAATGTAAAAAGGTGGGTCATTGGGCTAAGGATTGCCCTGTGAAGGTGGCCCCGCCCAAGGTTGTTTAGCAGACTAAAGTTTAGAAGATCAAGGAGACCAAGGAGAATCTGGCTCCTTTGGATCAAGGTGAGTCAGCTGCTAGCAATGGTGTGGAGGGTGAAGTTAATATTGAAGATTACTCAGTCCCTCATCATGAGGTTAATAAGAAATCTAGGAAAACTATGGAGGTGGTTGCAGGCCAATGTTTGAATCAGGATGTGGATCATGTCTCAAATACTTTGTGCTCCCCTAAACGGAATTTTCAGGAACCTCCTATTTCCCTGTCTTCCCCTCTGCATCATGCATCTAGGCTGGTAGTTGATGATGGTGTTTTGGTGGTGGCAGATATAGGGAGCAAGGATGATGGTTTTATTTAGGTGAGAGGTAGAAGGAAGAAGTCATCTACTTCTCCTCCTCCTCCTCAACCTCATAAAGGTGTTAACATGAGAAGGAAAAAAGTGGATTGCGGGTTTGAATTGAAGGGCCAAGGTAGACCCTCCCTACAGAAAAGCAGGGAGAGGGATTGCAAGTGGGATATTGTTAAAGGGGTTCAAAAAAACCTTTTTTATTTGTGCTCAAAGAGTACCCCTTCTTTGTGTAAATGAAGATTATTTCCTAGAATATCAGGGGGATGAATAATATGCACAGAAAAGACCTCCTGAAGAACTTGGTCTGGGACCATAAGCCAAACTTTTTTTTGATCCAAGAAAAAAAAATGTAGATTGATAAGTTGGAAGCTTTGAAGAATCCATTTTTTAAGGATTTTGGTTTTCATGGGGTTAGCTTTGAAGTAGCTTCGGGTGGTGTCGCTACTTTTTGGAACGCTAAGCTGATTAAAGGTGTCCCAATAGTGGAATTTTTTAATCATGTGGAGACAAATTTTATTTGGATTAGGTATTTTTATTCTTGGGTTATTTCTAATGTATATGCTCCTAATCTGAAGAGAGCCAGGAAGAAGATATGGGATGATATTGGGTGTCTTAGGATGACTTTTTTGGACAGATCCTGGCTTGTGATGGGAGAATTCAACACTCATTTGTGTGACAATCGGAAAGTGGGTGGATCACAAGCAAATCCGGAGAACCAGCTAGATTTAAGATTGTTCATTGATGATAATGATCTTATTGATGTTAAGATGATTGGAGCTAAATTTACTTGGTCTAACAGGTGCGTTGGTGTGGATAATATTCAAGTTAGGCTGGACAAAGCTTTAACTTCAGTGTCCCAGTTTGTGGATTTTGCTTGCTCCTTGTCTTCTATTACGAGATGTGGGTCTGACCACTTTGTTGGAAAAATGAAGAAGAACATCTCATTTTGTTACTTTGTGTTCTCATTGATGTCACTGTGATATATGAGTTGCAACTACAAGATCAATATTGAATTTATTACGATATTCTAGTATGGTATCTAAACTAGTATTTTTCTTATATCCTCTGGTATTTTGGTATGCATTTGTTTTCCGGTGATTATTGTTGCTTGTAGTTTTGGGAAATGGTTTGTAGATGTTGGGAGCACATACATTCAATATTTCATGTATCCATATGCTCATATGGTGTATCAACATTATAGTGGTGTTTTCATTTGTGCTATTAGGTCTATCCCTGGCTAACCTAATGGATGTATTGTGTAATGGTGAAATATTTTTTGTTGTACGGATATATGTGCGACCTATTTGAGGTCTATGCTGACCTGATGAAGCGTGTTGGATGTGTGAATTATCTTTTCAAAAGCTTTTATATACTTGAAGCCAACAATTGACATTTTTAGTAAATAAGAAGTGCATCTAATTAGGCTGACCTAATTGATGCTTGCAGAGAGATCAAATATATATATTGGATAATCTTTGAAGTTTAAAGTGTGAATTTTGGGTATGCTACGAATGTGAATGTAAAGAAGAGAGAATATGATGAAATGTGTTAAGTCTATTTACTGTGCTACATTGGAACTAAATCTGCACTCACTAGGTGTACTCCATCAGTTCATTTTTTGGCTATAAGCCATTTTCTATCATTGTAATTTTGCAGGCAGTGATCCTTTGTTTCTAGACAGTGATTCCTGGTAGTGAGACACCCATTTTGTAATATTTTATAACCGTTTATACTATATTTAGAGCTAACACTCATCGTGGTTTTTCCCATTTTGGGTTTTCCACGTAAAATTCTTGGTGTTCATGTGTGTTGTGATTTCATGTTCTATTAATGCTTTTACCTATCTTTTCTATTGTATGTTTTGGAATAATTGGATGGTGTCTGATCAAAAAATTTAAGAAGATACTGATTCACCCCCCTCTCAGTATCTTGGAAATTTAACAATTGGTATCAGAGCTTGGTTTCTTTGGAAAGGCCTAACAACTTGAGGAAGATCCTGAAGATGGAAGAAATGGATGATAAAGGAGAGCTTCGGACTTCACTTGAAGATCTTGATAAAGTTGAAAGAGAAAACATAGATCTAAAAGAAAATTTGAAGAAGCAAATGAATGTGTTTGGAAATTAAAGGAGCAATTAAAAGTACAAGTAGAGGAGAAGAAAAGAATTGAAGAGTGTCTAAACAAGTTGGCACAAAGCAAGTCTGAAGATTGCACCAAGCTTGAACAAGAAGTAGTGAACCTGAAAGTGGATTTGGAGAAGGAAAAACTCTGTGAAAAAAAATTAAATCTAGCTCAAACAGGCTTGATGAATTGATTGCAGGACAAAAATCAAGTAAAGACAAAGGTGGTCTAGGAAATGATACCAGTGAAAGTTCCAAGACTGTGAACAATCAAAAGACACTAAATAAAGGAAAGCAAAAATAAAATTCAAGGAACTCTACTAGGAGACCTCCAGTGAGACAACCTAATGCACAAAGGTATCCTTCTTTTAATGGCACTTGTTTTTCATGCAATAAATTTGGTCACAAGGCAACAAAATGTAGGAGTGGTATGAATCAGTTTCCTGGTCCTTTTACTGGTCAATTTTTTGCATGCAAAACAATTGGACATAGGGCAAGTGAATGCAAAACCTTGATGATGAAGTATTTTAATGGAAGAAGAATGAATCAATCCTTTAATGGCTATTGCTATACCTGTAACAAGTATGGACATAAGGCTAGCCAGTGCAAAACAAGAGTCAATGGAAGTCAATCTAATCAAAGAAATATTCATAACTGCAAAAAACCAGGACATGTTTCAAGGGTTTGTAGAAGCAAGAAAAGTAAGGAAACCAATCCCGTAGAGAAAAATGAATCTGTGAAGAAGGTTGAAAAACATGAGATTAAGCAAGAAATGAATAAGATCTGGAGAAAGAAAGAAGAACCAGAGATTTTTGATGTGTATGTACCCTCATCTGGTATGTATGACTCCTCTGAGGATTAAACCCAGCAAGGTCGTAGGGGGAGCATTATCAGAAAATTATAAGAACCCCCTGGATAACGGTGTGTTAGAGGTTGGCATGAGGATGAGATGTGAAGATCGAGTTTTTAGAGGTTCTGAAAAAGGAACCAGTAGAAAATACAAAGGGATGATCTTTTGCAAAGTGAATTAGGGATTTTCTATGTAAAAGAGGAGTTTATAACAACTTTTTGGATTTTTCCGCATTTAATGCGAAGTAGGGAAGATCATTATTTTATAAAGAAAAGGTTTAAGTCATTTTTTATCATTCAAACATTTGAAGAAATTGAAGAGCTTTTGGATCATTCCTGAAGAGAATTGGAGTTCGAGTTGTGGAAACCCTAGTTGTGGTTCGTCGTGTAGGAAAAAGGTACTTTTATCTTCTAAGTAGTTTTTTCTTCTTGGTTAAGTTGGTTGAGTTCATAACTGGTAGAATGTAAACTCTTGTTGTTCTGAAAGTGTCGTAGAGGCCAAGGCCCTCTTATAGAAAATATTTATCAAAGGTTTTTGAAGATGACACCATGGGTGCATTTTCGTCAATTCCACATGGAATAATATCAACTAAAGATACAAGGATGTATATTCATGTGAAGTATGAGGAATATGATCACTCTAAATTGATTGATATTTGGAAAAAAGTGCTTACTGGTGATGACTTCTTGGTAAAACCTGAGAACTCAAATGTGGTTGAGAAAATATTGGATAGATGGAATATTTTTCCCAATTTCAGCTACAATGATAAATATGTGAAACCAATACTAAGTAGAATCCATGACAAATTCCTCTGGATTGTCCGCCCACACCTGATAACTAAGGAAGCGATTAGGGTTGTAACTGGACTTTGGGATAAAGGTACAATACCTATGTTAAAATATGTGAAGAATGAGGTAGTAATGGAACTCACAGGAGTTGCATATGACAAAAGATCCCTAGTGACGAAAACCATTACTAATCCTACTGTGAAGTATGCAGCCATGATGGTTGGACATAAAATATATTTCACAAACAAAGAGAATTCTGTTTTGGCTACAACTATCTATACTGGTTTTGATATGGTTGAAAATGGTGTTGATTATGATCTTTGTGAGCTTCTTAGGTTACAATTGCTAGAGAATCTGAAGTCGAAAAGGGAAAGGAAGTATGCCTTCAAGTTTGGTTCTCTAATTATATGTTTGTTTTTCTACTTCATGAAGAGGCTTCCAAGAAAGAGTGAAGAAGTACATTGGGACTCATCTAGACTAGTAGGCCATCAAATTTTTGATTACTTGCATAGTCTGGGAAATATGGATTCTCAAGATAATGTGTTGACAACATTCTTTGTTGTATTTAAAAGAAACATGAATGAGAGGGAAAGGATCCTAAAGAAAATTGTTGAGAAGTATAAAGATGAGTTCATATTCCATGTTTCATCTAATGAATGCATGATTGTGGTTGTAGAACCTCGAACTATATGGATTCATCCTCTGGGGTATGAGGTGACAGAAGATGAAGCTAAAGGGTATGTGCAATTATTGCTGAAGAATCCAAAAGATCCCAATGAACCCAAAATTGGGACATATGCAGAAAAGTCTATGGAAGTTCATCTAGAACAGCAGAAACCTAAAATCAGAAAGAAAGTGGAGAAAACACTTAAAGAAGTTGGATTCACTGATGAGGAGATTTCCCTTGGAAGGGATTGGGGAGAGTGATTGGAGGTAGAATCATCTGGCCCGAGGAGATCCGAAAGGAATACCTCTATAAAACCTCTCATAGCCCCTGCAGCTAAGATTGAGCCTAGCGTGGTTGATAAAGGTAAAGGTCCTATTTCCTCCAAACCAACTACAAGATCCAGTAAGAGGAAGGAAAATCCTCCAGTAGCCCCTACAAAAAGAGGAAGGAAAGAGAAAGAAACAAGGGAGAAAAATCTGAGTGTTACAGATGATCGAGATGATGAAGAAGAAGACCCTAATGCAAATCTGGTGAGAAGAAGAAGAGGAGGTTTACCCTCTGGAGAAGGTGCATCTACAAAAACAGCTGGTTCCAAGAGAGTACATATTGTATCATCTTCTAAAGATGAAGAAGAGCAAGAGTTTGGCATACATGTGCACACCAAGCTAGAATCAAAGAAGGATAAGGTAGCTGGTGAAGCCTATGAGGATCAGAAAAATGAATAAGACATTCTGGTAAGTTTTGGCCCCCGATTTAAACTAGAGTTAAATCTAAGTTCCTTGCTACATTTTGATAATATGCTTCAACCCACAACTGAACACTATGATAAGGCTAGAGAAGAAGACAAGAAAACTCTACTTTTAGTTGTTATTGAATATGTTATCATTCTAGAAGTCAAATGGGATGATATAAGGATAGATATACCTGAAAGCATGTGGGATGATCTAATGAAAAGGAGATCAGAGGCCATTGTATTTGAAGACAAAATTAGAAATGTTGCATATAATAAAATTGGTTCTTCTCTGACCCCTGACGATCTGGAATCTTTGAAGAAGATATGTGTAGAAATTTTTTAGATGAAGAAGAGAGTAAATATGTTGATGACAAGAAATAAGAATCTGACCAAGAAAGTAAGAAAGGAGACTACAAAGGTAATCTGAGATATAGCTGAAAAAGATGGTATGATTAAGACCATTGAAGATGTTGTTGCTATTGAAAATGCTAAGGAGAATACTCCTCTTGATACAGGTAATGAAGATATTTCTAAAAATTTTGATTTTGAAATTAATGTTGGTAATGAAAATAACAAGCAGAATGAAGGAGAAGTCGAGCCTAAGATGCATAATGATGCTCCTTTGAAGCACACTGAAGCAAAAGATGACAACGATGATCAAGGAAATGTTGAAGAAGAAAGACAAGGCAATGGTGAAGAAGGACAAGACAATCCTGAGGAAGAACAAAATAAAGATGAAAAGGATAGAAATGAGGAAGAGGACAATAATGACAAAGATAGTGATAAAGATAAAGATGAAGACAAAGAAGAAGAGAAGAAAGAAGAGGAAGAAGAGGAAATAGAAGAAGAAAAGAAGGAAGAGGAAGAGATGGAAGAGAGAATGGAAGGAAAGAAAAATATTGTCAAGAAAAAAGAAGGTGAAAAGAAAATTGTGAGATCACTTAAGATTCTCGGAGAATCATCCTCCGGTAATGATGTTTTGAAAGGTTTGCTTTCCAAGAAAATTAGATTTCATCTGGTTATTCCCTAGGATATTTTACAAATTCCTATGATTAAAGGTTTGGTGGACATGGAGAAGATACATGTCTCTGGTACATAAAGTAATGTTGGGAGATGCTATGCAAGCATCTGGTAGGAAGGAAATTATGGAAGCACATCAAAGAGGAATAGAACTTGTAGAGGATGCCCTCAAGGCATTACAGGAAGTCATACCTGGTGCATCCATTGATACACCTCTCACCCCTATTGAAAATATTAGATTTTTGTTAGATTCTCTCAAGGAGTATACCTTTGGGCTTAATGAAAATGAAACACAAGAGGTTGAGGAGAAATTGGAAGAGAGAAGATTATTGGCTTTACATGAAAAGTGTGCTCTTGCACACTCTAGAGTTGAAAAGAACCTGGAAGCCATGAAGGTTTGTGAGTGTGAGGCTAATGTTGTTCTTGCTTATTCCTTAAAGTGGTCGGATGCCACTCAAAATATTAAGGTTGCTATGGATTCCATTGATTCTTAGCTGACAATAGTCTTTGGTAATTATAGTCTATCTAAAGATAGATACAACTCATCCTGGAATGCAATATCTGCGCATAAAGAAAAATTATTTGTTTTGTAGAAGCAGAAGGTGAATATCATTAGGAAATTTGACCAATTGAGTGACATTGTGAGAGTTGAATTTACTCCAGTTGGCAAGGCTTTGGATTGCATAGAAAATCTTGAAAAGATAAACCTGAATCCTAATACTTCAAAAGGTGCAGAAGAAATTCTAATTGAGTTGGAGTCTTTGAACAAGGTTTTGATTGCTGCTAAGGATAGTTAGGAGAGTGGAAAAGTTGTATGGGAAGGTATTCTAAAGGAGCTTCAAGGGTCATCATCTTCCAGTTGATACATGTTTCTTGTTTTCTTTTCTTTAATGTTTTTTAGTTGTTTATTGGGACACCCTTTGTCCTTGATGTCAAAGGGAGAGAAGAATGGTGAAATGGTGTTAGGGGGAGAAGTATTATAAATAAGGAATCCTGCAAATATTCTTTTTGGTTTTTGGCACATGTTTCCATCAATGACAGAGGGGGAGATTGTTGGAAAAATGAAGAACATCTCATTTTGTTACTTTGTGTTGTCATTGATGTCACCATGATATATAAGTTGCAACTGCAAGATCAAGACTAAAGTTATTTTGGTATTCTAGTCTAGTATCTGAACCGGTATTTTGCTTATACCCTCTAGTATTTTGGTTCACATTTTTTTTCCAGTGATTACTGTTGCTTGCAGTTTTGGGAAATGGTTTGTAGATGTCGACAGCACGTACATTCAAGATTTCATGTATCCAGATGCTTGTATAGTGTATCAACATTACATTGGTGTTTGTATTTGTACTATTAGGTCTATCCCTAGTCGACCTAATGGATGTATTGTGTAATGGTGAAATAATTTTTGTTGTGTCGATATATGTGCGACCTATTTTAGGTCTATGCCAAATTGATGAAGTGTGTTGGATGTGTGAATTATCTTTCAAAAGCTTTTATATACTTGAAGCCGACAATTGATATTTTTAGTAAATAAGAAGTGCATCTAATTAGGCTGACCTAATTGATGCTTACAAATAGATTATATATATATATATTGGATAATATTTGAAGTTTAAAGTGTGAATTTTGGGTATGCTATGAATGAAAATGTAAAGAAGAGTGAATATGATAAAGTATGTTAAGTTTTTTTATTGAGCTACATTGGAACTGAATTTTCACTCACTAGGTGTACTCCATCAGTTCATTTTCTGGTTGTACGACAGTTTCTGTCATTGTAATTCTATAGGTAGTGATCCTTTGTTTCTGGACAGTGAGTCCTGATAGTGAGCCACCCATTTTGTAATATTTTATAACCAATTATACTATATTGTGAGCTAACACTCACTATGGTTTTTCCAATTTTGGGTTTTCCACGTAAAAATATTGGTGTTCATGTGTGATGTGATTTCATGTTCTGTTAATGCTTATACCTATCTTTGCTATTGTATGTTTTGGAATAATTGGATGGTATCTAATTAGAAAAATTAAGAAGATACTGATTCACCCTCCCCTCTTAGTATCTTGGACATTTAACACACTTCCCTATCTCTTTTGTTGCTGATAGGCTTGGGGGTAAGAAATGTTTTCCTTTTTTATTTGAAGCTATGTGGTTAAGGGATCCGAGGTTTATGGAATATATTAAAAAATGGTGGCAAGTGAATATTGATGGTTGTGTAATGTTCACAATTGCCAAAAAAATTACCTTTTTCAAAAGGAATCTCAAGAAATGGAACAAAGAATCATTTGGTCATATTTTTATTCTAAGAGCTTTGTTCTTCAAAGGTTGGATGGTATTTAGAATGTCATCCAATCAAAGGGATTATCAAAGGATCTACAATTGCAAGAGGATGGCCTTCTCACATAGTTGCATGATATTTTTGCTAAGGAGGAAGATTTTTGGAGGCATAGATCTCATGCTATTTGGTTGAAGTTTGGAGACCACAACTCTAAGTTATTTCACCTCATTGCCCTTAGGCATAAATCGTCTAATAGAATATCCTTGATTATGGTTGATGGCTTGTTGTTGGAGGATGAGGAGGCTATTAGGAGAGTGACTACTAGTTTCTTTGACCATCTCCTAAAGGATGATTTGATATGGGACTAGCATTGTGTGGAAGCTTCATTGGAGGTTATTCCTAAAGTTATCTTAGAGGTTTTGAATAAGGAGCTCACTACTATCCCTTCAACCTTGAAAGTAAAGGAAGCGGTTTTCTCTTTTGAGGGAAACAAGGCCCTTGGGCCTAATGGTTTTCCCTTTTTGTTCTTTCGGTTGTGTTGGGAGATTGTTTTAGAGGATGTGATCAATGCTACCAAGGATTTCTTGGTTCCAAAAGATTACTCAAAGATCTAAACACGACCTTCATTGTCATGATTCCCAAATCTATTGATGCTAACAACTTTGGTGAGTATCGCTCGATCAGTCTCTATAATTCTATTTACAATTTTTTTTCGAAATTGCTTGCTACTAGAATGCAAAATTACCTTCCGAACCTGATCTCTAATCATCAAAGTGGTTTTGTAAAGGGTTGTTAGATCCTTGATTCTATTATAATTGTTCATGAGCTTGCTCATTCTATTAATGCTTCTAAGGAATCGAGCTTCTTCCTAAAGTTGTACCTTCTTAAAGCTTATGATAGGGTGAACTGGAGATTTATGTTGAAAGTGTTGGATCGCTTTGGTTTTTGTAAGAATTTTCTTCAGTAGTTGGTTGAACAACTTATCTCTACTCTATCTTTTTTGTGCTGGTGAATGGATCTCCTTCACCCTTCTTCTAGAGTTTGCATGGGCTAAGGCAAGGCAACCCTATCTCATTGTTGTTCTTTATTCTAATGGTGAGGCTCTTGGAAGAAATATTTAGAAGGATTTATATTCTGGATCTTTCAAGGGCCTCTATCCTTCTTCTAGATGTGATCCTATTACCCATCAACAATTTGTTGATGACACAATTTTGATGGGTGAATCTTATGTTCCAGAAGTTAGAGTTGTTAAGAGGCTGATTAAGGACTACAAGAAGGTGTTTGGTCAAAGGATTAATCTTCCCAAGAGTCAATTTTTTTCCTTAACACACTAGAAGCTTTGTAGTTAAAGCTTGCCAGAATCCTTTTTTGCAATAGGGGTGATCTCCCAACTACTTATTTGGGGCTCTCCTTGTGTATCTCTAAGATCCCAGAGTCCTTCTGGTTGGGTCTATTGGATAAATTTAGTAGAAATTTGACGGGTTGGAAAGGTACGATCCTCAACCAGGTGAGAAAAATTCAACTCATTTCTTCCACTCTTCAAAATTTTGCTCTGTATGCTATGAGTCTCTTTAGAATTCCTGTCAAGTTTGAAGAGAAAATGGAACAAATAATGAGAAGATTCTTATGGTCAGGTGTTGAATCCAAAGCCAAAATTCCTCTTGTGGCATGGGATCTACTGTGTAGACTGAAGAGATGGGATGGGCTTGGTATCATAAATTTATAAGCTTTTAATAAGGCTCTCCTATTGAAAAATGTTTGGAGGATCTTGAATGGGGAAGCAGGGTGGGTCTCTTTGGCTAGTAATAATTACCTGCATAGCATTGGGAGACCTTGGAATTTTTTGACCTTTGATGATGTTCCCTTTGGTTCATTCTTTTGGAGGAATATAGTTCCCTGCAGGGATTTGATTGCTAATGGCGTTAAATGGTTGTTGGGTGATGGTACAAGTATTCTTTTTTGGGAGGAGGCTTGGTGTGATGTTAAACCTTTAATTAGTCTTCCCTGGGCTCCCCCTATTGTTCCCATGTGCAAATGTTTGTTTGGAACTAGGGTGGTAGATTATTTTCAAGATGGGGAGTGGGAAAAATTCTAGGATTGGGATCTGTCATTGAAGGTTCTGAAGGACTTCTTGTGCAATGTTCGTATTCCCACTTTTCTGAGGCTGGATAGGGTTATTTGGGCCCCCTGTGCTAGTGGTAATTTCTTCATGGATTCTGCCCTTGTGAATTCGATGGAAAATCCTAACTCTCTTCCCTTTTGGGGGATGTTATGGAACTACAAGTTGATTCCTAAAGTGAATGTCTTATTTTGGTTGCTTATGCAAGGTAAAGTCTTAACACAAGACAACCTCTGTAAAAGGGGGTTTGTGATTCTAATAGATGTGCTCTTTGTGAAGTCGATGGTAAGAGTGCTTATCCTATCTTTCTTGGGTGTGATTTTTCTTCTTCTCTTTGGAGAAAATTTCTTGGTGTTTGAAATCTTGGTTGGGTTTTCCCGGACTCTCTTGATAAATTTATTGACCAATAGAAATTCCCTTGCTCCCCTCTTCTTCGATGCCAATGGGATCTTATGGCCCTGCATATTGCATGGGGGTTATGGAAAGAATGAAATAATAGAAATTTTCATGATTCTAAGCTTAAAGTTGGTAGTCTTTTCATCAAGATTCGATGGGTGATTCTAGAGAATTTCGCTCTTATAATTTTTGATTATTCTCAGTGTTCCCCTACTACCTACTTGGTTGGTTATGACCTCTTTGTGACTTCTAACTAGAAGGTAACTTGAATTCCTACTTTGAATCCTAAATCTAGTTTAAATGCTAGATTGAGCACTAAGTGGCAACCACCTCCCTCTGGGTGGGTTAAAGTTAATTTTTATGGGGTGGCGAAGGGAAGCCCTGGGCCTACAAGATGTGGGGGGTGTTAAGGAATGATGATGGAAAACTCCTAGGTGTGGTGGAACTCCCATTGGGAAATTGGACAAATCATTGTGTAGAAACAGAGGTTGTGTTCATAAGTGTTAAATATGTTGTTAGCAAAGGCTACTCCAAAATATGGGTCCAAGGTGATTCCCTAAACATTATTAACTATCTATGTGGCACTCATCCTCCAAGTTAGAATGTGGAACAACTTATTAAAGATTCACATATCTATAATCATACTACGATCTTGTGAAGAGATTCACATATCTCACGTTTACTAAGAAGCAAACTTGTTGGAATATTTTTTTGCCAACAAGGTTGTCAGTTTAAATGAGTTTCGTGTATGGGAGGAGGGCTTGATCCTTCCTGAGAAATCTAGGAGCTTATTGAGAAATGATGGCATGGGTTGAGATGATGCGACATTTAATTTGTAGTACCTTCTTTCGTCTCGCATGCTTTGCGGGTTTCCTTTCGTTATCTAGAATTCAGTTGAGCAATATTCGTAAAGGGATTTCTTCTTTTGGTGTTAGATGAAATGGGTGGTGACAGAAGAAGAATCAAGCCACATTCTTGGTGTGCCTCATAAAGAATAAGAAGCTATGGAATATACTGCACCAAGATAATTTCACACCTTTTTTAGAAAGGCTGCATGGGCATGACCCTAATGCCTCAATGGAGTTTGCGTCATGTTGGCATAATCGCATGCTCAAGATAAAAGTCCTAGAAGTGGAGGTGAATGAGGAGCTAGTTGCTATAGTTACTGGGATGCCAACGGTTGGCCATAAGTTTTACAAGGACAAGAAGATAATGAGGAAGCGATGGCCCAATTCTTCAAAGATGAGCAGAAGAAATTGATCAAAATGGAAAGTTGGGGTTACAAGTGAAAATCCCTTAAGAATATTTGGGTGAATGTTGTTGAGGTTCTTATGCACTATGTGACTTTGGAGGGTAGGTTTACTACTATTCTCGGTCACCACTTCATGCTTCTAAACCATTTCAGACATGGTTTGTTTATTTCTTTTATGTTTTTATGTTATTGTCCATGGAGGTTTCTATTTACACTCATTTAAACAATAGGAGGGCTCTCGTCCTCCATGAAGGTCTCATTCTCTTAATCATGGAGCATGTTAAGACTCTTCTTCCCACCCCTACCATTAAGGGTAATGATAAGACTTTGAGTGATGTTTCTAGTTTGTTAGGCTCGGATTCTAGTATGGAAGATGAAGAGGAATGGAATGAAGAGGAAGAGGATGTGTCCCCAGCACCTACAACTACTTCTTTGAAGAAGAGGAAGTTGGGTAGTTCTAAGAGCAATAGAGCAGCCAAACATCTTATTCTTTCTGGCAACAAGGACATGGAGGTGGGCTCAGATGGTTCCCCTCCTAGGAATGAGGAGTTGGTTGTTGGCCAAGGTGAAACCGTAGATGGTGGTTTTGAGGTGGGGTTACAGGATACTGTTATGGGTATGGAGGACAAGGACAAGCTAAGGAGGTAATCTAAGTGTATTTCCAACCTAAAGAACAAGGCCTTGAAAGTGTCGGCAAAGGACCCCAAAGTGTCTTGTGAGGGAAAGGATTCTAGTGAAAAGGTGGTGGTTGTTGAGGACTCCCCAAATTAGGACCTCCCCAATGTGGAGCTTGATGAGGAGAATAAGGTTCAAGATGAGGAGGATTCTGAGAAGAAGAGAGCTAAAACAGAGCCTTTGAAGGTAAATCCCCTCTCTGAGGACTTTTCTTACCTCGATGATGATTCTATATGGCAAGGGCTAGGGCCACTGGAGATTTTAAGTTAGCTAAATGGACTCTTCAAGAGTTCAATAAGATTAACATTAAAATTAGAGGTTTGAAGGAGAATCTAAAGAATGTTCTAAAAGGTTCAGTGTCAGAAATTCTGATTGATAGAATTGTGGACCTTGAGGGTTCTTTCCTTGACTTCAAATCTCTGTGTGAAGATCGATTGGCTGGTTTGGAAGCCAAGGTTTTGGGAATGAATGCGGATATAAAGAAGCTTCTTCAGGCATGTCACATCTCTGTGAAGAATAGTCAGACTCATTAGAAGTCATTTTCAGAAAGATAACTGAGCTTAGGGAGGACCATGTTTATTTTTTTGAGTAAATGGAGAAAGAGCACTCGGTTAAAGGAAAAGGCAAAAAAGGTGCAAAATATGATGACAAGGGCCCTACTGTTAGAGGGTCGGTTGAATTGACAAAGTCCTTTGATGCTAAGAAGAAGGAGTTGTTGGACATGATCGAAAAGCATAGAAGCCAGGAGCTTGAGGTGGCCAACACCTTGAGTAGTTTGAATTAGTGTTTGGATTTCTTCTTAGTTGTTGTCTGTTTCCTGCTAGGTCTCGGTTTATTTCTTATTTTTTTTATGTTTTGATGTTGTTGGTTGTTGTTGTTAGCTTACTATTTTATCTATTGTTCAACACCCTTTTTGTCTTTTTTTTTTTCTTAAATGGTATGTTGTTGGTTTTTGTTAGGGTTATTAAGTTTTAACTTAGGGAAAATTAGATTTGATTAGTTTTTTCCCTATTCCCGTATTGTGTGGTTGCACACCTGTTTGGCTTTTTTTATGGCTTTATAAGCCTGTAAAATAATGTATTTTATTATCTTGGCTTTGAATAAAGCATCACAATTTTGGTGAATTTCTCGGTTGTGAGGGTTTATTTGCAGGAGGTTGTTCCTAGGTGATTTGCAGCTTTGCTCCAACAGTTTCACTCTGAAGTAGTTTTTTAGCAGCATTTTCTATCTTTTGTTGTAAAGGTTTTTGGGTCCCTTCAAAACCTGTTTTTCCCATATAATCAAAACTATACCCCAAGAAAAGGATATAGGTGATTTTCTCTATATTTACATACATGATTCATAAATTGGATTCAATACGGTCTCTTCAATCGCCATATTTTATTTAAGATAATTTTTTCTAAATTTTTTTAAACTGGTCATGGATCCCTAGTTTATGCAAAATATCTAGTCTATTCTATAAAATACTCTTCCTGTTATAAATTGGCTAATGTATCTTAGTATTTATAACATAAAATTTCAATTTGTGGGTAACTAAAAATTATTAAATAATGTAATATTATTCCTAGGGTGAACTTCATGCATATTAGCTAGCAATACAACAAGATCATATAATGCATAAAGAGAATCAAATATATAAACCATTTATTTTTATTTTTAAGGATTCTAATAGATATGCCATTTTAATTTAGAATGACTAGGGGAAATTTATACACTCTAGAAAACCTATAATATGATAATTTTTTACACCTCTTGCAATTCACATGCATAAAGTAGGTATTTATACAAGAAATCCCCTAAATAGGATGCAAGTATATACTAATAAGCTTCCAATGCATATGACACATTGCATATGTGGGTAGGATGATGATAGATACTAAACCCATATGACACCAATTAGATGATTAGTTAACATAATTCAATGATTTTTCATGTGTTGGCTAGTTGTATGATTGTGTCTATTTTTAGAAAGGTCATAGATGTCACATGCACATAAAAAAATAATAAGTGGTTTTATATGTTCCATTTGTTTTTGCATATGTAGTTTGATTAGACACTAGCATGTGTATCCTTGTGCAAGGCTTCAAGATGCATGTCTCTAGTGTTGCATGATTGTGCATGATAATTTTATATAAAGATGTGAGGGTAGTATTACGCATAAATTTATAAGTACTATGTTGTGCATTTTGGAAAAGAGAGTTTTGAGGGTAGTATTACACATAAGTTTATAGGTACTATGTTGTGCATATTGGAAAAGGCTACATGTGTTGTTAAACTTTCTAAAGAGGATGTATAAGGCTATATTGAAATAATTTGTTCCCTCTTAATTAGAATAATATGTATTGCATCAATAGTAATTTAAGGAAAATATGTGTATATTTATAAAGAGTGTACCAATTAGTTTGATTTGTATATTATCCAATCTTGATTTCCTAAATGAGTTTATGGGAATTGTGGTCAATATTAGTGGTAATGGTGTCATTGATGTCTTTTGATTTTATTTTAAAATGTTTTAGGTTTAATTTTGTTAGGATGTTGGATAGTCGTGAAATCTTATAAAGGGGGGAAGTATGGCTTAAGGAGTTCCATTTTGAATATCAAGTATAAATTCAAGTATTGAGGGAGGTCAAGAATAAAGGAATTCTTACTAGCTTGTGGAGAATGGTTTACATAAGGATCATAGTGCAAAGGTTTAATATTTTGATATGGTCCCTTATATCAAAGTTCTTTTGAATATAAAACCAAATTTATCACCAACATAAAACATGTGAGGTTTATGGAGAATTTTGTGTCACTCTCTATATTTTTATTAATAGAACGTAATAATCTATTGAACCTATTGGTACATACACTTTATGTTCTAAAAAAATGCACGTGCCTTGTCAATTTTTTGTTCATTAGTGTATAACTCCATTCTGGATGGTCATGCATGGTAGGATGTGTCAATAAATGTCTTAGATTGAAACCCAATACATGTCTAGAAAGAACTATGACATGTAGAACTATGAATAACTACAATGAAGTAATGTTGTATGTAGAGGATGTTATCATCCTAAGTGTGTGGTTGCACAACATAGTATACATGAAATAGATGTACAAGAATGTATTTGACCTCCTCCATTTGGTTGCTTATCTAAAAATGAAATCCTATAGACTAATTCCTTTATGTATTTAACATTTTCCACAATGTCTACCAAAAGTAAAAAACTCATGGATCATAGTCATAAATAATGGATGTTGGTAAGCCAAAATGGACCTAAACATGAGTGAAGAAAAGACACAAGACATTTATCATGGTGAGATTTTTATGCATGTGATATGATGGCCATCATGAAGAGCTCATCGACCATAATGAATATTTACTCATTTTGGTGATTTTTTGTAGGTATTACGTTTGATAAATACATGCTAAGAGATTCTTATGGTTGTGTTAGAATTTCACTTGAGTGGTGTAGATTCCAAGCTTCCTATTTTTAGGCTTTGTAATTTTTTAAGGAATGTAGGATTTAATATGATGCTCAACACCTCCAAACATATGAGGCTAGTAGAATTTTTATTGAAGCATTGCCTATTGAAGAACTTCTTACCTCTATAATATTAATTGGTGAAGACAATTCAAAAATTTACTTTACCTTTTTTAGATCCATCTTCAAACCATTTGGTGAGATTAAAAATTCTAAATATACCAATTATGTATTCATGACACTAAAATTAGTGGTATTGATATATTCACATTACATAGGATCTAATGTTTCTTATGTAATAAGATGTTTTTGTATTTGGGATTTAGCTTCTTTTTTTGGCTTCATTTGTAGATGCATTATAATAAGCCTGTCTCAATATCTTTGAGGTTATAAACTCTACATTTTATAAAAATGTAAGGTGATAATATTGCTATGTATTTAAGAACCTTTTGTTGCCAGAAAGTATCTTCATGTAGGTACATAAAATAGCCATAGAACTCATTGGTGTAGTATTTAATAAAATATTACAATTTATAATAATTCATATACTCATAATCATAACACCCTATGTTTTCCAACCTCTAATTATGCATAGACAGTATAACTATAATGAAAACCTTTTGTTATTTAGAGAGTATGAATGTAATGAAAGACACCTTCAAAATTTACTACAATTGCTATTAAGAGTATAAATTTTGTTTCAATTTCTTCATATGATGGAAAAATAAATGCACAAAATAATCATAGGTTGGAAAAACACAGTGGGTTGTGAGTTATTTCATTGTGCTTTTTCAAAGCTCAAGGGTGGAGAGCTTGAGGAGGAGTTACATGTTAGGAACACATAAAACTAAGGGTGATCCCACAATAGTGGTTTACAATTTTTGGCCAAACTAGACACTGAAATATTTTTTTTAACTAAATCTTCACTTTCAAGCACGTATAGCTGCTAAACCGTGAGGAATTTGAAGATGATGAAAACTAGAGTTTCATGAAATTTTGTCTATAGATTCTAAATATATTTTTTTGAAAAATTTTGGAATTGGATTGCACTTCTTTTTCCATCTCCCTCAAAAACAAGTTTTTTTAGAAAACAACATTTTTAAAAAGTGACGCTCATCGTATAATGCATAACTTTTTTTCCATGAAGAATAAAATTCTAATTCTTTCGAATTTAGATTCATAACTCATATATCTAGTGCTTCCACTTGGTTAGATAGTTTTTATTGAATATTTTTTTCTTTAATCAAGTTTCAAATTCAAACCAATTACAATTCAGACATAGCGCGATCGTATAACGTGTAACCTTTTTTGTATGTATCGAAATTCAATTTTTTTTTTTGGTTGGTTCAAGGACTTCAATATCTAGTGCACTCATATTTTCCAAATTGTTTTTGATAATCTGCTATTTTTCCACATGTGCAAAACAAAGAGCTTGATTTTCAGTGAAAACCTATGTTTAATAAAACTAAAAAAACAAATACATAATAAAACCAAAACATATTAAAATTATATTTTTTGGATAGCTCGTTGTAATGACTTCCTAATTCTAATTGATTTTGTGAAGTCTCCACCATTTTCATGTTCAAACCAAGCTCTGAAGTGCAAAAAATTAGGTTTTTTTATGAAGAAGGTCAAAAATTAGGGAAATGGGGGTTTCGCTCGAACTAGGGGGTTCGAGCGAACCCCCTCCCATAAAGTGTTTTTCATATGAATTTTTTCCATGCATGCAATTAATGGGTTCAATCGAACCCTAGTTCGAGTGAACCCTTTTTTGGTTCGTTCGAACCATCTACTTCATTCAAACCCCCAAAATGTAATTTTTTTCCATGGGGTCATTTTTTACAAGTCTTCCTTCCTCATTTGAATTGTAAACCACTTTTGTGGGTTTACCCCTAACCAAATTGACCTAAGGGGTGACTACCTAATTGGGTTGTTACATGCAGAGGGTTTTACAATAGTATGTGGGTTGCAGGTTTCACAACACCAAGTGTTTTTCCAACTTCCAATTATACATATAAGCAGTATGATTGTAATGAAAACCTTTTTTATTTAGACAACAAAAATGTTTAATGGAAATCACCTTCCAAATTTACCACAACTATTAGTTAGAGTAAAAATTGCATTTCATTTTCTTCATATTATCAAAAAATAAATGCATAGTATAATTGGAGGTTGGAAAACACAATGTTAGTTATCAATTAGTTCATTGTGTTTATTCAAATCCCAAGGGCAAAGAGATCAAGGAGGATTTGCAGGTGTGGTATACACAAAACTAACAAAATTGAGTTGAGGGATAACTAACCATTATGGTATTTATGTGTAGAGGGTTTTACAACAGTACATGGGTTGCAAGTTTCATAACACCCCGTGTTTTCCAACTTATAATTTTACAAAATAGTAAGAATGTAATGAAAAACTTTTGTTATTTACACAATATGAATGTAATGAAATTTACCTTCAAAATTTATAACAAGTCTTCGAGTAAAAATTGTGTTTCAATTTCTTCATATGTTCAAAAAATAAATGCACAGTATAATTGTAGGTTGGAATACACAGTGGGTTTGAGTAGATGGTTTATGAAACCTGCAACCAATGCATTATCTATCTCATTCACTTTGGTCTGCTTCTTTTCAAGTTTTTTTTATAACAGATTCCTTTTTCATTTCATACATTCTATTACATGTTGCTTTGGTTGGTATCAAAAAAATCTCAAGAGGATTCATGTTCAAAACTTTAGTGATGCACCCTTACATAATGAGAAAATATGGGTTGTTGATATTGTCCTAATAATAGAGTTTCATATTCAATGGTGTTATTAGTATTCTTGAACTCGAACTTATACGAGGAAGGGAACTTATCACCATCAGGGGAAATCAGCACCACCCCTACTCCAAAACTAGAATTAGCACAATTTTTTTCAAATTCTAAGGCCCATAGTTCTGAAGATATGTCATGGATGAAAGTGGCTTTCTTATCAACATCTTCATAGAATAACATATAATTTCCAAATTCAAATTCTGTATATAAAATCTGAGAGTGTAGGTCATCAGATTTCAAGATAGTGAACTTGGCTTTTGGCTCTAGTTCTATACGAATCTTTTGGTTTCCAAGTGGGATAAACACTTGTGACCAATCCATACATATTTCTCTACCCAAATCTCTATAGAAACTTCAACTAAGAAGAATGTTATAACTTGTAGGTATATCAACAACTAGAATTGTCAGATTAAGTTTTTTCATTGGATGGGATGCTAAAGCTACTTGAGCATCTTTGATCTATCCCACTAGTGAAACTTTCTTAGCATCCATCAAGTAACACTTCCTGAACATTTGAATCAAAGGAAGATCGAATGCTTTGGCTATGTTAGAAGGTATTACATTATTGATGCCCCAAAATCAATAGAATAATTGCTCAATCTAGGTGATTAATACACAAAGATACATAGAAAGGATTGGGCTTCTAATCAAGTGTAACTAAGGTATGTTCCTTAGCAACTATGGATGACTTAGTGGTTGAAGCTTCATGATTCATTAAATCTTCTTCTACCATATTGGCTTCTGCATGGCCACACTTGACTAATTTTACCAACCTATTAATTCAATAGGGTTGTTTCTCAAATAGTATACTGGTGATATTTGAATTTTGGTATTTTTACAGAAATCCATAATATCAAATGAAGCTAAGTTCTTAGCAAGGGTTTGATCAACCTGACTCTTAGAGATGAAATCTGGAGTCTTATGAGGGGAAGAATAATGAACTTTGAAAGGATTATGAGTTTTATTAGAATTATGAATACCTTTTTGACTCGATTTCTATTGAGCTCGAGTGAGCACCACACAAGAAGTGTCATATAAAGTAGTGTACACATCTCTACCCCTATCCATGTCAGGAGTAAAATCTAGAAAATTAACCTTAGAGTTTCCATACTCTACTGACATAACTTCTCATTCATTTTTTCTTTTCGTTCTCCCTCCTTCTTCATTCATTTCCTAATACCTGTTTTGTTCAAGAAAATTAACTCCCTCATGCTCAAAAGTTAAATGGAAAGTACATTTATTACTCTGACCTAGAGGTGCTTCTATTGCCAACCGTTGTTGAGTAGGAGGCAACCACAACTATTTATTGCTTGTTCCAAAATATTGGTTTGGATTCCTCCTAAGAATGTCCTGATAAGGCTCTTAAAAAGGTTGAACACTTTTGGGAATTTTCTATTTCAAATCAATGATATCATTTATAAGATTCTAAATCATGGGATCAACAGATGTAGAAGGCTAAGCATCACCAGTTTGCAATTCTCTTTTCCATTTACCAACTTTAATAAAATTATCTTCTGAATCAATAGCTAAATCCCGAGTGGCTGGAAAGTCGACCACTCCATTTCTCCTCAAATGAAAACTAATTTTGGAGAATAGAATTCACAAAAAAAACACTTAAGGATTTCATCAAACAATCTTTATGCTTGCTCTAGTCGATTCACTATTTTATTGAACTGAGCCACAAACTCCCTCATTGGTTGATGCATTTCCTTTTTTTGGCTGGTGAGCTTAGCCAAGAGAGTATGCTCATCTTCTACGCTATTGAAATGATCTTCAAACTTAGTTCTCATATGGGCCCATGCACTAATAGACCCATTTGGAAAATGATAAAACTACTCGGTGACAACATCCGCCAATGATTCCACAAAGAGTCTCACTGCCACATCCTCATGTTGAAATCCAAGTACACCACAAGAAGCAAAGAAAGCGTTCAAATGCTCATCAGGAGTGACCTTCCCATCACAACTAAAATTTGGGAGATTCTTTCTAGAACCCTTCAAAAGATCATTTAGTTGGATTCTGAGGCACAATGGCCCAATAGTTACTCCCCATGGGACTGGCTGATCCATTCATTGATTACGATTGAAACTTAAAGGGATAGTAATATGAAGATGGGTTATAGGCATTGGAGTTATAGGAACAAATTTTTCATGTAAAATAAGGGTTTTCCAAGAAATAAGTAGATTAGTGGAAGATGATGGGTTTCCTAGGTAGGTGAGGAAGGCCTTCTCCTTGATACAGTTTTTCACCTTGGCCTTAAAAATTCATCAAATTATCCTCTCCTCATGGCTTCATAGATGGGGTAAAAGAGGACCTTCTTCCTGTCACTCTTGGTGTAAGGCTTGGACTCCAACATAATGAAAGATTTCTAGACCATGACACTGAATTTGCTACAACTCCCCAATAGAGTCACCAAAAATCTGTCAGTGAATAAATTCGTCTTTTATAAAAATGAACATAATTGACTCTATAATTCCCAAGAAGGAAAAAATCAACTCACAACAATTGGAGAGACTATCATTAGATTGATAATATTCCTCTAAATTTTGGTTGAGGTACAACTCCCTCTTTAAATATATTTGTATTTTTCAAATATATAAATTTGGGATATGCTTTTTTACCAGAAATCATGAATGGAAAACTAACACCTATTCATAGCCATGAGACAAGTGCAAAGAGCAATGCTTAAACTAACTACTGCTGAAATGAAAGAACTAGAAAACAGTCAATATCGTGACTCAAAGATCATATTACTAATGTTTGTTGACTCAACTTAGCACAATTCCAACCATTTACTATAAATAAAATGAATCAAATGTCATAGAACAACACATTCTCAAAGGAAAGGAATGTTCAAATGCTTATCAAAGCTCAAAGAATTTTTCACAAAATTTAACATATAATTCACAATTACCACACAAAGACAATAACCATTCATAGAAAAACAAATTGAAACTACAAAATTTGATCATTTATTTAAATCAATTCTCACTCATGCATCAAAGTGCAAGGGGGATCAAAATTTCTGACCCTTGCACTGTTAAAATACAACATATTTATAGTTTTCAAAATATAACTATCACCAAAGTCTTGTAAAACAACTAAAAATAACTGATTCTTGGAAAGAGTTAGAATAATGAAGTTTAGAATGTTTAAAGAAAAAATTCAAGAAACTTAAACCCTCCTAATGTTGAGATGGTTGAGCATGTGAAGAGGCAGGTGCTTCTTCCTCAGATGAATTTTATTGTGCAGTTTCCATGTGTATCTGATAATCCTTCAAAGATAACATGACTTCAACAATTTTTGTTTGTTGTGGAACTATTACATTTCTCATCCTTAAGTGTCAGGTCACCTTGGTAATCAAATTATTCCATCTTTTGTATGATAAGTGCAGGAGAAAATTCATGCCATGATAGTTCTGAATCAATCTTGGCTAGCTTATTTAGTGCCTCCTTGTTGAATGATTGTTCCCCTACATATGTGTTGATTGCTCCAAAGAAGGTGTCTCTTAATTCCTCAAATGTGGTAGGCCCTTGATTATCTCCTTTCATTATTGAGCACTCAAAATCAACAAAATTTTTAATGAATTTATTATTCAAGCAGCCACATTCCTTTAATAACTTAGTTTTCTCTATGAAGTTTGATTTAATGAATTCTAGCTTCCAGGCTATACTAGTTTTCCACACAAGAGCCCGATTATCTTCTTTTGAAGGAATAATCTTCTTAGCAATGGCCCTTTCTAAACCCATAGCAATAAGGTCAATAAGCTCATGATAAATCTGTAGCCAATGTGTTTCTTCCTATTTACAGATGACCAACTCAGACTTGATTGCATTTCTCAAGATCACAAAATCATCATAAGCTTTCCTTAATTTCTCATCTATGGGAGCTCCCTTCACTTTGATTTCAGGAATCCAACTTTGCACAACCTTACCATAATAACTATCCTTCTAGATTCTACCCATTGTATCCTTCCCAACAACTGAGTTTTGATCAAAGGTAGGACTAGCTTGACTTAGGGGTTGATGTGTAGGATCTATTAAAGTTCTAAGACAATTTGAAAGGAGTTCCACAAATCTTTCAATTTATCATTATCATGCTTATCCTTTTCTATTATTTCCACTATCCTAGAGGCAGTAACTTAAAAATTATGAACATCACCATCTCTACTAGGAGGACCTAGATTCACTTTGGTTATGCTATAATCTGCCACATTGACTTGATTAAGATATTTCTGCACAGAGGGTTGGGTGAATTCCATGACTCGATTCCTAGAAGATTCATCCTCAAGAATCCTAGTAGTAGTTTTCAATTTCTTTACTTTAGGAGTTCTCTAAAGAAGTTTCCACATAATTTCTTCCTTCGGTAGCACAATAGGAACTTTTTTTCTTTTCTTGGAGAGAGAATTCTCCAGCCAAGATGGTGAAGGTTTACGTGCATTAGGATCTTGGGAAATCCCAGGTGCAGAGAAATGAAGAGCTATGTTAATCAAAGGGGATTTCACCATATTACATACATTTGAAGGAGAGGGAATCGATACTTCATCTCGTTGTACATTTACCTTTGCTTCACCTTGAGTTCATTGGGTATGAATTTCCAAGGCTTCTAAGCCAGCTTCATTTCCTTGATTGTCTTCCCTTGATTTTCTTTCAGTATTATCATTACTATGTTCTTCAACTACAACATTAGGAAGGGGACCTCTACCATAAGTTTTCTCAATTCATTTCCCTTTCTCAAGAGGATCATCACCTTTTCCACCACCATCTGATAGTGATGTAACTTGTGCAGATAATATTGGTGTAGAAGACCTTGTACCTATATGACCATTACTTGCTTGCTCGCAAGCTTCCTTCTTTTCCTTTGGTGGGGCTTTAATAGTTTCTCCTTTCTTCTTGTCCAACCAAACCTGCGTTCTCCTTAAGATTTTTGAGGTTCTGACCTAAATAACCTCATTTTCCTCACTATTCCAATCCACTAGTGATAAAGGAAAAGTTTGTATCTATTGAGTGTATGTTGGATCAACTAAATAATAGTATTCATCTTGTACTCCCCTTATATTCCAACCCAATTTGAAGTTGAATATTTGTGACACAATGAGTCTCATCCAATTCCTTCTTTAATAATCATCTACATAGTCAGCCCAAAAGTCTTGAAGATGAGGCATATGATAATAGCTAGGACCAAGCTGGAGATTATCCCTTACATAATTCTTACTATCAAATGGAAACCTCCTCTCATATGTATCAAAAGAAAATTTTGCAATCTCTTTTCTTAGATTAAGGGAATTTGATTATGACTTACATTCATAATAGCATGGACCAATTGGAAATGAAATCCCAAACTTTTTCCTATCTGCACATCTCTTATTTACTTTTGAGGCTTGACAGAAAACTTCCATCATAATGAACTTATCTTCTACATATCTAGGGAGTATTAAAGGAAAATCATCAAATCCACCCACTCATAAGTAGGTAAAAGTCTGAAACTATATAAATAGGCTGCCATACTTAGTGATCAATTGGAAAGCCTCATTAGATACTCTCTAACCTGGGTCACCTTGCAATTCTTTGAATAATTTCATGGTGAACACATCATTTATCCTATGAAAATTCTTATAACTCTGCAAGTCAGGATAATAATCATAAATTTTTATCTTTTTATCAAAATCCTCCATAGGGTTTAAGCCAATCCATGGTCTTGTGGATGCCAACACATAGAAGAAGTAAGAGATCATATAAAATGATCTATTCATAGTAAAACCTCTTATCATATCATCTAGCTAGTCACTAATTATAATGTCCTAGTCTAAGTAATGTGTACCTCCACAAGTTACCTACATAAAGAAATACATCCACTCCTCGAAGTCATATGCTTTCATATTTCCCCTTACCCGGTGTAGCAACACAATAATGTTAGAGATTTCCTCTCTTAAATGTGACTTATGCATTTTATTGGGTGATTTTCCCTTCTTAGGTGGGTCAAACCTTTCCGTAGCAATGCAATTTTTATAATACCCCTTCTTCTCTAAAAAGGAACCTTGAGACAAGGTAAAATTAAAATGTGAATAAACTTCCCTTTCTAGTAATCTAAAACACCCACTTATTATAGCTCTTTCTAAAGTTATCAGGAGATTGTTCTCCTCTATGTGAATCTCCCTCTTCACTGGGTTGTAATGAGCTATGCATTCTAGTACTAATTCATTGCATTATACTACTACAAGAAATACAATAGCTTCTAGGAGACCACTCTTTATTACCCTCTAAGAGATTTGGTTCCTATTTGGCCTACAAATCCTTTCCCAAAATGCATCTAAATTGATATTCCCTAACCTTGTGTCACCTATTTTAGGCAAGGAACTATCAAGACCAGCTAAATGTTCATAACCCAAATACTTCTATCTCATTGTATTAGGAAATTCAACCGTGTTAAAGTGCAAGAAATAATTACCAAGATAATTTAGGAAAACCCCCTTAATTGATAAAATATCACCCTTTCCTTCTCAAATTGTTCCTTTGGAAGCCACTCGTATGTATGTTCTTCTTGACTTATGGAGTCACACTTTCCCAAGTAGAATGATTATGTTTGAATGGTAGCTTAATCTTACATGATCAAGCATTTATTTCATCTACTCAAGTACTGAAAACCTTTAATGCCTAACACACATGCCACTTAGCAAAAATATTGAGTGACCTTGGTACACTTCAACAAGGTTGGATATTTGAACAACTTTTGAGAGTATATTTAGTGGCCGATAAGGTTCAAAAATAGAAGCCCACCCCAACAAGTCCTTTATTTTCCATCTTAAGTGATATTTTTGTCTTTAAGTCAGGATAAAGCATAGTTAGAAAAGAAACATTAGCCCTGATGAAAGTTCAAGAAAATAACTCAAACCTGCTTGCTTTATGATAACCTTTTTTTTTAAATAATACTTCAAAAAATAGAAAGGATGTAAAACCCGAGTGCATGCCGAAATAGTTTGAAAATCAATTCAAAGACTAAAACTAAAGGAAAAAGACTTAAAGACAAGACCAAGTCAGGAAAAATATGAGATGTGAAAATTACTTAGCAAACGACAAGGTTCAAAAACTAACCAAAAGATCGACAAACAAATGATAGATGTTTAAAAATTTGAAGGATACCTAAAACTTTGAGTATTTACAGCCAAACTTAAAACTAAGGCAATAGACACCATGAGCATCTATAGGTGATTTTTGGGTAACTTGATCTAGATTTTCTTTGGAGTTTATTTCATCATGCTTTGGTCTTTTGTTTTGACATATATCCTAAGGTTTAGACAATGGAATGTGATTCTAGGAAATGATAGGATTTTCTTTAATAGACTCAATATTTTGACATGGCAATAATAGAATTTCAATAACAAGATCTTTTTTTAGATTGGTAGGAAATGAAGGACATGATGGTGATAGATGGTTGGATAGTATAGGATTATCAATGTGATTGGATTTCCTAACTTTGTTCTCATATAGGATTCAAACAAGTTCCTTTACTAGTTGTCCTTGGAGACCATGACTAAATGTGTTTTTATTGGATGATTTCATAGATTGGGATGGAGTGGATTGGAATGGATTAGTGGATGATGGATTAGAATAGGATATGGTGGATTGGAATGGATTAGTGGATGATGGATTAAGATAGGATGTGGAGGATTGGAATGGATTAGTGGATGGTGGATTAGGATATGATGTGAAGGATTGGAATGAATTAGTGGATGATGGATTGGGATAGGATGTGGAGGATTGAAGTGGATTAGGGGAAGGTTGGTTTCCCTTTTCAAGGTTAGGATAAGGATGATTAATGGATGTTTGTTGAGGATCAATGGTGTGGATTGTTCAAGTGCCTCTTGATAGTGAGGGTAGATGGATGAAGGACTAGAGCTTATGGGCTATTGGTAAGATGGGTAGATGGATGACTGACTCAAGACTATGGGTGATTGGTATTGACGATTGAGGATGGATTGGTATTCAACTTGACTACAAAGAATATCAAGGTAAATTAAAGACATGGTCATAAATTCAGACTAGGATGGATAAGGAAAACTTAGTGAGGAACATATAAAACTTGTGACCTTTGGATGACAATGCAAGGTGCCAATGCAAAATGGATATGAGACTATGCTATGTTTTTTTTATGATTTTTTGGATAATATAAGGATGCAAAATGATAATGACCAAAGGATATGGTATGAAATGAAGCTAAATGAGAGTAAGGGATGCCAAATGACCTTTCAATGACAATGCAAGGTGCCAATGCAAAATGGATATGAGACTATGCTATGTTTTTTTAATGATTTTTTGGATAATATAAGGATGAAACATGATAATGAAAGGATGATAATGACCAAAGGATATGGTATGCAATGAAGCTAAATGAGAGTAAGGGATGCCAAATGACACTAAGGATATTCACCTTTAGACCTAAGGAAAAGGATGCTAACCAAGCTATGGTGATCTGAGGAAGCAAATCTAATTATCAAGACCTCAAGAGGACCAATGTTAAAAGGATGATGTTTTGACAAAGTGAGTCTAAACTAAGACATAATTTTGAGACCCAATAATGATGATGATAGATAAATTGAAGGATAAGGTCAATGATAATCTAAATAAGTGACCATGGACTGTTCAAAGGTTTGATAAGATTCTTATCTTTGAAATCTAAAAGGTATACGCAACCTAATCAAAACCTAATGATGAACTAAGGATGACAGTGCAACCTATCCAAGCAATGGAAGAAAACCTAGGTGAATGGAATGGAAAAAATTGCAATATGTGGTTCACTATTTGTTTGCTATAAATTTGAGGTTTTTAAATGGTTTTTTGCTTGGAAAATTTTTGCAATGTGATTGCAAACACAAAAAACACAAGTTTGAAAATAGATTTTTGTTTGTTGACATGTGAAATCCCTATGTGAATATGTGTATGCTCAAGGGTTATTCACCCCAATTTCCACTAGTATAGCATAATCAAAAACATACCAAACACTTCTTATCCCTATGGTCAATGGCCAATGGCAGCACTATCAGGCCCACAACTTGGAATCTCCTTCAACACAAGTGTAGGGACACCTTTAGGGGTGTATTCACCTTTTTCTTTACGAGAGAGGACAGCTAGGGGCCTCCAGGACTGAAAGGATGACCCAATCACCCTCTCCATGGAAAGCTACAAGTAGCTTCTACTACACTGAGGATTTTTGTCTCATCTCAAGGGAGCCTTATGGTGAGTAACTTCAGGGTGCAATGCTACACCCTTGCACTAAAAGTGACACCAAATAATCTCAATGAAAAGGGTGGCTACTAAGAAGGTGTTTAGTCATAATTCGAGGACTTACCACCTTATGAGCACTCAACAAGCCACTTAAGGCTTTAACCAACCCTACTAGGGTACTAAAAATGTCGCACATAAAATGTGATTACCTTATCCTTTTAGACTAACACTATCAGCAAAGGCTAACATTAGTTTGGACTTTTCTTTCATATTATCCTTTTATATAGTGGCATGAGGGAAAAATCACTTTGGGTCACCAATGAGTTCTCCGTAAGGATGTGTCTTAGTTGGTAGGCCCTACTACAAAATCAAAAGAGATGTAATGATTTCTCTTACACCTAAGATCACACAAAGCACAAGGGGAGAGGATACTTTCATTACACCTATGGGTTCTACAACAAATATTTTGTGCAACTGCACCAGACACAGTAGACACTCATTCATTTTAAGCCCAAAATAAAGTGTGCCTAATTACCATTGGATCTATAAAATGCAAGTTGTTTGTTCATTTTAGCCCAAATGAGTGAGAATGCATATTGTGGTTCTCTTTAATCCCAATGAGTGTGAGAAATGCAGATTGTGGTTCTTTTTAATCCCAATGAGTGTGAAAAATGCATATTGTGGTTCTTTTTAATCCCAATGAGTGTGAAAAATGTAGATTGTGGTTCTTTTTAATCCCAATGAGTGTGAAAAATGTAGATTGTGGTTCTTTTTAATCCCAATGAGTGTGAAAAATATAGTGTGGTTCTTTTTAATCCTCAATGAGTGTGAAAAATGTAAATTGTGGTTCTTTTTAATCCTCAATGAGAGTGAAAAATGCAGGTTGTGGTTATTTTAATCCTAATGAGTGAAAAATGCAGATTGTGGTTCTTTTAAATCCTCAATGAGTGTGAAAAATTTAGATTGTGGTTCTTTTTAATCCTCAATGAGTATGAAAATTTAAATGAAATGAAAGAATTAAAACCCTGCAAAACCACAAATTGGTCTCCAAAATGAAAGCCACACGCTGAAATAGAAGATTAGTAGCACAAAAAACCCTAACCTAATGCAAACCAAAAGGAAAAACTGAAAAGAAATTTAGAAAACAATCTTTTTTACCCAAACAAGAAAATGTGGCTTTCACATTGAGTCACCAATGTAAGATTAGGTTAAGTTCGAATCTAAAGGTAAATACCAAGTAGCAACCACAACTACTTCAAATCTAAACCAAGAAATCCAAAATATAAATAAGAAAGCAAAGGAGATCAAACAATAACCAAAGCTATACCAAACTCCATGCTCAAACTTGATTCACCTTCCTTGCATTTCCTCAAAACTACTTTTGCAAACTTTCCCTCAGATTTTATTGCATACAAGTACTTGTAAATGGCAATGATATGATAGAAAGAGTGTTGGAGATATGTGGTTATAGTTAGCCTTGAAATGACAAGGATAGGCCTCTTTTATAGAAAACCAAATTTGAATGAAGGGACAAGATTGAATGACGAAGATCAATGGATGAGATTGCTTTTGAGAAGCAATGAAATAGGGTTAGGGAAAAAATAGGGTTTAGTTAAGGATGGACGGTAGAGATTAAAAGGAAATAAAACCTTATCAAGAGTGGAGGCTAATTGAGATAAAAAAAGAAGATTGGCATGGAAAAATAATAAATTAAAAAAAAAAAACTATTTAATTTAAGAGGGAAAGTGAATAATTAAATAATAAAAGAAATTATTTAATTATAGACAACAAGGGAAAAGCAGAGTTTTTAAAATAATTGAAACAATTATTTCATTTAAAAGAAGAGGAAAAAGACAAGTTACTGAATACTTAAAATAATTATTTAATAGTGGGGGGAAAATCTATTTTTTTAAATAAAATAATTGGAAACAATTATCTCATTAAAAAATGGAGGAAAAAGACAACTAAGGGAAAAGTTGACTTTTTAAATAAAATAATTGGAAACAATTATTTCATTGAAAAGTGGAGTAAAAAGACAAGTACTAAATAATTAAAATAATTATTTAATAATGGAAGGAAAAATAGGAAATGATTAGATAAATAGAATTTATTTAATTATGGAAGAAAATGCTAATGAATAATTAAACAATATATAATAATTATTTAATTATAGGAGAAAAGTGAAAATGAATAATTAATTAAATAAGAATTTATTCAATTATAGAGAGAAAGGAATATTAGTGATGTAATTATAATTTAATTAATCAAAAGGAAGAATAAAAGGAAAAAGTGAATTAATTAAATAATTAAAATTATTTAATTATGTAGGGAAGAAGGGAAATTGATGGTGAAAAATAAGGCTCATAGGGTTAGGACATTTTTCGATGTCTACACCATCTACTCATGCCACTATGTTTCTAACCCCTAACAACATTTCAAATTATTAACTCATCAATCAAATCAAATAAGTTTCTTCTTGACGATTTCCTATTGTTTTGTTTATTTAGATCGTTGAAGATAAGTCTTAATGTCATCAACTTGCGCATTTGGAACCCTTTTAGTTTATGAAGGTCATGTTTTCTATATTGTTGTTGATTGAAGTGCATTGAGAAATGAGAAGGTGAGTTTTGCAAGTAACTATCATATTAAATTGGATGTAATTATAATAAAGTAATTTAATGGTTTCATAAGAATTAAGACAAAAATATATAAAAATTTCCTATTTTGTTGTTTGCTCATGAATTTCCTTCGATTGTCTATGTAACCAGATTTATTTGAATTAAATCATTAGATTGAGGATTGAAAAAATTGAATAGTAAGGGTGTTTTCCTAGGTTTGTTGTGAAATTTGTATGGTAGAAAAAATGTCTTTCTTTTTGCAATAGATTAATTATTACCTTTACGTGTATATTTTTATTTGATCGCTCATCCTTCACATTATTCATCTAATATATGTATATTTATATCATAAATTATATATATTTAAAGTATTTAAATAAAAATATATTCATACATACATACATACATGCATGCATACATACATACATACATACAATTAATATATAGTTATCTATATATAAAATATTATGTATTGTATATATTTATATTTTATTTTTTAACATTTTGATTATTAATTAAAAATGGTTATTTTTATTTTAATCTCAAAGTGGGAATATAAAAAGAATAGTTCTAAGTTTTCTATTTAATTAGAACTAAAATTGTTCTCAAATTTTAGTTCAATTTTTTTAATCTGTAGAACCTAAGGTTGATTTTCAATTTATTTTCTTGAATTCCAAAAGTAAATTTCATATTTATATTTCTTCAATTTAGAAAAATTAAAGAGAATTATTTGGATCAAAAATTGAAATCCTTTCATGTTAAACCTTAGTCTTGATTCCACGTCTTTGATCCTTTGAGCTCTTGTCTTCTTTCTATTTCTTTCTTCAATACCTGCTAAAATTTTTATTTTTCCCTTCCATTTGTCTATAGCTTTATTTTCTTATTTTTCAACAATTTAAATTTAAATTGAGAAATTAGATTTAAGAATAATTAAATTTAAAAATAATTTAAATAATATCTCCACTAATTACTCACTCTAAATGGTGGAAAATAATTAAATTTTAAAATAATTTTAGATAATGTCTTCATATGATTAATCAATCAAGGGAGAGTGGATTTAGGAGTTAACTAGGATAAAGGAGGATGTAATGCTCAAAATTTTCTACCAAATTACAACTAAGGAAAAAACACAAATTTCAAATTTCAATCACCTACACTTGCCCAACTCTCAAAGTTTTTTACCCAAGCATACACTACATGAAAGCATATCAATTTTTGACCAATTATAACTATACAAATAAATAATATTATCTTTCAACATTGAGAGAGACGCTGACACTTAGTTGAGTGGGGGTCCAATAGTTGTGAGTGCATTCAAATGTACTATTTAATTAAACATGTTAGAAATATCTAATAGGACATGACAAATCTTGTTGCTAATCAAGATAAGATCAGCTTAAGGTCAAACTACTGTTTTGAGTGAGTTGTATTGCAGAAAAAACCACTTGCATGTGTTTGAGTTTCTTGTAAAATGATTTATGGGTTTCATTCTTCATTATTTCCCATTTCTAGAACATATTGAATTTTTAATTTTGGCTACGGGATGTGAAAGTTATACTGGTTTAAATTCTGCCCTTTCGGTTGCAATCTATAGATTGAAAGTTGTGAATTGATTTATACAAGATAAGCATGCAAATTTAATGGTTAATTATATGATTATTTAAGAATTATAATATTATGAATATAGCTAGATTTATGTATCACCTTTCGTTGGATTCTATTTACGATTTCATGATTATGATAATTAATGCTTACCATGCATGTTTGGTCTTCAAGGTAAATAAATGCTAATTGTAGTTTTGTCATTTTCCTAAATTTATAAGATGGAAATGAACCCTATAGGTGTTAATGGTAATCTTACTTATCACTCTTTTCTTAGTTAAGATATTCTATTTTCTAATTTAAGAGGGAATTTATTAGTTAGACCATCTTTTGCAAAATCTTACTATTATCACTTGACTTTTTATTGAACACGTGAAGTAGGTGATTTAGACAAAGGGTAAATGCATCAAAATATTTGTATGTTTTAGTGTGTATTATTGTTAGTGGTTTATGCTTGAAATTGAGGTCGAGGCATCATTTGAATCCAATGATTATACCCTTTTTGTTGGTCAATCAAAAATGAGTTGGAGCAAACTTAAGTTGTCAAACTACGAAGCCTCTACGCATTATGTAGGTAAGGCCATCAGAGATGAGCCCCCGAGGAATAGGTCTAGCCCCTAGTTCTTGTTATGTCATTATTACTTTGAGTTAATTTTGATATATTTTATTTGCATAGCATGTGACTTGATTATGTCTTCAGATTATAAATGTGTTAGTAGAACTAATTAATCTATCTAGTCATTGCAATTCCTTGTTGCACTTTGAATTCCTACCATAATTGTCAAAACTTGTTTACCTAACTAAAGATTATAATACGTTGGTCAATTGTTGTTATGCTTTCATGAAGTGTGTGTATTAGAAACAACTTTTGTGAGTTAGTCAAGTGTTTGTGAATGAAATTTAAAATTTGTGTTGTGTCCTTGACTATGTTTTTGGTTTGCCTTTTGGACATTACAAAAGATTTATCTCCCTTTTTGTATCCTTAACTCTTTGAAATAAATTATAATTAAAATAAATCCATGCAACTAAAGTGTTTATTTCATTAACAATCAAATTAATTCAATTCAACTAATGTTCTCATGCAAATTCATAAATTAATTCTAAACAAAATAAATAAATAATAGAAATTGATAAATTTAACTAACTTAAAATCATATCCCACTTAACTAATTAATCATTCTAGTTTAATTCCTAATTATCACTTAACTAATTATTAAATTTAAATTAGATAATATATTTTAATTTTAATTTTTGTAATATTATATTATTTTATAATATTTAATTTATTTTATATTATTTGGTTATTTATTTTTATAATTTTTAATTTAATTTAATAATTCCCTTCACTTATTAAGTATTAATTAATTATTTTTATTACATAAATAAAAGAGTTTTATATGTGTCAAAGAAGGGGTTATGAAAAATATGGTCATAACTTGAATGAGTGGATTTTAATGATAATGATAAATATGGTAATAATTTAAACCTCTATCACAAATTCTTGGAAACTAGGTGTCAAACATGTGTAGATTATTGTGGTTTTGAGTCCATTTTATTAGAACATCTTTAATGCAATTACATACTGGCACACTCTTTTATTTTGTTTGGATCGTATTTCAATCTCCATCTATTACTATTTCCTCCCACTTGCACTTATTCCCACACACACCATCCACCCCTTTTATTTCAACCCATTTACATTTACCTCAACACTTATGTTCCCTATCTCAAGATTATTTCTTTCTTGTCTAAGTTCATTAAGTGCCCTTCGAATCAATCTTGCAACATGTGTGGTTGAACCTCAAATTCAAAATTTTAAATTTAGGTTATAACTTCCCTAACCCTTTTCACTAGTCATTATGAGTTGATATTTTTTGAGGGTTAACCAAGGGAATTGAGAAGACCCTAGGGTGCTTACACCTTAACATTTCACCCTATTATAACCCTTAGGCTAGTGCCTTGGCCCATGCTAGGGGAATTTGTTGCGATTTCAAACTTGTAACCATTATTTGTGTCTTTCAACAACTTAACCATTCAAATTACACACTAGGGGAATCGTGAGTTGATGTAACACATGCTTCTAGGACATGATATATCTCATATTTAAATGCATTTAATGTGCCATTAATTCATATTTGAGTTACATGTTCAAGTATAAGAAGAAATCATTAGCACACACTTCAATTCCTAAAGGGTTCAAAGAATCAAAATTCACATCACTTGCATATAAGCCATCTACATGCCTATATGTGTTGTTTTTGAAACTTCACTTAGAGACATAAAGCTATTTGATCCATGGGTTTGGTCTAGGAGAACTTGAACTTCTTTATTCAATCAACTCCTATAAGTTGTTTATAAACATTGTAGTCCTTACAAGCATATAAGATATTGGGGATCAAAGAAAACTAGTTTTAATTTTGCATTTTACTAGTTAAGATCTATGTGTTAAGCTTCAAGTTTGTGACGGTTGGGATCAAACGCACAATGCATAGGATTAACCCTTAAGAGTTGTTTGCACATATTTATATTTCCAATCACTAATAAAATATAAGGCATAATTTTTAGAATAGTGACAATTAATTCTAGACATCATCAACATTATCTCCAAATCATTGTTCTTAGAGCTAAGTATCTTAGTATATAATCTTCTCCTATTTAACGATCATATTTATTGATTAATTTATCTATCCAACTCTAAACTTTGATTTAGTTTAATTTGTGCTTATTAATTACATTTATTTTAACTAACCAAATTTATATAAGAAATATTTTATCCCTTGAAAAATATACACTTGTTTCCTCTACAATTATTATTAAACATAGTTAACTAGTACTTTCACCTAAAGGAGGTTCGAGGATTATGCTGATATAAAGTTATATGTGTGTTGATATGTTACAGAGTATGTGTTTGTGCATGGATGCATTGCAAATTCTAGTTGCATGTTGTTGGATTAAACAATTAATAGTAAGTGCTAAATAATGAAATGAAATAAACTTAGACAAATATAGATTTTTTTCTTAAAGAAATTAAGTATTATCTAGTTATTAAATATTTGCATACAAATTTAAAACATAAAGCAATGCATATGAAAAAAGAAAGTTGTCATCATATTGACAAAAAATATTGCAAATGGAAATAGAATGTTCTCATCCAATTGTCAAATCAATATTTATCTGGCTTATATGTGATAAGTAAAAATTTGGAGGCTTTTACCATTAAATGACAACTAGTTTACCATTAAATGACAACTGAAACTTGTTTTACCATAGCCTAATAACTCTTTGAAAACCAAGCAACATTACTACTGTACAACAAACAAGGTCAAAGTGGCTCATTGGCTTTTGTGGATTTAATTACACATATCTACAAATTTATATATGCTCATGTGGATTTTGTCTTATTTATTATTGTAAGGAAAAATATACAATTTATCTTCAAAAAATATGGATGGAATAGGATCATGTCTTGAAGTCGTGTAAATTAAGAAAAATCTAGGAGGAAAACTAATACATGGCCCTAAAAAGGAAATAAATGTAACAATGAAACATGACCGCCAAAAGGAAACAACCATTCACAAAATCGCATAATCATAAAGCCGTAATAAAATAAAAGTTAAGTGGCCAAGACTATAAAGCTTATACTAGGAGGGGAGTTGTAATAATTCAAGTTGTCCCAATCTCCATCAAGCAAAACTTTTCCATCATCAATGGGCTTCCAACCAATGAGAGCATTGTCTTCATTTTCTTGAGGCTGCAATCTAACACTTTAGGAATTAACTAAGTATACATATCATTCCTCTATAGTGAAATGGCAAGAGAGGTGAGGGAACATTTCCTACCCTATGTGAGGGGCTCACCCATTACATTGAGAGGATGCCAATTATTGATGGCCTATTTGTGCAAGCAACAACCAACTAGTAATATTATAGGACTTTTGTGATAAATAAAGTCTCTTAGTTGCATGTCATCACTTGACCAAAATGAAGTCTCCATGACCCCACTAGCTTAACTTGCCATAGTTTACTTTTTGGATCATACCACCTCCACTAAGAGGCATTTGGCCCCTAAAGGATTCAAGAACTCAACAAATGTGTGATCTTTCCTCAACATCTCCCCTCAAAACCTACCTAGCCTTACTTGGAAGTTAGCTTAATCCTATCAACCATGTTTTTTTCTTGTCATTCCCTATCTTTCTCACCTTCTTGTTTAGTACATCTTCTAGCTCCACTTGTTCCTCAAGTGAAAATTCTTCAATAGATGGTAAGACACCATCTTATTCCTTATCCAACAATTAAGGTTCTAACCATCACAACTTGTGTACAAGTATGAATTAGTAGATCTTCATACATGCAAGTAGTTAAAGCCTAAATTAATTTTCCCCACCTACTTTAAGATTTGGAATGAACCATATCCAAGTGGTTTCTTTGAAGTACCTTTAAGTCTCTCCTTGCCCAAGTTTATGCCTAAACCCTATATCCAACATGGAACTTTGCTCCACCCTGTGTTGTCATGTTGTCATTTATATTTGGCTTGAGACTTCTAGGGTTTTTCTTATATGTAGAGATGAATTTGCTTCACCATATCAATAAAATTGGAAGCCTTTCCTACCTCCAAGTCACCCTTTTCCAACCTATCTTTTGATTTTCCTAAACAAACATCAAAAGAGCTTGATGGAAAGTAGTCAAAAAAATTTCAAACAATGTCATGTTCATGGATGAGTGAACTACCATGTTATAGGAGTGTTGAATATATGTCAAATGCTCATCACAACATGTAGTGATCTAGATACTAAGTAGTTTGGGAGAAAAATCAATATTGATTAAAATAATTATATATTATGCAATGGAAAATAGTAGATTAGTAAGCCAACACACAATTAAGACATACAAGAGGAAGACTTTAGCAAATGTGTGTGTTACTTCTTTTCTCAATAAGAAATAAATAGCGTACAACATATATTATAAATAATATGGCAAGGATTAAGGATTCTTGTCAGAAAAAAAGGTGAACACATCAACCTAGTTTTCCTAAACCTATTTAATTATCCATCATCTTCCAATGCAAAGAGAGATGAATGAATAGGTATATTGCATTATAGCTACAATAAAGAAGAGGAAGTTGTAATTACTCATTATAAATCACTAACCTTCTAATTGTATTCCAATTAGCACTATGTTCCATGGTTGAAGTCCACATGTACTAATCTAGTGATGTTGTGATGTGCATGCTCAAGGTTATGAAAATTCATGTGAAATGACATGTGATGAAGCAAATAATTGCATAGAATCACGTGTGAATAGTCCATGCTAACATCATGTGTTGTGTGCAAGGTGTGGTCATGTTGTGCAAGGGAGAGTGGAAGTTTCAAATACTACCAAGGCACTAACATCATTTCTAAAATCTTGCTCGGTTGTGCTTTAGTCAATCACCCTTTCTTATGAAGTAATGACCCTAATCATGTCTTCAATGAGCTATAGAAAGTGAACATAGAGTTTCTATAACATTATACCACTTTTCTTGATTTTCATATAACCCTTAGCCACTCTAAATAAAATGATGTGGACCTTGGTGAGTATTGTGGTAGTTTGAATGATCTCATCTTGTACAATAGTGGACAAGTTCCTAGGTCCAAGATTGAAGGATGTTGAGTTTATGCTTTCTCAAGAAGAGGAGGAAATTATGGCTAGAGAAGTTCCACATTGAACACTAAATTCAAACCCGAGCATTGTGGGAGATTGGTAACAAATATGTTCTCACCAATCATGTGCAAAATAGTATATGGACCATAGTGCAAAGGATTCATTTTCTAGTTTGGAACCTTGAAGTGTTCCTTCTAAAGATGCAACTAGACTTTGTCACATACCTTGAATGAGTGAGGTGTTTGGTATGCATCATGGTGCTCTTTTTATTTCTATTACTAGCATGAGATAATTTGATAGACCTATTAGTAAACAATTTTGAATGCATTGCAAAAATTTATGTTCCCTATTCACTTCTTATTCCTAATTGCATGGCTCCAAGTGTAGTGGTGCATAGTAGGATATGTTGAGGGGTTTAATAGGATAGAACCTAGGACAAGTATGGAAATGATCATGCCTCATAGAACTATTCAAGGATCTATTGTTTAAGCATGTTGGTTATATAGCAAGTAGACACTAAGTGTACAAATGAATGCAGTTATAGATGTATAATAGGTATGTGATTCATTACTTTTATCTAACTGTAGATGTATAAACCTAATTGACCTATTAAAGATAAATTGAACAATATTTGCAAAGATAATGATCAAACATATAAATCTCAATGAAACTGTTTACACGAGAAAATTATCTTTTAAAGTATGAAATATCAAATGAAGATCAAATGAAAGCAATCAAACAAGTACAAACCTTAATCCCATTGGGGTATTATGTCCTTCATGGATGTGGAGTGTCACAATCTAGAAAAAATCCATGATGTACAAAGAAAATTGAATGAAATTATGAATTCAATGGTCTCACAAGTGCTCTTAAATTGATCAAATTAGAGATTCAATTCAAGAGAGTAAGTTTACTCAAAGCTTGTGGATCCTTATTATGAAGAAATGACTCACAATTTATAGATTTTTGAAATCGGAATCAATGGTGAAGATCAAAAAGGCTAATAAATGGATGAAATTGAATGAGAGGAATAGACATGGATCAAGGATGAATCCAACGGTTTATAATCCATGAGGCATGGATCAAAGATCAAATCAAGGGCTTAAGATCCATGAGAGACCCAATTAATTCCCTAATTTTTAGGAAATATGTTGGAGGAATCTTGGAGATATTTCCATTTGGGGCAGAATATTTGAATTTGAAAATGGAATATTACAAGGGAATATTCATTGTGCAAGTGGGAAAATTTGGAGGATTTGAAAGAATTTAGCCAATTAAATTATTTAATTGTGCAAATGAATGAGAGAAATGCTTTAATTAAATAATCATGAATTATTTATTCAAATGTGAAGGATAACAATTAATTAAATAATTTGAATTATTTAATCAAGTGAGAGTGAAATTAGTATGAAGAATAGTGAATTAACTAAATAAATTTGATGTATTTAATTAATAGAAGAAATAGTGAATTTAACTAAATAATTGACATTATTTAATTAAATGGATGAATTATGCGAAATAGACTAGAAAGTGGTGTTACTATGTGAAATCAAGTATGTGATATTATCAGGACAGTTTTAAGTGTCTACATTTTTCCCATTTTTGAAGAAATGCACTCATTGAGTTGTTTCAAAGAACCAATGTTGCTCAAATAAAAAATTAAAATTTTACTTGATTTTTCTAATGCCCCATTGTGCCCTAGTGGAAGGAATGACTACTAGTATACTGCCCCCTCAAGAGTTCGAGGATAAAAGATAGAATTTTGGTCAGGCTCGCGACATGCTTACGAGATTAGTTCAACCGTATAGAGGATGAAACAAAAGGCTCTAAGACACTAATAAAACAATTAAAACAAGCTACCAAGCTCAAAAACGAAGATGCCAAACCAAAACCCTAGGCTTGCATAACGCAATTAGGTCAAAACCCTATTTTTTAAGCATATAGAGGGCTAGGGGTCATTTTCAAACTAGAGGCTAGCCGACGTAGGACCACTGACACATACCTCAAAAAATTTTACTTGCATGCTTTTTTATTTAGGTTAATTTAGGGTTGAAAACTGTCAACAAGTGTGTCACTATTTTAGTGGTGCATTTGTTATAGTTAGAAACACACTTGTTTGGCACAATGATTCACTTATAAAAGTGTGATGCACTTGTAGCAAGTGCACAAGTATATATAATACTCCAACACACTTGTTAGAACACACACATCTGATTAATTTTTAGAGCAAAACACTTGTGAATTTTAGACTGATGCACTTGTTAAACCCTAAGCACACTTGCAATCTTTCCATGAATTTTCCTTTTAGTGATGCACTTGTAAAAGTGTGACATGGTTGCAAACATGATAGTGTGACACACTTATTTAAAGTGTCACACTTGCTTTTCTAGGGTTTTAAACACATAATTTTTTTTATTTTCAACAAATTTGACATTGTGTGTGTTATACATGAAGGAGAGCTTTCATCCTTTACAGTCATGTGAGAGGAGATCTAGCATTTTATCATAGTTGAGAAAATTTGGGGATGATGAGGGTTTCTTCCTAAGTTCCATTGGCTTACACTTTATTGCACACATGCTAGAGATTTGGACACATCTTGTGATGATGATTGCACTTGTAGAGTGATGGCATTCAAAGACCTCTTCATTCCACCTCCCTACCGGCGAGGTTACTATCACACTCGAGGATATTTGGCGCATCCTTTGAGTTCCTATTTATGGTGCCAAAGTTACTTATGACACAGACCTCACCCTGGAGGCCACGTCCTGAGTGCTACATGCCAATTCTCTAGAGGTGGAGAGTTACCAGATTGACATGTGTAGACACCATGGGCATGTCATCGATTTGACCTTGGTTATCGTAGGATTGATTATGGGGGTCTCAATTCTAGATAGACATAGTCGAGGATTCAACATCAGTTGGGGTTTAGTCTTGGAGGGTATGATTGATGACATGTGCACATATGCTTGGGGTCCAATTATTCTAGCTTCTCTTTACCATGATATGTACTAGGTGGTCTACATGCGAGGACACAACTTACCTATCGATGTTACTTTACTAGACATCTGGACTTGGGAGCACATTTTCATGCTTAGGCCTATCATTACCTTGAGAAATATTGATGAGGAGGAGCCCATTTTTTACAAGTACTGAGCCATGGCTACACTCCACCACACAAAAGTGGCAAGCATAACATACTAGAGGAGGGTATAGATGATATGAAAATATTTAGGCAGAGACCTAGCTCCAAATGCATCCATGGGTGGAAGATCAAGAGAAACTATTTTATGCTCAAATAACATGGTGGATCATGGGTTGCCAACATCACATTATTGAGAGGTATCTTCTAGACCGAGTTGCTAGGCAGTTTGGTGATCAGCAGGATGTCTGACCACCAGATTACAGAGCTATCTATGTATGCACTACCAGAGAGGTAGCATGGGGAGAGAAGGTAAATCCACATGCTATCATTTAGGATTTTACACAGCTTGTTCCACTTCCTTGGGTTTATGCAAGAGGGCCAGATGATCTTGGTACCATGTCAACTTATGATGCATGGTTTTCTCAGCATGGTCCTATTAGATTGACTGATCCCATAGGGGGTGACAATAAAGTATGTAGCAGAGGTCGGGGCCGAGGTAGGGGGTAGATCAAACAAATACCTCAACAACTTCCCTAGCATGATGGGTAGGTTCCGGGATAGGTTTCAGGTCAGCATGATGGGAAAATTCCCATGATTGGGCAATAGCCAGTAGGACCACCCCCATCGCCACCACCACCTTCACAACACTAGGGTCTAGATCTAAGAGATCAACATATATAGGTGCTTATGACTAAGAGAGATCAAGCCTTACAAGAGAGAGATATTGTGAGGGTTGAACGAGATAGATATAGACATGAGCATAACCAAGAGTGCCAATAGAGCCAATAGTTAGCATTACATCTTGCATAGAAGATTGCATGAAGGAAAAAACTTGAGGCTACTACTCAAATGCAAGCACAAGTCCAAGCCATGGTACCAGCAAGGTTGTATGGATCAACTATGACCGAGGTGTCCGACTACAGGACTTTATACCATAGAGAGGTTTCATGATATTGACGACAACCATAATTTTCATAGAAGAGTGCCTTGGGACCTATAGGATCAAGAGGTGGGCCCTTCGTTTGGGGTCCATTAGCAGGGGGCCACTAACAACCCTCTCAATAGGAGGACCCAGGGAGCAAAGGACATATCTAGAGATATAGACATTTTTTGATGTATAGCCTAATTATTGATGCACATTCATTCATGGGCTCATTTTTTATAGCCTTGTTAGGAAATGTACATAGAAAATATCAATTAAATGCAAATAAAAATTAAACAAAGAAATAAAAAACATATAAATAATAACAGCAAGAGACAATATTTAACGTGGTTCACCCAAACTTAGGCTATGTCCACCAACAAAGAGTCCAATATTATTATCCAATAAATCGAATCGATTACAACCAGTAATCCTTACAACTCAATACCGTTGCAAATGCTACAATACAATGTCAACAGAAACCCTAATACTTATCCTTTTATCAATACTTATGTCAGTTACAAAAATAGGGTTTTTTATGTTGGCCAATAGAAAAAATAACACTCGATGCCTTTATAAAATAATAAAAAATCATGAGAGGTTTTGAGAGCGCTTCCCCTCAACCTTGCACTGTATCACGATAGGGAGTGTGCCAGGGGCACTTCCCCTAGACCCCACAAGGGGTGCTTCCCCTTGACCCCATCTTGGGGGTGCTACCCTTGAACCCCCGTAAGGGGCACTACCCCTTGACCCCGTTAAATAATTTGGGGGGAAACCGCACCAATAAAAGTGGGTAAAATTAACCTCTGAGTCTAATTAGGCTCCATATACCAACAATCTCCCACTTGGAGACTGATCAGACTCCACCCCATATCACCTCCCACTTGGAGACTGATCATAACACTACTGACCCTGTAGCTCCCACTGGAAATAAGCACCTTGGACCCTGTTGATCTGATTTTATTATTTTTAGTCTTGAAGACCAACCGAAGTTGAAGAGGAGCTCACTTTCTCCCTTGGCACTACCTTTGTAAACATATCCACTGGATTGTCATCTATATGTATCATTTCCAGCCTTAATTGTCCATCATCCAACACTAACCGAAGGAAGTGATACCTCAACTATATGTGTTTGGTTTTTGAATGCAAGGCATAATTCTTTGCAAGATGTATGGAACTCTGGCTATCTATAAACAAATAATTTTTGGCTTGTTGTTTTCCCAATTCTTCCATGAAATATTGCAGCCATATCATTTCCTTGCTTTCCTTATTGCAGCTACATACTTTTCCTCCATGGTGGATAAAGCAACCACCTTTTGCAACCGTGAAATCCAGCTTACTGTTGTCCCACCTACAGTAAAGACATAACCTGTAGTACTCCGCTTGGTATCAATATCCCCTGCAAATCTAAGTCTACATAACCTGCTAAATCAGTATTAGAGCCCCCAAAACATAAATCTTTATTGGATGTACCTCTCAAATACCTAAGAATCCATTTTACCGCATTTCAATGCTCAACATCGGGATGACTCATATACCTGCTAACAACTCCTACAACATGTGCAATATCCAGTCTCGTGCATACCATGACGTACATTAAACTACCTATAGCTGAAGCATATGGTACCTTGGACATTTTTTCTTCCTCATCTTGTGCCTTTGGACACATCTCCTTAGTCAATTTCAAATTACTAGGCAAAGGTGTGCTGAAAATTTTTGCATTCTCCATGTGGAACCTCTACAACACCTTTTCAACATAACCAACCAGAGATAGAGTCAATTTTCTATTCTTCCTATCTCTGAAAATTTTCATACCAAGTATTTGTTTTGCTGCCCCCAAACCCTTCATAGCAAATGATTTTGCTAACTATTGTTTTAACTCGCTTATATGATCCATGTTAGACCCCGCTACAAGCATTCCATCAACATATAAACATAAAATAATGTAGTTATCATTATCCAACCTCTTAAAATAAACACAATGGTTAGAATTACATCGACTATAGCCTTGCTCAGCCATAAATCTATTAAATTTCAAGTACCATTGTCGAGGTGCTTGTTTCAAGCCATATGAACTCTTCTTCAATCTACACACCAATTTCCCCTTGCCTTTGACCTCAAATCCTTGGGGCTATTCCATATATATCTCCTCCAAATCACCATGGAGAAAGGTGGTTTTCACATCTAGTTGTTCCAAATGTAAATCTTCAACAACCACAATACTTAAAACAGTATGAATAGAAATCATCTTAACAATTGGAGAAAAAATTTCAGCAAAATCAATTCCTTTTTTCTGTGCAAATCCTTTGACAACTAACCTAGCTTTAAATTTTTTCTTACCTCCATCTTCCTCTTTCAGACTGTAAACCCATTTGTTTGGTAAAGCCTTTTTACCTGTAGGCAACTTGCATAATTCCCAACTCTGGTTTTTCAACAAGAAGTCCATTTCTTCTTCCATTGCATGCTCCCACTAAACCTTTGTATCCAATTGCACAACTTCATCATATCCTTCAAGTTCACCAGCATCTATTAACAAAATAGAATACAAAGAGGGAGAAAATATCTTTGGAGGTCTACTTATCCTTGAAGATCCACTTTCACTGGAGTTTGTGGTATTTTTTGTTGTTGTTGTTGTTGCAGAGCATGAGGAATCACTGGAACATCATTGCTTGGTGTATCATCCAAAACTACATAATCATTTTCTTTCTTCTTATGCTGCTACAACTAATCTTTGTACAACACTTTCTCATTGAATATGACATCCCTGCTTCTCACATTTTTTTATTTTCATAATCCCAAAGCCTATAACCAAATTCATCAATGCCATATCCAACAAGCCTTGTGTATATATTTATCACATATTTGACTTGTATCGACATTTGATTATTCTAATATATATGAGATGATTTTTGATGTGATCATGATATGGTGTTTTTATTTCATGCTTACAATGTTATGCTATGGATGTCCTATGATTCTATATGGATGCATTATGGATGATATATGATTATGTATGCAAATGTGATGTGTTTATTAGGCCTATAATATGATGTATGCAAATGTATATGATTCATGGATGAAATTCATATGTTATGGATGATATGGATGCAATTCCTTTTGTATTTTTGATATAACATGTTATGCATATGCATGATGTATGTTATGATATGTTGACAGTTTATGGATGCAAGATGGATGCACTTATTTTTGTTATGTCATGATACTTGGATTTTTGTAAGAATTAGATAGAATGTGGATGAGAGAAGAATGAGATGTTTTATTGATTAACCTTTCTTTTATGTTGATATTGATTCATAATTCCAAAAAATAATAATGATTCTAAGATTTTATTGGATATGGTGATGAGATAGATGATATTGCTTTGCTTCTAGTACCTTGTCTTAATTAATTATAGCATTCTTATTTTTGATGTAGCAAATAGACACGATGCACCAAGGTATGAAGAACCAGGATGACATTGTATCTAATGTGATGGACTTTAATTTTGCAAACAAATAGGAGTATTCTTGTTCATACCTGACATACGAAAACCTTGCTTGACCATGTGAAAGAAATGAGCCATCAAAGTAAGGAGACTAATACACAAAAGGTATGAAGAACATGATATTTCCTAGCCATTGTTTTACCTAAGACTATCCTGACACATGCAAGATAAGTATTCACCAAGGTTGTACTACAAGAATATCCAACAAGCACAACAAACAAAAGTGTTCAAGGCCCCATTCCTTTCTCTCTAAATCATTTTGTTAGACATCATTGAGAGATCATCAGAATGGACCAACAAGAAAATCATAGGAAAAGATTAAAATGAACAAGCAGTCAATGTTATTCATATCTATTGCCCAAGAGATTCTTATGTTCTTATCTAATATCTGGAATGAGGCCCCATTGTTGGGAAGATATATCCTAGGACGTTCATTGGATAATGATGTGTTAAACTAAGGAGGTTGTTGATATAAACTTAGTTAATGTGTTCAATGATTAACCTTGACTTCACAACTTGTTTTCCTTAAAGTTTACTTTCTAAAACGTTGCACTTGTTTCCACTTACTTCACCAAAGGGTGGGAATGACAATCAATTTATTATGGATGAAGATTATTACAGTTGAAAGCAAGATGAGATGGGTGGTTTTGAGCTTTTTGGAATATTTGAATTTTTTTTTGATATTTCGAAATGTTTTGAGGATTTTTAGGTTTTTTGGTTATTTCAATGTTTAAAGTTTTCAAGTTATTTGAGGTTGTTTTGAGTTTTCAAGATATTGTAACTGTTTAGGTTTTTCAAAAAAATTAAATTTTTTCGTGTTTTCCAAGGGTAAGTATAAGACCTAAGAGGGACTAACCTAGTGCCTCAGGGGCTCATCGATGATGGCTTTGCCTACGTAAGCACGCAGAGGCAATGTAGTTCGTCTGACTCTTGGTTGTTTATTGATGAGATATGAACATTTTGAAACGTTATTTTACTATGGTGGACTTCTAAGGATTGACCTAATGCTTCAGGGGCTCATCGATGATGGCCTTGCCTACGTAAGTGTAGAGACGACGTAGTTCAACAAGTGTTTTTGAATTTTTTACTTTTTAGACTTGTTTAGGAGTTTTGAATGATTTAGATGTTTTTGAGATTTTGACAGGTTATGAATGTTTTTGGATTCTAAGATGATTTGGATATTTTTGAAATTTTTGAAATTTTTGAACTTTACAAATGTTTTTAGATTTTGAACTTCACAAATTTGATGTTTTTTGGATTTTTGAATGTTTTTGGGATTTTGAACTTTACAAATGTTTTGATGTTTTTGGATTTTTTGATAATACTATTTACAAGACTTAAGTAATACAAGAATCCAATATTGTAACCAAGTATAAGAATTCTCCCCTAGTCGAGTATTATGGAACTTTGATATGAATTAGATAGGATTACTTGAGGGTACAACTCCATGGGATGGATGAACATTTTCTTGAATACCAAGCCATGGTAAAGGTGAAAGTGTATGGGTGGAAAATGGATGCCAATTTTATTATATATGGGATGAAGAGATAAGATTCATTAATAGATGGAGATGAAGCTTATTTATGCAAGGTTCCTATTTACCAGGTTTTCACCAAGGTACTTTCCCAAAGCACCACTGAAGTGGTTTTCATTAGAGGATGATTTTTCTCTTTAATATTTTCAATCTTTTTTCTTAATTTTTTTGGATTTTTTTATTTTTTATATTTTTTAGAATATTGCCCCTCCTGGGCTAAGCATATAACCTCTTGAGGTGCATATTGTTCATAGGTTCATGTAATGGGTCTCCTTCTGGTGGTAAGAGTTATAAGCTCCTAATCCATAGCGAGTTGTGATGACAAAGGGTCCCAACTAGTTTGGTTCAAACTTCCCCTTGCTATTTTGGTCTAACATGTTCTTCTAATTTTCTGTTTAATACAAAATCTCCTACTTGGAAGTTTTGACCTTTGATTTTTTTGTTATAACTCCTCTTAAGTCTATTATAGTACATCTGAAGATGGTTGAGAACCTCCAGATTCCATTCATCTAGCAATTCCAATTTAGTTAGCCTCGGTACTCTCTATTCTTCCTTAGCGATCAGGTTCTGTAAAGACACCCTCAACAATGGGAGCTCAATCTCAATAGGAAAAATGGCTTCATTACCATAGACTAGGGAGTAAGGTGTAGCACCAATTGGTGTTTTGATGTTGGTTCGATATTCCTAGAGCATGATATTTAATTATAGATGCCAATCCTGGCCAATGCCATTAACCGTCTTTTTGAGAATCCTTATAATGGTCTTATTTAAGGCTTCAACTTGGTCATTTCCTTAGGGATAGTATGGAGTTGAGAAATGGTGTTGGATATTGAATTTATTGCATAGATATCTTACATCCTAGTTTTTAAAAGGTGTTCCATTTTCTATGATAATGGCTTGTGGAACATTGTAACAAAAAATAAGGTAATTAAGGATGAACATTGAGATTTGTTTCCTCGTGATATACGTCATAGGAATAGCTTATGTCCACTTCGTAGAATACTCCATGGCAATAATAATGAACTTGTGTCCATTGGAAGAAGTGGTTGTAATTTTGGCTATGAGATCAAGCCCCCATTGAGAAAATGGCCATGGAGTTACCATTGGTTAGAGCTCTTTTGTCGAAGCATGAATAAGATCTTCATGCTGCTGAAATTATAAACATTTTTTTATAAACTGATTTGACTCCTACTCCATGGTATGCCAATAATATCATGTTCACAACAACTTTTTAGCCAGGGTTACACCACTCGAATGTGACCCACAAATTCCTTTTTGTATTTCTTTCAAAGTGACATAAGCGTCCTCCTAGTTAAGACATATGAGTAACGTGTTATCGAAACTTCTACAATAAATTTCCTACAATGGTGAATCATTAGGCTCTTTTGATAAAGGTTTTGCATGAGTTAAGGGTTACATTAGCAGGGAATATACCTCTATATATGTAGGTGAAAATATCATGGTACTAGGGTGAACCGAGACTAACAACATCACACACTAATTTTGACTTTGGAACCTCAAATGTTGGTATGAGATGTTGTTCTAGAAGGAATTCGTATTTTGAGCTATTCTTTGGAATATCCATTAATGACCCAATAGTTTTCGTTGCATCAACTACTCTATTATTGATCCTTCGTATCTACTCAAAATTTATGTCAATGAAGTATTCCTTGCAGTTATCCACCATTTTCTTGTATAGTGAAAGTTTTTCATCCTTTGTTTGATAATCAACATTGACATGTTTCACTATTAGTTGTGAATCTCCATAGACTTGCAAATCCTAAATTTTCCATTGAATTGTTATCCTTAATCTTGTGATTAGTGCTTCATACTCTGCTATGTTATTGGTATAAGGGAAAGCCAATCTGAAAGACTTGGGTATGCAATCACCTTACAGAGTGATAAACTATCATTGGTCTAGACCCATGTTGAGTATGTGATCCATCAAAATATAGCTTCCACTTCTTGGATGTTGTGAGAGTAAAGATAGACTCATTTGGAAATTTTGATATCAGTGGGTTTTATGCCTCTAATGGTGATTTGGTCAACTAGTCTACTATGACTTGTCCTTTGATCGCTTTTCGATCTACATATTCAATATCAAACTCGCTGAAGATCATTACCCACTTCACCATTCGACCAACGAGTGTAGCTTTGGATAATAAATATTTCAAAGGGTCTACTTTTGAAATGAGCTTAACTTGATGTGATAACATGTAATGTATTAACTTATGGGATGCAAACACAACTGCTAAGCAATCTCTCTATAGGTGAATAGTTAAGCTCAAATCCAACTAAAGTTTTGCTAATATAATATATATCTCGTTCCTTTCTATTTTCATCATACTGAGATAGGAGAGCTCCAAGCATTATTGAAGTTGTTAAAACATATAGAATCAAAGCTTTTCCCATTATTCATGGCATCAAGATTAGGGGTGTTACCAAATAATTTTTTAGCATTTGGAATTCTTGTTCACAATTCTTGTCCCATTTGTATGCTCCACCCTTGTGAAGAAGATGAGTGAAAGGATGATACTTATTTGCAAGTTGTGTTATGAATATCCTAATTGATTAAAGCTTTCCATGAAGGCTCGTTAGCAGTTTGAGTGAATTTGGTGGTTCCATTTCCATAATTTCCTTCACTTTCGTTGGATCAACTTTAATGCCTCTTCGTGACACTATATATCTCAAGAGTTTTCCAGTGGTGACGCCAGACACTCTTTTGGATTCAACCTTACGTTGTATTTTTCAGGCTTGTCAAAAATTGGCCCTAGTACATCCAGGTGTCCTTTCCTTAATGATTTGGAAAAGATGTCATCTACATAATATTCCATCGTTTTATGAATCATGTCATGAAATATTAGTTGCATTTCCCTCTTATATGTAGCTCCTTCATTTTTTAGACTGAAATGCATTACCTAGCAATAGGTCCCCCATGGACATGTGAAGTTGTTTTTTGTTGATCTTCTTTAGCAATCATGATTTGATTGTACCCTAAAAACCTATCCATGAGTGATAGCATTTCATGACCAGTTGTGAGATCTACAATAATATCTATGTTAGGTAAGGGGAAATCATCCTTAGGACATGCTTTGTTTAAATATCTAAAGTCTGTGTAGATCCTTATGCCCCCAATGGGCTTGGAAACTAGGACCAGGTTGGAAACCCACTTAGGATAATCAATTGGTCAAATGAACCCAACATCAAGTAATTTTTGTAGTTCCACATTTACTAGTAATGCTATTTGGGGATGCATCTTGTGTAACTTCTGTTTGACTAGTTTGGCATCGAGATTTATTGTGATATAAAAAACATACCTTCATTTCCCTAAGAAATTTGGCCAAGTTCTATGTTTCCTCATCATCTAATGATGCAACATGAAATATTATATGTGGCGATTCTTCTGATCCCACGTTGACTGGCTTGGATGGCTCAACTAGAACTATTGTCTTTTCTTTCTCTAAATGGGGGAGATTGAATCCTCCATCCTCAAGTGCCTTAGAGAGGTTTTCACCCTTGGATGCATCATTTATTTTTACTATTTTATGATCGGAAAGTGCCACATTGTTGTTTTCACTTAAGGATCGTGTATTGATTTTCAAATTTTCTCTTTTTCGACTAAAGGATTCAATCATCTCCCCAAAATAGGCTTTTGTGTCTAACTCAATGTTGAATCTTTCTTTGTGATCCCCAAAGATATCATGTCTAGCTCCCATGAATTTTGAAATCGCCTCATCATTATCGAATGAATCTAGAACTAGTGTGTTTCATTTGTCCCAGTTGATTAATTAAGGATAAATGAGAGTTATCTAATTGGCTTGGGTTGGTGAAGTGAAGGAGGTAGTGGTAATCATGTATATTGATTTATGTTCAAATAGGTTTGCAATGCGCATTGGCTCATCATTGATATTTTTGCACTTAGATGTATTTAACCATAAGGAAGCTTTATTCTCTATAGTTGACCTTAGGGACCACATTTTTTATCGAGGTGTAACCAAGACCAATCTTCTTTATGCATTGTACAAGAATTATTGGTTCCCTCATTCCTTGTTGGTTTAGACCAAGGCCACTAATGCCTGTGTAACCCATATTTTTCATTGGCTAAAATCCCTTTCTACTTGTGTCCATTGCTAATGGGAGTTCCTCTTTCTTATCTTGATATATCCATTGTGATACATTCCTATCATATATGATTTTAGCATTTAGGTCTCCCCATTTTTGAAATGTAGTTTGTTTGATCTTTTTGTTTACTTTCTCAATGTATTATGGCTCACTATGAGACTTTGGGTTTGAACTTAGTTGTCCCAAGAAAGAATCTGAAAGGTTGTATTCTCCATAACCCGTATCCTTGGTTTTGATTTTGGTATCCAGTATTTCCACTTTAGGTGTAGGAATAGAACTAGAAGGAGATGGTAATGTGGTTGGATCAATAAAGGAAGAACCTCATCATTCTTAGGTACTTGCAACACCTTTTCATACTTCTCCTCTAGTCCTCTACAATAGAAGAATGGCTCTAGATCCCCATGAATATTAATCTCTTTGTTTTTATAGTGGAACTTGATACACTGATGGTAAGTAGAAGCAATTGCTTGCATAGCATGAATCCATAGCCGACCAAGTAATATGTTGTATGGTAAGTCAAGATTCAATACTTGGAATGTGGTTTCTACTATGGCAAGACCCACTTGAATAGGTAATGTTACATATGGTATCTTTAGAATCTCCTTTTTCATCATCATATCCATTGATTGTTGCTCCTCTACTTCTTTATATGACCTCTTTTGAATAGCCCAAGTGTTTGACTAGTCAAAGGAAACAAATGGTTAAATCCAACCCCATCTATTAAGACTCTTTTCACTTTTTTCTTGTGTACATATACCTCAAGATGGAGTGCATGATTGTGGAATGATTGGGATGGTAGATCATGTTCTATGAATAATAAATGGTGAGTTGATGAAATATGGCTCACCATGGCTTGGAATTGCTCAATTTTAATGTCATTAGGCACACTTGATAAGGGAAAAGCTTTTTCTAAAATCTCCTTATGAGTTGGTAATATCTTTAAGAGTTATCGAATAGATATTTGGGTTGGTGTCTTCTTGAGTTGATAAAAAAGGCTATAATTTGTGATTTTTTCTTTGGATGATACCCTTGGTGGTAAATGAGACCCCTGTATTGTAACCTTCCCTTGCCATGTGGTGACTCCACACTCAGGATTTCTTCCTTGGATTGTGATGATGGACACATGATTATCTGATGTATGTGTATTTCCTACAACATTGGCATAGACATGACTCATTTGGTTATACACCTTTCCTTTTCCTTTATCATTTCCTTGTCCATGGTATGACATTGGGTTTTTGTATATATTCCAAGGTCATTATTTCATGGCATTCCTGGTTGTTGATCAACATTTATGTCTCCATAGTCTATAAGGTCTTGAATAACATTTTTAAATTTCATGCATCTAGATGTTTTATGACCTTTGATACGATGATATTCACAAAAATATTTGTCCTTGTATCATGGTGATTTAACTTTAGGTTTGAGATATTTACGAGGATCAATAATTTTAATAAGATTAGCTTGAAGTAACTTATTAAAAAAAAAATCAATAGGCTCTCCCAAAGGAGTGTATTTCCATTTTGGAGGATAATTATTTGTTCTTGATTGACCTTGTTGTTGAGGTTGAAAAAAGGAGGTAATTATGTAGCTTAATACTTTGTAAAACTATTATACTGTAGATCTAAATAAGTGTTCTTTGTTACAATTTTTTTGTAGATGGTTATCTGTTTAGATTCATTTTACCATTTGTAGAAGTAGACAAAAGATTGTAGAAGAATAAGACCAAAAGATAGAAGTGACACAACATATACCGTGGAGAAACCCTTTCAGGAAAAAACTCCACCAAGAATAAATAGTGCTTGTATTATTTAATCTCAAAATAAGATTAAAATAATTCTTTATCAATCCTTGCTTGAGATGCTTATTTTTCCTTCAACAATTCTTCTTCACAACCTGCAATAAAATCTGATAAAACTCTCTTCAACTTGTTGCAATTTATAGACAATAATGAGCCTTGTAAAATCCAAAGAGTTTACAATTGCAACGCACAAAGCTTATCTCACAAAACCTACGCCTATTCTTTGAAAGTAGAGTTCTTCTGTGAAAAAAAATGTCAAACCCAGTCCATCAATTTGGGCATCCAAAAATGAAGTCCTAACTCAACATTGATTACAAAGATATCTTGTAAGCTTCTCCTCAAAGTTGGCACCCAAGAATGGGACCACTTAATTCAATCTTATAAAATATATTCTCATGCAAAAGTGTTAACTCCAAGATTCCAACTTGGGCACCCAAGGTGGCTCCAAGTCAATCTCTATTAACTAAAACATATATCTCCACCATTCATGCAAATACCATGCATGATTGGTCATACCCTATTAATTGAAAGTAGTCACCTATTATCTGTCATGGAACTCAAGTCATTAGTCATGCATTCCAAGTCAACTGAATTCAACTAGCATTCAACTAAAACTAACTACATGCAACTAAATATAATTGAACCATAACTAAATTGAACTAAACTAAACTAAACTGAACTGAACTGAACTGATACTGAACTGAACTGAATTAAAATCATCTAAACTGAACTAAACTGAACTGAACTTCATGCATGTAAACATCAATCCCTAACTTCTAGGATCTTTACATGCATTACAAAAGTGTTATCTTTTTCTCCAAACAATTAACTTAACTCAAGGTGGGTTTTGCCTTCCATGTGGGCACCCCATGTGATCCTATTATTTAGGAACTCTTCTTGTACACCCTCACATGTTCCTATCATTTAGAATTAATTACAAATTCCAATTAACATGTTCATTTCATTCGAATTTAATCTCTTTCTAATCCTAGTCTTGGGGAACACTTTCCAAGGATTTAGGAGATACATGAAATGTGTTTAGGATTGCAATTAAATGGCATCATATTCCCAACAGTTGATTATTGACTATTTGCACATTTTGTTGATTTGATTATTGGAATGTTGTTTGTTGGAATGTAGGTCTAGGAGGAGCATTGATGACCACCTTTGCATCCACAACACCATCATTAGTAATGCTCTTTATGTTTAGCCCAAAATTGGGGTTTGTTGTTGTTACTTGATGATGGTTTATTGGTTGATATTTGGACGACTCCTTTTGTAATTAGATCTTTTTCAATTATAATCCATTTTGATATTAATTCTTCAAATGTAGACACATTGCATAAGTAGCTGAAAAGCCAAATCAGTTCCAATATTTTTAGCAAGTATTTCTAGTTGTTTTTTCTCAAGAATGGGCCATTTGTACTTGCCAGCTTTGTGTCTCCAATGTTGCAAGAAGGTAGCAAAAGTTTCTCCTCTATTTTTTTTAATGTGTAAATTTCCTCCAATGTAACACCAAAATTAATGTTATATGAGAAATGTGCGACAAATTGATCAATGATTTCTTGGAATGTTCTAATTATTGGAGGTAGATATGAAAACCATTCAATTGCTAGTCCACCCAAACTTCTTGGGAATAGTCTCATAAGATATGAATCATTGGAAGAGACCTCCATACAAGCAACATAAAATTCCCTTATATGCTCTTCAAGATTTCGTCTTCCCTTATACTTGTCAAACTTTGAGATCTCAAAGTTTGGAGGGAAAGGTGTCATCATGATGCTTCTATTAGATGGATAGGGGCATAAGTCTTGGACTACATATGACTTTTTAACCTTTCCCTCTTGAATATCTTGTATCCTTTGTGACAATGTTTTTATTTGTGAGGAAATGTTCATGTTTGTAGTCATCAATGCTGGAACATATGTATGGTCTTGATATCATGGTGTGTTGTATGAATGATATTGTGAGTTTGATGGGGGTGTAGCATTTCCTTGAGATTGAATGTATTGTCATCCTTGGGAATTAAGATATTGTTGATTTTGAGACCCAAGATATTGTTGACCTTGTTGTTGAGAAGCATATGTTGTTTATACATTTGTTGTGCTTGCATTGGATCATGAGAAAATCCTTGGTGTTGACCCATGTGTTGGTTAGGAACAATATGTTGATTTGAGACAATATGTTGATTGGAGACAATGTTCTGATTTGGGACGACATTTTGATTTTGCATTATGTGTTGGTATTGAAATTTTTTTTGATTGGGAACATTGTTTTGATTTCGCAACCCATTTTTATTTTGAAGCACATTTTGATTTGGAACCACATTATTTTGATTTGGGTGACCTTGATTTTGAACCACATTTTTTTGATTTGGGTGACCTTTATTTTGAACCACTTTGTTTTGATTTGGGTGACCTTGATTTTGAACCACATTGTTTTGATTTGGGTGATGTTGATTTTGAATGATGTATCTATTTGGCCCCATATTTGGATTTTGAGCCATGTTTGTATGTGGATTCACATTAGGATTTGAACCCATGTTAGGATTTGAAACCATGTTTGTATGTGGATTCATGTTAGGATTTGAAACCATGTTTGTATGTGGATTCATGTTAGGATTTGAACCCATGTTAGGATTTGAAACCATGTTAGGATTTGAACTCACATTTTTATGTGGATGGTTTTGACCTTGATTTTGAATGAGGTATTGATTTGTATCCACGTTTTGATTTGTTGGAACCATATTTTGATTTTGTAATTGATAATTTTGCAGTTGTGGTTGTTGAGAAGAAGGTGATTGATTAACCCCATGTCCTACCAAGTTTGGATTTTATGTAGTCAATGTAGGTGTATTTGAAGCATTTTGAGTACCTACATTTCCCACATTTGTGTTGGTATTGTTTGACCTTTGAATATTTTGTGAAGGATTATTATGTTGAGTTGAATGACTTGTTGTAGCACCCCCTTGTGTAGTTACCATTGGTTGTGGTAATTGTTGAATGACATTGTGTATAAAGGTCTCACTCTCTTGTGGTCTATTCCTTGAAGCATATTGAGCAAAATATTGATCTTGTGATTGTGTTGGTTGTTCAATGGGTTGTTCCTTTAATGGTTGAAATCAAAGTTAGATGGAAGTTTAGCACCCATTTGTGCAGGTTTAATCATGTATTATGTAGGGTCTGGTTTCATTAACACTTCCATTGCATGAAGAAAATATTGGTTTTGTTGTAACTCTAGGATGTCTTCTTGAATAATCTCACATTGTAACATGTCAACCATTCATTGAAGTAGTTTTTCCTAAATTTTCACATTGCAAGTAAATAAACTATGTAACTTAACCAATGCCATAAATTTTTTCTTTATTTTATAGAGAACGAATGTAAAAAGATTCCATAACAATAAAAAAAAATGATTTCATTCCAATATAATAATTCCACAGTTACAATATTTCAAAGAATGTGTACAAAGTACATACATAGCTCAACCGAGATTCAAATCCATAGATATAGATAGTATAGGAACCTCCTTTCAAATCTTGGTCTTATGTCACCTACTAAGGAGGAGAAGCATCACTCAAGCACTATTCCTACAACCACGGACTCATATGCAATCCCCTGCACATCTATCATTTGATAGATGGCCCTACCCTTCAATGAAGAGATTCATAGAGTAACCACATAACAACAACCAATATGAGCTTAGTGTTGTGTCCTACATGACTAGAACTTGTAAACCCATAGTCTAGGACTAGCATGCATATAAATGGATCACAGTGAATTAACAGTGGAGCCAAAGGAAATCACACTACTTTGGCCAAAGTGTTCTCACCTAGTAATTTGAGTGAAAGTCATCCTACTCACATACACTACTCAAGCTCAATTTGACTTAAGGCCACTATATACTATGCATAGGTTTTTCCTTCAATGGGTAGTCTTTAACCCTAGAGACAACCTATTCCCTTTTCCCACAACTTAATGGTAAATTTACTCATAAAGCATAAATACAAGTTACCCTCCCTTCAAAGGATAATCAAACCCTAGGTGTAACTTTACAAGCTATCTAATTTAATAAAATAACTTAGTTATGAATATCCCATAAGCTATCCTTGCTTAATCATTTCTACTATACTTATACTAATGACTAACGATTCCTCCTATTACAGAGTAAGTACAAACACTTTCACAAATGTCATAAAAAAACTTCTTTTTCCTTTCCAAATAAAATAATATGATTCCCTAATGCGAGTAATCTCAAGAAGATCAAATAAAGCATTCAAATCTCAATCTTTCATAAATTAATACAAATAAGAGAAGACTAAATCCTCATGCATGTATATGCTTAATCCAATTGACTGAATTGACACACAACCTTCCAACAACAGCTTGCTAGCTTCACTAAAATCATTCTAAAGCAATACTTCACTATGACTTCTCTCTCAAGAAAAAATTGCACTCACAAAGTATTTCACAACTCTCACACTATAACTCTCAGCTCTCAAAATAAATAGCTCTCAGAATAATTGCAACAGAATAAGTTTGCAAAAGAATGCATTTCAAATAAGGGAGCTATCCCATCTATTTATACAAAAAAATGAGACATTTCCGCCTATAGAAAAGTCATGCTAGTCAACACCTATCTCCATGCAAGTCAACTCACTACAAACAACTTAAAGGTGGAAGCAAGTTCTAAGTGTAAACTCATCATAAAATGCTACAAATCGACTCTTCTATTTGATAGTAGCAAAAGACTAATTCAAATCTACACATGTTCAAATGATGATAGTCGAATTGGAACTAGGATAGAATTCTATAGATTTAATAGCTTCTATATGTTGGTGCCAAGTACTTAGCCAACTCCTTATCTTTTGGCACAATTATTCTTATTGTAACAGTCCTTTGTTTACTGGAAAACACCTATACCATGTCAACTTGGTCATAATTTAACTGAGAAACAAAGCATAGATGGGGCACTCCTCAATAATAGTGTATTATTGGTGCTTTGACCATTTCATATATTGTTGTGTGCTTTTCCTATTATCATGTGCTTTGTACTTTATATTGCAACTTATAAACATTCCATCGCTTTGTATAGAAACGTCCAAGTTGGAGTAATTTGTTGTTAATAATGAAAAGATATATTTCCAATAGTATCGACTATGGTTATCTTCCATATTGACCTTTATTGTTGCGCAATACTTTGCATATGGTTCGACATTTATCCAATGTCAACATATGTATTATTCGACCTTTAAATACTATGCATATCTTAAATACAATCGACCTATATTTTATATATAAATCAGCCTCCAAGCATTACATATATATAAATATATATTTATATATGTGCATACACCACACACACACACACACACACACACACATATATATATATATATCAAGTCAATCGAGTATGTATACATTCAATATATAAATGAATACAAACAAGTTAGCATTCACATAATAATAATAACCATATCGACTCTATATATACATATATATATACACATTTGATTGTACAATCAAGCACATACACAATTATTGTTGTGTTGATAGGGAATAAACATGTGGTGTATTAATACATATACACATTCATGTTGTATTGTCCATTTGATAGCTCCATGCTCATAAGCAACCCATTCATAAGTGTGCATAGGTATGTCTACCTATGTACTCTCATGTATGTGTCCCTTCATGCGTATAGTCTATTGTTGATATGCATATGTATACATATACATACATTCCATGTGTCCAATATATGTTGATAACCTGTTGGTATTCAAATTTCCAAATGAAGCAGTATTCACACTCAAAAAATTAGTGGAAGCTATACTTTGATGGTTCCCATATGTAGCACAAATATGGGGTAGGAATCTTATTCATCACCCCTCAAGGTGATTAAATTCCAAAATCATATAGACTAGCTTTTCCATGCACAAACAACATAGTAGAGTACGAGGCTCTCATCACAAGGCTAAAAATGACAATTCAATGGTAGATCTAGGAACTCTAGGTCTATGAGGATTCCTAACTAGTGGTTAGAAAAGTCAATGACGATTACCAAATGAAGGATGATAAGTTGATGCCTTACAAAATAATGGTGGATAACTTTAAGGAGTATTTCATAGACATCACTTTTGAGAAAATTCTAAGAGTCAACAACAAAGCTGTGGATGCCATGGAAACCATCAGATCTTTACTGGACATGTCACATAATAGCCTAAAATGTGGATTCCTTGTGGAGCAGCTTCTCATATGAGCTTTTGACATCCCTAAATTGTAATTTGTGTGCAAAATTATTTATCTTGGTTCCCCTTGGTATCATTGTTGACCTCCTACAATGATTTAATAACTAATCCTTTACAACCATGATTCAGTGATTGGACATCTAACCTAAATAGCTATTTCAATCATCATGAAGGTGCATTTAACTTGTCAACCCAGGGACATGAACTTGAAATGGGTCAGCATAGTATGTGCACTAGGAATTCAAAGTAACCATTTCGTTCTACAACTAAGAAACACAATGTTGAAAGTAAATTGCTTGGAAAGAAATGAAGCAAGTACTAAACATAAACCAACAACTATGCTAAGCTAAAATGCAGAACAAGAATGAAAATCTAAGCAACAAATAGGAAACTACTCTGTCTACTTTGGCTGCAGGAACAGTCACATAATGGAATTCTAGTGGTTGCAGGAACAATCGATGCCAAATTTCTAACTAAGTACTAAACAAATCAAGTAATACTAAACTAATTCTAAACTAAGAAGATGGATTACTCACCAAGTGGGCCCCCTTGGATAAGTATCCTCTAAACTAATAAGAACTCAGATGCTCAAAATCATAACTTTATTTCATTCACTATAAATCATGCATACAAAAAGAGTAATGTATTTGTATTACTGAAACTGGAGAATGAGAGTACAATATAAAATCATGCAACCTCTTGAAGAAGGTGCATCAAATCATTATTTATACTACAATTAAACAAGGCAGTCAACTCCACGATTGAGAGGATGCCATTTAGGGAAAACAGGGGAAAGTGGAGTGAAGACGGTTACGCATGCATGAAATCTGGTTAGACATGCAAGTCCAAGTGAAAATCTAGCATAGCAGTAATGCCCATGCATGCTTGATCATTAAGGTCCACTATAAGAAGGTTACGTTCAGTTGCATGAAGAATCTTTTGCTGTCAGTTGCCTTTGACTTGGAACGATTCCTCAGCTGGACGTTATGGTGTATGCCCAACTGGTGGTGTCTTCCTCAACTTAGCTCATTAAATCTACATGGAAAAGTTAGTATGCATAATAACTGCACATCTATAACCACTCTAAGAAACATTCATTAATCACATGCAAAATCAATATAGATAACCCACATATTATGCCAAATGTCATTAAAGCTTGCATAGATAGGATAATATCAAATTTCAATGGTTTGAGGGAAACATTATGCCAATACCAACATTTAGTCATTAAATTCCATGACATCTATTAGCAAATAGACTATAGATTCTACCCAAAATTAGACCAAAAACTAGGCTCATCACCCCCTCGAACCTAATGTTTTGCTGGTCCTCTAGCAAGGGAAGAGTTATTCTTCTGCTTGGTCAAAGCTTTGAAATTTGGAACTGAGAGTTGTTCAACATCAGTGGTTGTAGTACGTGAGTCAGGGTCCCAATAGAATTCTCCCAATCTGTCAAACCTATTCCATCTCTTCTCTGCAGCAACGTCAAACTAGTAAAATATGAAGTTTGGCACGGACCACATGAGCATGGGTGGCTGAAAAGTCAACGGAAGCCAAAGTTGCCCCTATGTTCTCCCAATCTCAATATACCTCTCAATTCTTTTTAGTGTTGCAGCATAATTGTGGATAGAATGAGGCTCATCCTATTTTAGCTCATCAATCAAACTATTCCATCTTTGTGATAAATATCTCCTCATGGTCTCCTCCGTTGTTGTTGTCTTTACCTCATACTCATTGTAAACTGCCTCAATCAAAGGCATAATCATATTGCCATAACTTGGTCTGAGCAGCATTCTATGCCATTCTTTGTAAATTTCCCTTGGGTTGCTCGATTCAACTCTAACATGTAGAGGGATATCAGACTCCAATTGTTTATAAGCACTATGTTGCTATCCCCAACATACAACAACAAATTCCAATCATGGTCTTTTTGACAACATAATTATGTAAATAAAATTCACATAGAAAATTCTTCATTTCAGGTGAGGCAATCCTATAAGCATTGAAGAGTTCAATGGGGGTGTCACTAGAAGGATTCAAACCTGAGGCAATTCTTGATAGCTTAAAGGAGAGATACTTTTCCTTTAGGAGCAAAGCATCGACCCTTGGAGGGTCTCTACATTCCAGAACATTTAGCGCCAAAGCTACCATATCATCTACCCTTTGCTTCAGGGTGGCAATTTCAACATTTGTATCCTTAATTTCTTCATCCCTCTTTTGAATTTCCTCCAATTTTTGTTTTTCCTTTTTCCATTCTTCCTCTCTTCTTTGTATTTCTTTCCATAAATTTAAAATTGTTGTATGTAGTGTAAAACTAGGAGGATTATGGATTCCTACCAGTATTTTTGGTGGGGGCTCCTCATATGGCACTATATGTATGGAATCAGGCTGTTTAGTTATCTTGAGCTGCAAAGGTGTTGTTTCTTCTTCCTTTTGTTGCAGGGACTCTTGTTATTGCTCTCGTTGTGGCCGCAGGAACTCCTGCTCTGATTCTGACTGTTGCTGAGAGACTTCTTACTCATGCTACAAGACCTCTTGCTCATGCTACAAGAAGTCTTGATTTTCCTCCAATTCTTTTGCGATGTTATCAAGATTAGCCAGTGTTATATTTGTTGCTCTCTTAAATATGTCTTCTTCTTCAATATTCTCCTACGTCATTGGAGCTTCAAGGTCCTCATGTGAAGTCTCACTAGGTTTAGGGATTTCCAGTGGAGGTGTACCAATCGTAGGCCCGACTGGTCTTGATTTCCTAGGAGGTTTCTCATGTTTTTCTTTGGCTACAAGATTAATAGTATCAACCTTCCTCTTCTTAGAAATTGGCACTTTTATTTCTACAGGCTATGTTTTAGCCTTCCCTTTTTCTCGTTTCTACTTCTCTCTATTGTGCCCTAGTTTTCATGAGGGTTTCAAGTGGAACTTTATCATCAAAATATGAGGAAGAGCTTTCCTTTTTTGAGTGCTCTATTCCAGAAGAACTAATTTCTATGGTTTCTTCTGCTGCAGGAGGATTCACACTAGAGCCAACACCATAGGTTGAAGCACTAGGAATGGCTTTAGTCATGCTTACTCTCCTGCTAGACCTACGAGATTGAGGCAAAGCCCTAGGTGGCAAGTGCTCATCATTGATAAACTCTTCCCAATGATAACATTGATCAACATTGATAAACTCTTCCCAAGTCATTCCAAATACATCATGCAGAGAATTTTCAACTAGCAATTTAATCAGGTAATGGTGGGAAATAGAATTATCCCTACCTTTTTGGGTCTCGGTCGTTGTGATTGAGAGAAGATTATACAACACATTAGGCACATTCATCCTTCTTTCGTGCCTCATGTCATTCAAAAGCTCAAAGTGGACAGAATGCAAGTTTGACTGGCGACCCTCACAAGTGATGTATTTGATAACATACATAGCTATCTACTTCCATGGATTGGGAAGAGACATTCTTTTTGCGCCATGTTTGTCTATGCTCAATGGGGGGTCATTTGGCTCTGTGAATTCACCTCTAGCTGACCTGGCATCTCTAGAAGTAGGGTAATTTTTGCCATCAGCAGGTAACAATGTAACCTCTGCAATTTTTTCTTTTGTTGCCACAACTTCCAACCCTTTTATTATGGCTTTGCCTTCTAAAAATGTCTGGGAAAATTTGAGGGAAATTCCTTCATCAAAAGCATCCAACTTTAAAAATTAATCTATCCATCCACAGTTTTGAAATTTAGCCAGGCATTGTGCATCCTACAGTAAAATATCATGCACCGTGGGTTCATTTCGAATTAACCCACCTCCCATTGTCTACAATCAAACGAATGCTCTACAAATTTTCTGCAATTCCCCTTCTTTCTTGTAATTCCCATATGAAAATCAAATACACTTTCCTGCAACATCTGCTAAATTCTAGTACCAACCTACTAAATTTCTAGTGCCACTGTCAACTGAATTTCCTTTCTTTTGATTTGCAACTGTGGCTCTTCAACTCAAGATTTTGATAGGGTCAATAATGGCAAGAAAGGAGTGATAAAGGGAATTATGATAGGAAGAAATGGCGGCTACAGTTATTATCAGTTCACACATGCAAGCCATCCTCTCACTCGAATTTCAAATCAACTCATTTTAAATTTTCTGACGTAGCCTAGTATGAATTGACACATGGGAAATAAATTCACAAAATATTTGCAACTTTTTCGTTCCCCTCCCCCTAACCTAAAATTGGACATGTGTCCGCACATGTGAGATGGGAGTGGTGATCAATGAGTAATGATGGAATTTATGTGAACATCTATACTAACGTATAGTGATTAAATGAACGCACTTAAAATATTATTAAAGATAGCAATTAATGCACACATACCTGAATATGTGGAAGATTTTCTGCAAAGATCGTAGATAAAGTAACGCTTTCCTTTTTCAAAATAAATTGAGTAATAAATGAAGATGAAGTGGAATGAGGTGAGGTGGAATGAAGTGATGGAAGAGAGAGAAAGGTGGTGATGGATGGGTGGATGGGCGGATGATGAAGAAATGGACTTCCACGCAAGTGAAAGTATTTATTATGAAAAGTGTGTACCTTAGTTAGTCAGAAGGAGGGACACTAAGTTTGCTACCTTCGGCTACAGGAAGCTTGGGTGTTGAATGTTGAGTGAATTGTTCCATGAAATCTTCTTTAGAAGCTGGCTTGTGGTATAATCTGAGGTGATGACCGTTGACAAGTAATTTAAACCTGACAGGGTCAATGGTGGTGAGCTGAACAACTCCATTAGGAAAGACCTTAGAAACTTCATATGGTCCTAGCCACTTTGTCTACAATTTTCCTGCATTGTCTTGGTATCTTGAATCATAGAGCAAGGCCCAATCTCCTGGTTTGAACTTCTTATCCTTAATAAATTTTTCATGCCACTTGATTCTCTGATTCTGCACTACTTATTTATGTTGTAGGGTTGCTCTTCTTATTTAATCCAAAGCATTTAGTTGCATGATTCTTTCTCTCTTTCCTTCAGAAATATCCATCCCTAAATCCATTGCATTTCGTAGTCTTATATTCAAATTCAATGGGCATCATAGTTGTCTTTCCATACAACAACTCAAATGGGGTGAAGCTTGTAGTTGTTTCCCATGTTGTCATATAGGCCCAAACAACTTTTGGTAATCTATTTTCCCAATCCTTCCTATGGATAGCTACTATTTTAGTCAGAATGGCTTTAATTTCTCTGTTTGTCACCTCAACTTGGCAAGTATCCTGGGGGTGATAGGGAGTAAACTTATTGTGCCTTATGTTGTACTCATTAACTAGTGTTGCAACAAGAGTTGATGTGAATTGAGCTCCTTGATCAATCACTATTTCTCTTGGGACTCCATATCTTGTGAAAATCTCCTCATAAAGAAAATCTACAACCTTATTATCTCTTGCATGCTTCATGACCTTAACTTCTACCCATTTTGTTACATAATCAGTGCATACCAATATATAAGACTTACCATTTGATGGAGGGTCAATTGGCCCCACAAAATCTAATCCCCACTTGTTAAAGGGAGTTATTACTACCTCAGGGCACAGTGGCATCTCATCAGATTTGGTTGGTTTTCCCATTCTTTGACATCTATCACATTTTTTGGTATACCTTCCTCCATCCTTGTGGAGTGTTGGCTAGTAATACCCTATGTTCAAAATATTCATTGTTTTCCTCTTGGCTACAAAGTGTCCTCCACATGGTTCATTGTGACATGCATGCAAAATGTCATATGTCTCATCTTCTCTCACACATCTTCTCATGACATGGTATGGTCCAATATAAAACAAACATCCAACAATCCAAGAGAAAGGAAAATATTTTTCAACGAGTTCCCTTTTCTCTTGCAAGGAGAAGTGAGAAGGAACTCTACCTATGACCAAGTAATTGGCTATATCAGCATACTAGTGTGTTTGTGCACTGAGAGATAATAGATGCTCGTCAGGAAAAGAGTCATCTATGGATTGATTGTCTTCTGATGTAGTTAGCCTTCAAAGAAAATTTGCAACAACATTGGCCTTCCCTAGCTTATCCACAATGGTTATATCAAACTCCTACATCAACAATAACCATCTTGCCAATCTACTTGTGATCAAAGGTTTATTCATGAGATACCTAATGGCTGCATGATCAGTGTGCACAAAGATTTGGTAGCCCATTATGTAATGTCTGAACTTGTTCAATGCATAGATTACTACTAGCATCTCTTTCTTTGTTACTGTATAATTGAATTCAGCTCCTTGCAAATTTTTGTTGACAAAGTAAATGGTATTTTCAATAGCTCCCTCTTTTTGTCCTAAGACCACTCCTATGGTATAATCTGATGCATCAGTGTGGATGTGGAAAGGAAGCTACCAATTGGGTCCCTTGAGTACGAGGCCATGAGTCAAAGCTGCCTTCAAGTCAGAAAATGCCTTGTCACAAGCTTCAGTCCACTGAAATTTAGCATCTTTAGTGAGAAGGTTATACAATGGTGTTGCTACCTTGTTGCAATCCTTGATGAATTTCCTATAATATCCTGCATGATCCAAGAAACTTCTAACATCCTTCTATTTTGCAAGTGTAGGAAAACTTGTGATTACCCCAATCTTTGCAAGATCAACTTGGATTCCCTTATGGGAGATATAGTGGCCAAAGACTACACCTTCTTGCATCATCATGAAGCACTTTTCACTATTTAAGGACAAGTTTTGGTCTTCACATCTCTGTAGGAATCTCTTGAGATTTTCCAATGCTTGATTAAAATCAACACCATAAGTAGTGAAGTCATCCATATAAATCTCCATGAAATCATGAGAAATGTCTAAGAATATGCTAATGGCTGCCCTCTGGAAAGTTGTAGGTGCATTGCACAAGCCAAATGGGAGTACCGAATAGGCATAGGTCCCCCATGGACAAGTAAAGGTAGTTGTCTCCTGGTCCTCTAGTGCAATTTGGATCTGGTTATAGCCGCTAAATCCATCTAGAAAAGAGAAGCATTTCTTTCCTACAAGTGTATCCAAAACTTGATCAATAAAGGGTAGAGGGAAGTGATCCTTCTTGGTGGTAGCATTAAGTTCCCTATAATCAACACAAACTCACCATTTCCATCCTTTCTAGGGCACAATGACTAATGGAGATACCCACTGAATATCTAAAATGGGGTAGATAAATCCTGCATCTAGTAATTTCTACAATTCTCCTTTCACAATTTTCTCTTAGTGCAGGGTTAATCATTCTTTGTAGTTGTCTTACTGGAGTGAAATAATCTTTGATATAAATTATGTGGGTACAAATTTTAGGATCCAATCCCTTCATATCATGATAATCCCATGCAAATGCATGTTGATGGGTCCTTAATAGGTTTGTCAATAACAATTGTTGCTCTTTATTCAATTTTCTATTAACATTCAGATATTTTCCCTCTAACACCTGGACTTGTGTAGTTAATTCTATCATGGCTGCTTCATTAACACAAGGTACCTTTAGTTCATATGGTAGGAATGTATGGGACATACCTATTGCTGCAAGGAATCTATCTGTAGGAACAGTGGCTATAGGAAGAATGTCCACAGGAAAGTGGCTATAGGAAGAATGTCTACAGGAAGAGTGGTTGCAGGAGGATTAGGCAGAAGTGTCTTGATCGAAGTAGCAGGATGAGAGGATGATGCTTCGTCCACTTCATAATGATTCTGAATGATGTTAGCCAATACTTCATCCTCATCCTGGAGCTGCATGAAAGAGCTTCTTCCGAGCATCATGAGTTGTGCTACAGAATTAACTTCCTCAGCCTCTTCACCAACTTGTGGTCATATAGAATCATCTTCATTATGAGATGACTGAGCAAGCAGATAAAGAAGAAAATTTTTAGTACTCCTCCCATCTGAAATGGTCATGTCACCTAATTGACATCCAATGTACGCATTTGCGCCTTTCAAGAATAATGGGATACCCGCCTAATGTAGCCTTAGGAGAAAGAATCATAAAATATGTTGGGTACTCCCAGGAGTCTAGAACTACCACAAGATCCTCCAGTACACCATTAGGCTTAATAGTAGAGCTATTAGCAAGCTATAGGATAGTAGGAGTAGATCTCATGCTTGCAATGTTTAGTTGTTGTAGGATGTCCTTGGTCATTACATTTATTGCTGCCCCTAAATCAATCAGAGCATTCTTTACTTTGATCCCGTTTATGACAACTACTACCACAAGACTGTCTAGGTCATTATACTTGGGAATAGTCACTTTTCCCAACATGATGTCAGCTTGCTAGCCTACCACATGAACTGTAGTTGGGTCTCTCTTCTTCCTTCCTGGCTTCTTGAGATAGGCTTCCTTGATAGCTTTGTCATAGATTGGAACATCCTTTATGGCTTGAAATAGGGGTATCTGAACACATATATGCTTTAGCTAATCCAAGATGTTAAAAGTGGTATCCTCCTTTTCTTCTTTCTTCTTGGAAACTTCCAACCTCTGAGGGAATGGTGGTTCTTGTTCAATATGCTTGACTTGAACTAGTTCATGATTTTTAGATGCATTTGGCTGAATGGGATCATTCAAAGGCTCCTCTTCCTCTTCCACAAGAAGTTCAATGATAATGGGATTGGAAGGGACTTGTAGAGTAGTTCTTGAATGTAGGTGGATGCCACTTACATGCACAACATATGTAAGGAATTGGTTTGAATCAACAAAGTATGTAGGCTGCTATTGTAGTTTGTTATTTGGATTGGGTGTGGGCTAAGTTGGTAGTTGAGTGGGTTTAGGTGCATTTGAGCTTGGATTAGCAGGTGGAGGCATTATAGCAGGTTGTTGGGCTAAGAAGGTGGCTGCATGTAGCTGGTTTTCTAGGTAGGCCATTATTGTCCTCCTCTCCATTGATTTTTTTGCTACCAATTTCCTAGAGGTGGTTGCTAGTGCCCTTGAAATTGTTGTCAATTTTCCTGAGGTTGTTGCCATTGGGGTGGATAACTCTAATGATTGTGCCAAGCATTTGGAGGGTTAATCCAAGGATATGGTGGATATCCTCCATAACTGGGTGGATATGGGGGTTTCCATTGGTTACCAAATGAATAAGAGTTAAAATATGGCCCAACATAGGATAGTGGATTTGGTGGCATACCTTGTCTTGGAGTCCAAGGCTTCCTTTGTGCAACATAGTAGACTTGGTCTTCTTCAATTTGAATTGGCTTGAACTCAGGTGGAATCTACTTGCTTTCAAGGTTAGCTACCATCTTGCATCTGCAATCCTTCTTCTTTTGTCTACAGTGAGGGAAATACTCTGTCAACATTGTCTCTACCTCCTCTTGCTTCTTCTTGACCTGAAATGTATCTAGCTGAGTAGCTAGATTGTTGATAATGTCCTATTTGAAGTCAACTAGTAAATGAGTGATCTCCATTCTTGAAACTCCACTGGTAGTTGACTTACCCATGGAAGATTGATAAGCTTTCCCTTTCTTTGAAGCTTCCCTAGAGTAATTCTAGCATATTTTCTTGATATCCTCCCAAGGAATTTGGGAGATATCTCCTCCTGCCATGAGGTCCAAGGAATAAGTAAAGATGTCATTAATTCCTCTTAGGAAAAGCAACTTTTGTGAGTCCTCATTAAGTGCATGGTGTGGATATTTTTTCAAGCAAAGCAAAAACTTTGCAATGTAGTCTTCCAAGCTCTCATCTTCCTTATGTTGCATCCTGAAAAATGTCACCCCCTTTCATGTCACTACCCCTGTAGTATTCCTTGTATTTCTCAAGGAATTTTTTCTTCATGTCTTCCCAAGTTTCCACAGTATCTATGCCTAGGTTCATGAACCATCTTAATGTAGCCTCTTTCAAAGTGGTGGGAAATAACTTAAGCCTATGGGCGTCAGTAGTATAATCATAACTCCTACAGAGTATGTCTAACTCAAATAAGAAGGTATCAGGATCTTCTATTCCAAGTCCATAAAACTTGGGGAGTACTGAGGCGAGAATGTTCTTGATGTTGTCAACTTCATTTTTATGGGCAATGGGGAAAGGAAAAGCTAGTTGTTTTTGTCTATTCCTATTTGCATCACCCATGCCTACTTGATGTGGTTCCAAGACAAAGGGATTCTCAAGCTAATTTTGATCTTTAGAGGAAACTTCAGAGCTAGTCAGATCAAGATACGCATTAGCAAAGTGGTGTGGATCTTCTTCTTCTTCTTCTTCTTCTTCTTCTTCTGGTAGGTTCTGATATTCAACTAGATGGAATGGACAAGTATTATTAGGAAGAAATCCATAAGTGTCCCTCCTCCTTCCTCTATGCATGTGGTATCACTCACTATCAGTCAGCTCACACAAAGAATTGGTAAAGAATAAGGGGGTTCATTACTTCCTAAATAATGATATGCTAAGAAAAACTTCCAGAAATACTAGAGCAAGAAAAACTACCAATGACTCCAAAAGACTCCTTAGCTTGACACCATCCCTGACAACAGTGCCAAAAATGTTGGCTTCCTACAATGATTTAATAATTAAGCCTTTACAACCATGATTCAATGATTGGACATTTGACCTGAATAGCTATTTCAATCATCATGAAGGTGCATTTAACTTGTCAACCTAGGGATGTGAACTTGAAATGGGTCAGCACAGTATGTGCACTAGGAATTCAAAGTAGCCATTGCATTCTACAACTAAGAAACACAATGCTATAAGTAAATTGCTTGGAAAGAAATGACGCAAGTGCTAAACATCAACCAACAACTATGCTAAGCTGAAATGCAAAACAAGAATGAAAATCTTAGCAACAAATAGGAAACTACTATGTCTACTTTGGCTGAAGGAACACTCACATAATGGAATTCTAGTGGTTGCATGAATAGTCGATGCCAGATTTCTAACTAAGCACTAAACAACAAGTAATACTAAACTAATGTTAAACTAAGAAGATGGATTACTCGCCAAGTGGGGCCCCCTGGATAAGTATCCTCTAAACTAATAAGAACTCAAATGCTCAAACTCAAAACTTTATTTCATTCACTATAAATCATGCATACAAAAAGAGTAATGTATTTGTATTACTAAAACTAGAGAATGAGAGTACAATATCAAATCGTACAACATCCTGAAGAAGGAGCATCAAATCATTATTTATACTATAGCTAAACAAGGTAGTCAACTCCACAACTGGGAGGACGCCATTTAGGGAAAATAGTGGAAAGTGGAGCAAAGGCGGTTACACATGCATGGAATCTGGTCAAACATGCAAGTCCAAGCGCAAATCCAGCACATCAGTAACACCCATGCATTCTCAATCATTGAGGTCCACTACAAGGTGGTTACATTTAGTTGCATAAAGAATCTTTTGTTGTTGGCTTCCTTTGACTTGGAGTGATTCCTCAGCTTGACGTTATGGTGCATGCCTAGCTGGCGGTGTCTTCCTCAACTTAGCTCATTAAATTTGCACAAAAAATTTAGTAGGCATAATAACTGCACATCTATAACCACTCTAAGAAACATTCATTAATCACATGCAAAATCAATATAGATAACCCACATATTATTCCAAATGTCATTAAAGCTTGCAGAGATGGGATAATATCAAATGTCAATGGTTTAAGGGAAACATTATGCCAATACCAACATTTAGTCATTAAATTCCATGACATCTATTAGAAAATAAACTCTACCCAAAATTAGACCAAAAACTAGGCTCATCAATCATTACATCTACCTTTACCTTCATGAGGGTATCCTTCCATTTGACCTCACTAATAACCTTCACAAGACATTCATCTGTCGATCCTCACGCTTCGTCATCATTGGCAATACCCTTTTTCAGAGAAGTCTTGATACAACGTTATTAAGGTGTCTTAACCAAGACGAAGCTTTAATTGCCTTCAAAGAGATGCATTAAGGCATTTGTATATCACATTTGAGTGGCATTACCTTGGCTAGGAAGTTTCTTAGAATGGGATACTATTGGCCTACTATGGAACTGGAGGTTAATCAGTTTGTGAAGAAGTATTTACAATGTTAGCAACATGGGGACCTCATTCATGCTCTAGCTCAAGAGCTTTGACCTATTACTACACCATGGCCTTTCTCACAATGGGGGTTTGATCTCATTGGAAAAATAACACCTACCTCATCCAATGACCACAAATTCATATTTAATGCCACTAAGTATTTTATGAAGTAAATAGAATCCATCCTAATGACCTATATCATAGGAAAATAGATATCCAAATTCATCTTAAACTACCTAATTTGCTGCTATGGTGTTCCTCAATCCATTATCACAAATAATTGAATGTGTTTTAAAAACCAAGATGTTTGAGAACTTTGCAGCCAATTCCACATCCAACATCATTTCTCTATACCTTACTACCCTCAAGGAAATGATCAAGCAAAAGCATCTAATATGACTATCATGAAGACCTTGAAGAAAATTGTTAATGATGTTGTTAAGGATTGGCACTTACAATTAAACCCTACCTTGTGGGAATACCGAACTAGTATTAGAATTCCTACTAGTGCTACTCCATATTCCTTCGTATACAAAATTGATGCTATAATACCTATTGAGGTTGAGCTCCCATCACTAAGAGTTTCACAACAAAAACTAATAGATGATCAAGAATACATGAATTTCAGGTTGAATGAACTTGATTTGTTGGATGAGCATCACCTAGAAGTGCTAAATCATTTGCAAACCTATTAGAATCAGCTACGTAGAAGATACAACAAAAAGATCAAAGTTCAAAACTTTCAAGTAGACATCCTTGTCCTTAAAGAGAATAAAAAAAATTAGTTGGATCAAGACAACAAAGGAAAGTTTGAACCTAATTGGTTGGGACCATTTATCACCTCAAGTTATGGTTCAAGAGAATATCAATTAGCCACACTTGAAGAGGATCCCTTGCAGGAACCTATCAACATCAATTATCTCAAGCGGTTTTATGCTTAGTCTATGAGGGGTACATTATTCTAAAAAACCCAAAAAAGAAAAATCCAAAAAAAGGGATAAAAATAGTAAAGAAAAAAATATTACTCTTGTTAAAACCACTTCAGTGGCGCTTTCAGCAAGTACCTTGGTGAAAATTTGAAAAATAGGTACCTTGTGTAAATAAGCACCATCTCCCATCTATCAAGTACTCTTTCTCCTTTTATTCATTCATAATAAAGTTTCCATTCATCCACACATCCATCTTCATCTATCCATCTCCATCCCTATCATGGCTTGGTGTTTGACGAATATCTATCTCTATCACTATTACTTGGAATCATCCTAAGGCCGGTTTGTCTTGCCTATTTTGAAGTATTCTAACACATGACTAAGGGCATCTTCCTACACCTAGTCATCAGCATGGATTCGTGTATATCACCTAAGTCATTTAAACTCAAAAATATCCAAAAATATCCAAATAACTTTGAAAAACCTAAACATTCAAATAACATCAAAATACATAAACATCCAGATAACATCAAAAACTGAAAAAATCCATAAAATGTTAAAATCCCAAAAACATCATTAACCATCAAGTATGTGCTAAATCCAAGTCCAAATAACCGAACTATGAAGCCTTTGCACATTCTCATAGGAAAGGTCATCTTCGGTGAGCCCTCGAGGCATAGGTTTGTCCCTTAGGTCTTGTTCTCTTAGTCCTAACATGTTGAAAACCTCAAAAACATTCAAATATTTTCAAAATACCAAAAAAACAAACTTAGAAAACATAAAATTCCAAAAACAACCTCAAAACACATCAAAAATTCCAAAACACTGAAAACATTTGAAAAGAAACTAAACATTCATCCATCCCATTTTATCTCATCTGCAATAATCTTTCATCCATAATAAACTTATCGTCATTCTCACCTTTGGAAAAACAAACAAAAGTAGGCACAACACATAGCGAGACACAGATTTTAATGCAAAATCATAAGTCTTGATCATTGTCAAACATGTCGGTTAACCTTCATATCAGCGACCTACAAACATTCAAAACAAAACAACATCTAATGAATGTATTAACAAATACATCTTTCCTAAAATAAACATCATTTCAGATATCAACTAAAACAACTCTCTTTGGAAAGAGATATGATGACATTGATATTTTTTATCTTGATCTTTTCTTTTTGGTTTTATCATTTTTTCTTATTTACATCACTCACTCAAAACTACCTTGATCTTCAATGTCTTGGTATGTCTAGAGGGGTACATAATGGGGAATTGTCATTTCTTTTGTCTGTTGTGCTTGTTTGATGTTCTTTCAATACGACCTTGGAAACTACTTGCCTTGTGTGTGCAGGGATAGTCTTGAGTAATACAATGTCTAGTGCATATAAATTTTTTCATACCTTTTGTGTATTGGTCTCCTTACTTCAATGGATTTATTCTCTCACATGATCAAACAAGGTGTCCATATGTCAGGTATGAACAAGGATACTCCTATTTATTTGTAGATTCAAATTCCATGCAATAGATCCAAAGTCACCTTGGTTCTTCATACCTTTGTGCATCGTGTCTACTTGCTACATCAAATAAGGATTGCTCTATGTTATGTGAAATAATATAAAAATAAAAATAAAAATCACCTATCCTATCTCATCACATGTCCAATAAAATCTTGGAATAATTAGGTTTATTGGTATCTTGATCAACTTCTATTCTATCATTCCATTCTATCTCAACATCATCATTCTCATTCTATATCATTCTTCTATCTTTATTAACATTCCCATCAAAGTATCATGACATATCAAAAATAATGCATCCACCCTGCATCCATAAACCGTCAGTACCATCTCATCAACATCCATCCTACATACTCATAATATTGTCATGTATTAAAATACAAAAAAGAAATGATCATCATATCATCCATATCATACATCCCACATCCACAAATCATTAGTCACACCATATCACATCATAAGAATAATCATACATCCATCATCACATCGTGGAAACATGAAATAACATAATGCATCCATACATATCATACATCTACATCCATAATTATGACATACATCATACATCAGAAAAGATCATAAACATACAATGACACCATAACATGGTTGCATAATAATCGCTCATCTCATATATATTAAAAAAAGACTATCATGATACATATCAAATGTGTATGATATACAACAAAATATACATGAGGCTATCTATAGTTGATGAATGCGTATACATCATGAAACCTATCTACATCAGCATATGAATACAAAAAAAAATTATGTACAAGTCAGGCTACCCTGAGCTGAGGAGGCTACTCTGGTGAAGGCCCCATAGGTTGTCACTTCTTTTCATCTAATGGAGCTTGCGACACCCACTGATCCCTCTGATCTACTAGGACCCATGGCACTCTTGTGTGAATAATTAGGCTATCACCTATGTGTTGGCACAACCTTATGGTACAAAGTCCTATAGTACAGGTGGCCTCACTAATGGCTTGCATATACTAAGCAAGTAGAATAACCTCCCCTTGTGCTTATGACACAACCTCTAGATGCTACCTCCAAATTGTCTCTTGGGCTAGTTGTAACTCGACCTGCTAGCATCGAGTCATCTCTACATCCCTCTTAGATCAAGCCCGAGCCTGCTCAACCCTAAGTTGGTCCCTCTTTGTATGTACTTATGCTAGTTGTCTAGAGAGACCATCTCTCTCCTGTCGAAAACCATCACACTTTTAGCATGCCTGATCTTTCTCAACTCAAAAACCATCATGCTCTTGGCATGCCAATCTCTCTCTTGTAGTGTAGTTTGAAGTCTTTGATCCTAGGAACCTACAACAATTGCCACCTACTACTGTGGTGGTCTCTATGGTGGACCCTGTGGTTCCTAACCTTGTCCTTGATCATCTACTTTGGGTACCTCTACCTCAATCATTTGTCTCTACCAATGTATTTTTCAGACTCATCCCTACATCATCTACCATCTGCATCCCCTCCATATGGGTTTTTAAACCTAAAAGGTCTATGTGTGACAAACCAAGTATCATACTCTGTGGTGGTCCTAGGATCATCATCACCATTCACATAAGCCCATGGAACTAGAGGAAGGTGATAAAAATCAGTTATGGTTACAGTGTGAACAACCAACATGACCCCCCACTCAGATATCTCTCTAACTATGCATGCAAACATGACTTGACAATCATCTTTGGGTACTATCCCCGCTCCTCAAACTATCTCATCACCCTATCTGGAAGATACCTCTCTATGATCTAGGGGTGTGACTGATAAGCCACTGATTCGGTCGACAATAAGGAAGATGCTCAATGTCATCATCCCAATCCTCTACATCCACCCATGGCCTCCAAGTGAACTCTTTCATATCATCTATAACTCGATGCCATTAGCGTAGCTCTCCCATATGGTGGTGAGTCAGCATGCCCTCATATCTAAAAACATAAGGATCCATAATCTCTTGACATAAGTCACAAGCAAGTTTGAGCATTGCAATGTGCTCCCATGCTCAAATGTGAAGAAGTGTAGCACCTACCGATAAGTTGGTAGCAGCCTTGTACACAACCTAATGCATGTCATGATATAGGTGGGCCAAGATGTAGGGGCCCCAAGTAAAGAAAACTCCAACCTCTAGGATCTTCTCTAGGACCCTCCCCCACCAAGGCTAAACCTTCATTATCATCTATCTAGCATCAATGGCCCCATGATCAGTCCAACCACCATAATAGTAATGTCGTTAACGACATCAACATACTCTTAGGTCCACCTATCTCTCCTTGAGTTGAATCTACTCATCCATCAAAACGTGCTCTAGAGCCTCAAATCCTAGGTATGGCTCATAGACTACTCGCTCACCATGGATTAGAACATGTAGGATCCACCACACATCCTCGAGGGTAATTGAGGCCTCCCTAGTCAGAAAATGGAAAAATGAAGTCCCTAAGTTCTAGCACTCGACAACTGCAGTGATCAAATCAAGATGCACTTGAATCTTAGGCATATAGAAAATATGGAATAGGTTGAAAACATGAAGAAACTCGACCTCAACATGTGAGAATTTGGTGATCCTCTCTAAAATTTGTGGCCTCCTCTCTTGGGAAATTATGGGATGTAGGATAGCTTACAAGCATAATGCTCACAACATCAATTTTCTAAAAAAAATATAGAAATCCAAGTCAAAAATGTAAAAAAAACAAAAGTGAGCCTTTTTGCAAAGGTGGCGTATTGTTTCCAGTTAAAGGAATTGCATTTTTGCAAAGGCACCTTGCTATCAAGACTTTTCAAACGTGTCACCTTTTTTGCAAAGGTGTTGAACCTAAACTTTCAAATATGTCTCCTTATTGCAAAGGAGTCACTCTATTTCTAAAACCTTGTGCAAATTCAAAGCTTTGACACCTTTGACAAAAGGCATCACACTGTCAGGTTGTAGAAACGTCGTACTAAATTGCAATGACTTTGTTTATCTAACTTATACCCTATGTTTAGCTATTTCAAAATGCATGAAAGAAAAAATTAAAGTAGTACGTACTGGGGGACCTACGCCAGCTGGCTATTAGAACTCACAAACCTGGTTTGTGTGGTGTATGGCTCAAACAACGTGTGCCATAGTGAGTGTCTTCACAAGATCTGAACTCAAAAAACTCTCAAGGTATCTCAAATCTCATGAAGCAAAGTGTGTAAATGAGGTTGAAATTCACCCAAATGTTCACATATATGCCTAGAAAAACCTAGGATTTTTCCCTGTAACTCTTTTTTATAACCTTGGCTAGCCAATCTTGATTAGTATTGAGGCTTCATAGGACTTATTTTTTGTCATCTTCTCAGTAGAATTGGTCTCACTGTCATATCACGATCTCGACCCGAAATTTTATTTTTTCGGCTAATCTCTTGAGGAGGCAACACACCATCATTCCTTTATTTGTTGGGGCATTAGGGAATTAGGTAAAATCAAGGGATTTTTTTTAAAAATTGAGCAGCATCAGCTCCTTGAAACAACGCAACGGGTACATTGATTCAAAGAGGGGCTAAATGTAGACACCTAAAATTGTTCTAGCTATTTCACACATCTTGATTTCACGTATTAACATTATTTTCCTTATTTTCACCCTAATTCCTCCATTTAATTAAATAATTTCCAATTATTTAGTTAAGTTCACTTAACTCCCCTATTGATTGAGTAATTAAGGTTATTTGTTTAATTCATCATTTTCACACTAATATCCCTCTTGATTAAATAATTCTAAACTATTTAATAAACAATCTTAATTCTCCTCATCCTCATAATTAAATGATTTGCATGATTGTTTAATTGGCTAATTTTCCTCCAACTCTCCAACTTGCATAGGGAATATTCCCTTTTCAAATTCAAATTCTTCCCTCCAATTCAAAATATCTCCAACCTATTTCCATGAAATTAGGGATATTTCAAGCTCTCATGAATCCTCAACCATTGATCCTTCTTGATCCACACTCACCTCCTCAATTTCCTCTCATCCATTGATCCTCAGATTGAATCTTGACCATTGATCAAAATTTTCAAAATCTATAAAACAAGCCTTCATCAACATGAAAATCATTCACAATCTTCATAGCATCCCACTCTATAATTATTGAGTCATTTATTGGGTATTTTAGAGCCTATTTTCTGAATCACACCCTCTCATATCAAAATTTCAAGCAACATGGATTATGCATTCAATTGAGCAATCCAAATCACAATTATGCATCAATCCACAATGGGATTGAGGGTTTGCACTTTCTAATTGTTTAATTGCTTTGAATTATGTTCAATTTCTTAGATTAAAACTTTTGAATGCTTTGCAAATGAATTTCATTGAGTATGGATTTGTATGATCTCAATTGTTTGAATTCTTAGTGTTTTAGGCTCTAATTGATTCATTCATGCTTACTTACTTCCCCTATGACAATTTCAAATGCATTTAGGTGGCTAAAGAGCAAGGTGTAGTCCACACTTTGATCAAGGATGAGATTTTAAAGGCTCTTTGAGAACATCAAGAATTTTAGTTCATTCAACTTGTAGAAATCAGTGAACAAGTGATTCCATCAACTTCATTGTTAAGTAAATATTTTGGTTGTCAAGCACCCTAGGTTTCAAGTAAACCTACACATTCTTGTGTTTGAGGAAATGATTAATGTTGATGTTGTAGTTAATTGGTTAGATCAAGTTTAGATTTGTATCTATCCTTGAAGGAATTTCCTAATAAATATAAGACCAAGATAACAATTATGAAATTCTCTGAACACTCATCAAGAGGTCATGCAAGCCCATGCACTTTAGGAGGAAAGACAAATAGGAATAAAACCTAAGACAACATAGCATCAATTCTTAAAATCCTTCAAGGATGAATATTATCCTAAAGATGTCTATGATGATTTTTACATGTAGAGACCATAATTACAACAATGACATGACTAGTTAGTCCATTTTTGCTTGAAGCTTTCCATGAACTCTATATAAAGATAGATTCATTCAAGTTAGATCAACAATAATTCCTCAAGTATTGTAGTGACCTATAACTATCTATTTAGTTTAGAATGAATATTATTAAAGTTAAGATGATGGAATAATCCTATCACCATACAACAACCATTGAGGAGGAGTTCAAGTAGATTGAAAATTGGGAAAGAACCATTATGTCAAAGAAATCACTACCTTCAGGTCCAAGAGAAAATTGTCTAAGCTAGGTAAATAGTATGACATACACAAAAATAATAATCACTCCAATAAAAAATTGCATGCTTAAAAGAATTGCTTTCATGGTTTGAGATAATGAATGATGACGTCAAAACCTCAATTGGACTTATTGGCACATATTTCAACATCCTAGTCAACACTTCACAAGTAACTATGCCAGAGGTTGAAGTAGAGTGACTATTCTATTCACAAATGTGGTTGCAAAGGAATCTTATAGATCTCATGATCAATGGAAATAACATGAATAACTTTGTTTTTGAAGCAATTTTAATGACTAAATTTTCCAACCATGACTCATTTGCAACCTTATAAATTGGGATGGTTCAATGCCTACAACACCTAGGGTGTATGTGTTACTCTCTAGTACTAAATTTCATATGATATTTTTATCCTTTTGAAGAGGAGATAGTTTATGATGTGGTTCCAATGGAGGTCTAAAATATACTCTTTGTACATCCATACAAAGTCATAAGTGTATGTATAATGAAAATCCTTATAGTGGAGATCCTTGAAGTGATTTCATGCTCAATACATGTCATGCATCAAATCCAAAGAATATTGTGTCATATAGCTACATATGCATACTCAAATTTTTGCACTTCACCACCAAATGATGCATAACCTATAACGATAAAGAGATTAGATTTTGGAAATCATGTTTACACAAAAATATTTCACACCTATACATAAAGTTGTCAAAGAGGGCTTGCTCCAATAATAAGCCAAATGGTTTACAAAGAAATAATTTCTAGAGGTCAAGTTTCCATGCTTGCTATCTAGGATTAACACAATCAATGCTATTACTTCACAAGGAGGGGTAACTAATATAGGAAGATCTGCTAACATTCATTCATGTGGTAACACCAATACCATTCTCGTAGCTTGTGATAATTGTGACAATGCACCAATGGATTGTGGAACAATTGAACACCTCCTATATATTGCTCAAAATAACACAAGGATCATGCATATGTCTCTAGCAAGGATTTCACATCCTTCAACAGTGGCAAAAAGCACTCTGCACAAGATTAGACACATTTGTAGTAGCCACATTTATGACAAACCTTATGCAATCTCTACCATGGATTTAGTAAGGTTCAACACACCTCCAATCCAAATTGTAAAGTCTTGCTCATGCTACTCATCATCATGTTGTTCTAAGTGTCATACTTTGAACATTGGATAGTGTAGTTAACATGACAATCTAGGTAGCACATGCCTAAAGTCACACTAAACCAAGTCATTTGCTTAAAAATCACACATCCCTACAAATGGTTTAAAACCACAACCGTCAAGAGATGAGGAGTCACACATTGAGGTGATTCTACTTCGAGAGGAAAACGATTCAACTTTTATAACGACTCTCAACCTTCACAGTATGTAATTTATACATACATATTTATAACATCAACATAAAGGTATTGACATAAGAGATAAATAGGTTAATTAGAAGATAACAATCACAAATCTTTCTCAAGAGAATGCTATGTAAGGGATTGACATATCAATACAAATAAAATTACTATTTCGGTTCTATATCTCTCTCAATCTTTACATTACTATGTTTCAAAAAACTTCCACACAAGCACATAACTTCACATAAATCTTCATATAGAAAATTGTCCACTAAAATTGAGCTTAAACTCTAAAATAAAAAAAAATCACCACTAATTTCAACACACTTAACCATAAACCATATCATTTAAATTTTCAATATATAATCAATTATTACACCAAGAGGCGTTTTACAATGGCATCCATAAAAAGCAAAATTCAATGTAAGGAAAAATTCTTTAGATTGAATTTGACGTGACGCATTCATTGTATGTAGACATTTTTTAAGCATATTTAAAGTAATTTAAAGCAAATTTAAAAACAGTTTTAAATGGATTTGATATCTTATTCACTCTAAAATACTTATTTTTTATATCATAATCAATTTTATAATGATTTCATTTTTTTTATTATTAATACTAAAATTTAATATTAATAATTATAACTAATTTAATTATAGTAATTATTATAATAAATTAGTATGTATATAACATTATTATTTATATAAAATACATTGAGACACTTATTTTTCATCATTTTTTCTCATTGCAATAGTATTTCATCATTTGTATAATTATAAAGATTTTTTTTATTTTATAATATATATTTACACATTATTTTTATTTTAAATGTTAAAAAGATAAATTAAAGTAAAATAAAAATAATTAGCCGAGACTTATGCCGAAAGGCGTTGGTGGTAATGTTGTTTTTTTAGATTTTAAAATGAATTTAATTAAAAAAAAAAAGCTAAATACTTAGTGTCATTTAATAAATTTTTAAGTTTTTAGGGTGAACATTTATTTATTATAGTAACATAAATATATATTTTTTATAATAATAAAAAAATTCAATGTATTTATTTGTAATTTTTTTAGTTTATTTTTCAATAGTGTGTTTTTTTTTTCTCAATAGTTTTTAGGTTTTTTGCTTTGTTTTTAAAGCCGTTTTATTGAAAAATTCATGAAGACCTCTATTAAAATAAATTAAAACTAAATACTTAGTGTTGAATGTAATAAATTTTTAAATTTTTAGAGTGAATATTTATTTATAGTAGTAACAAAAATATATTTTTTATAATTATAAGAAATTTCAATGTATTTTTTTGTATTTTTGGGTAGGTTTTGCTTTGGCTTTACATTTTTTGGATTCACTTGAGTTTAGCTATCACAAATTTGGCTTTAGTCATGTTGAAACCAATTTCATTGTTATAATCTGTTAGTAAAACAAGACAAAGATTCAAGGAGTCATAAGGTTAATTGCTTTTTATTTGTGGTTGTTTTATTATTGAGTGGGATGGAAAGTCTCCCAAGTTGAGTCTATTGGACTTGCTAGGGCTCATTTGGTTTGGAACTTGGCAAGGTTACATTTTCTTAATACACACTAGAATCAAAATTACATTATCTTGTATCTTTGTAAAGAAAATACATAAGTTTAATATTTGATCTTATCTTAATTGACAACTGCATCATGTTTGTTTAAAGAAGAAATTGGACATATGTATTGAAAATTAAATTATAATTAAAATTAATTAATTCAAATTTTATGGGGAACTCATAAGACAATTAAGCATCTTTGTGTTTAACCTCTAATGTGCTATTGAGTCTTTTTTGTCTTTATTTTACTATTGAGTCTTTCTGCTTGATTTATTTTGCTCATATATTATTTGATTGATTAAAACGGTGATAGCATATGAGTAGTTTACTATTGTGTTGTTTTGAATAAATTGATGAAAATATGCACCTCAAAATATTAACTCTAGACATATTTTTTATATATTAATATTTAATATATGTATGCTAGTTAATTTACCATGTCATATTTCATAGTGTTAGAAGAGAATGAGGTAAACAAGATCTGCAAAAGAATGCCACAAGGACACCATCAATCATTGATTGATACTCCTTAAAGGAACAGTGCCAATCAGAAGACTCCGTCTCAATCCCTGAAGCTATACCATCTTTTGCGTGCCACGCTCGAGAAGAAATGTCTAATCTCATTATTATTCAATAGTAGAAATTGGATCGACGCGAAGTTCGAAGGGCGTGAGAGGCGCGGTTGCTATTTTTGTCCAATCCCATTCTCATTCATCATGATTCCTTAACTTTTATTCATCACAACGCACGTATGGAAAATGGAAATTGAGTTCATCCATCGTATACGAGAGAATGGATTTTGGAGTTGCTAGTTTGGAGTAATATCAGGAATGGAGAATGATGGGTGTGCATGCAGAACATGCTGTATTGTCTGTGTAGCTCGCCACCCTTCTTCGCTTTTCAATTCGAAGGGGTTATCTTTTTATAAGGTTATGATGGGCGACTTTACTTCCTTTTTGGTAAGTCAATGCGCAAAAATTTTGGTTTATGGTATTGAAAAGAAAATCTTTGTTAGTGGTAAATTAATTGTTAGTTGCAGGAAATCCCATGGAAGTTTGCAGGCGGAATGCAGGATGGGTTCTGTAAAGATGCCCTTCTCATTGGACTAAATGGCCGCTTGTGGCCCACAAAACTGTGTGTTAACAATGGCCTAGCAAATTTCAGAAATGGGTGGGAAAGTTTTGCTTCTGATAACTGTCTGAATGGTGGAGATATTGTTGTGTTCAGACATGTCGTTCATAATGATTTTGTCGTGCAAATTTTTAGAGCCAATTGCTATGAAAAACAGTGTGCCAAAGAGGAAAGTCCTTCCGGGGTTTGCAATCATGGGGGAAACTCATGTGCTTGTCGCGAAATTATTACTATTGAGGAGAACAATGAGGCCACTAGGATTATAATTGCCAGAGAGGAACAAGACACAGAGATAGAGCTGGCATGCAATCCTGCAGAGGTGGACAATTTGGCAGAGCCCGGTATACTTTATAACAATATTAATAGAAATTTCATTTATGGCTAAATAATTCTTTTTTAAATATACTGAAACATTTCCTTGCTGGTTCAGCTCTTGCACTTGAAATGGAACATAGAGTTTCTCGGTTACAGTCTCCTTGCGCAGCAAAGAAAAGTAATCTTAAGAAAGTTCAGAAAACACAAAATTTCTCTTGCACGGCAAGACAAAGTAAGCTGAAGAAAGTTCAGGAAACACAAAATGCTCTTACTTTAACCAAAAAGAAAATTAGCTCCAAAATTTTTGTTGCAGAGGTTATGAATCTGGTCATAACAGAGAATCCAAAGTTTGGGAAGTGTATGAGTGAAAGTTCAGTTGAGCGTGGAAAATGCAGACTTGTAAGATTCAGTCTTTCCTTGTCCCTAATTTTTAAGTATAAAAATATAATGTAGACGGTCTATACCTAGAGGGAAAAATGTGTCCAGAGCAAACTTGCACCTTATGTACATTACTCTACAGTCTACTGTGATTTTATAGCTTAAAAAATGCAACACTATGATTGATTTCATAGTGTCTGCTAATATGTTTTACAAATGGCAAAAAAAGAACTCATGTTCGTTGATGCAAAAGAGCACCCTGCCACCAATACTAATGGATTGATTATGTTTCTTTTACACTGCTATGCAATTTTGTCAAACCCAGCTGAATATGAGCACTATAAAACCTTAAATATGGATGCAATCTTGGTCTAGGAGAACTCATGCCTGAAGGCCTGAAGAAAACAATTATTTGTTAATTATTTTTATAGTACTGTGATTCTGGCTTTTAGTGCCTTTAATGCCTTCGTTTCTAGAAGTTTAGCTTTTCTTTTTCTTTTTTAAAATTGTGGGGATACATTGGACATAACTGTTGAATAGGCTCTTCTGCCAGAGCAGGACTGTTTTTTTTGACAAATAAAAGAGGAAAATTTGCTTAGACAATGTTTATTTCTCAAGCAAATCATAATATTAATAATTCATTCGTTTGGTATTTTGTGATTGCTTCTAGTTAAGGTGCCCACGGAAATTCTGATTCAGTTAGTTAATTTCTGTGTTGCAGTCCTGACTTTCAGAAGTTCTATTAAAATATTTTTCTTCTTAAGGGATATGATTCTTCTAAAATGACAACACTTTCCTCGATGTCATAGATTTTGCTATTGCCATTGGCCACTAGTAAAGTTCTTTGCTTGCTATTGGCTTTTGCATGAAGTCATAGGAGTTTTCTCAAGCAATGTCAGCTAAGTTGAGGCTGTGAATACTTTGTAACTTTATCCTTATGTATAGAAAATTTATGTTGAAATTCGGGCTGGTATCTCATATAACTCTCAACAGTTAGTGAACTACTGCATTGGTCCAATTCTTAGCGCTCTGCAGTGATCTGTGGTGTCACACTTTATATTAAATAATTCATTTTCATTTTCTCCAACTATGGAAGAATCCCATTGGCACGTTAGTTAAATTCACCAAATGAACTCCCGGATTAGTTCTCGAGTGTTGTTTTCCTGGTACTCAGGTTGTCACGAGTATCATTTCTCAATGTTTTGCAAGTCCACATCTCTTCTCCTCAACATAGCATTTTGCTAGACATTTCTGTATATCACAAATCTAGTAAACCTGAGTGATTGGCACCATCTTGGCTATCTTCTCATCCAATCATAACATAAAACTTCATACACAACTATTCAAGGAAGCACTGCTCTAAAAACAGAAAAGCGCTTCCTTATTTATATTTCTGACCTCCAGCTACCTTCATTTGATCGATAATTTTCCTAATTGACCTTTACTTGGAACTTCTTAGTTTGGAAAGTTCAATATGCAACTTGTCAAAATGAAGGAAATCTTGAGATCTCTCCCTGTTCCACCTATGCAGAGGACAAAGCAATTATGCGAATCGGTCTATGTTTATATTTCTTTAATAAACATAAATAAGCACACAATGGATTCTACTAAGATGTGTGCGTAGAGCCAATCAGTGTGCAATTGGACTCAGTCTGTGTCCAAGATCTAGAACATTCTGCAATTTTACTATGCTGGCTTAGCTGCTTTGTCAAAATACTTTGAACTCTTCTCCGGACTTTGCAGAATAATTATATGTTCACCTCGGGATTCTTGTTCTACTTTGTACAAATTTTCCCAACATTTTATCTCATAAATTTGTAATTTTTGCAGAATTCTGGCAACTTGACATTCCATATTTTTCAGTGTATTGTATCAAAATTGAACTCTATCATCTGAAGTACCCCAATATAAGGGTATATTGGACCCCCTCCATATGGATTTTTGAATGACTGCATTGAAATGGGTATCATGTATCCACTTTTTAAAGAAAATTTCAGCTAGGTGCAGCTATTTGATACACTTTGTGGGTTGTTTGAATATATACATCAACAACAATCTTTTATTACTTCCCTGATTTTCTTGCTCCGCAATTTTGTTTGTCTGATATAGAATGTTGTAATTTTAGCTATCCCTAAATTTGAAAGCAATTCTTTCCAGAATTGTGAAGTGAATATTGGATTCCATTTTGAGATCTTCTTTGGTAATTCATTCAATTTCAATATTTTTTTTTATTAGTAATTCAACATTTTCAGTTCATCATCTATTGTCTTGTCTAGGATGAATCACACTGAATATAGGCTATTGATTTGCCATATCTAAGGTGATTAGTAGCTGCCAATGACCTTTGGCAATCTTGTTACTAAATTTAATGAAATGACCATTTGTTTAGATACAGGAATATTGTAGGACTATAACAGCTCTACTTGATTCCATTCTTATGTAACAGCAGCCCCAACAACAGGAAGAAAATTGAGCAATTTTTTTTGTTTTCCATTATAACATCATTGCAAGAAGGATCACATAGAAGGTTAAATTCATATAAAACAACAATGATTGAGATCAGTTATAGCATTATCATCATGACCATTACATAAACCATTATTAGAAACTTGCTGCATTAAACAATAAAGGATGCTGCTAACTGAGTTGCACATACCCCATGATTGTGTTACATGATTACTCTGTGTCCCTGCTTGTTCTGGTTGTGGTGGGGTGCAAAATGATCCCAACCAAAGTGGATTCAATCCCTATCCACCCCTCCAAGCGGATTATGTGGCCCGTGGGGAGAGAGAGAGAGAGAGAGAGTTGTCATTCAAACCTTAAGCTATGAGCAATATGACTTCCTAGTGACCCTTTTCCCAAGGTGCACCTAGCTATGGTAAACTTATAATTCCTTTTCCAACAGTTATGAGATTGCAAAGGGAGCTAGTTCTACCTACTTGAGCTTGTTGGGAATCCACCTTCCTATTGTCCATCTATCGGCTAAGCAACCGAGGGTAACCATTGTTGGTGTGGAATGCTCCTAGACTAATGACCATCTCGAGCATAGTACTGCTTCTAGACTCTTGTCCATCTCAGCCATAGTGCTGCCCCTAGACTTTTGTGCATCTCGAGCTTAGTACCGCCCCTAGACCACTGTCCATCTCGAGCTTAGTACCGCCCCTAGACTATTATTCATCTCAAGCATAGTACTGCACCTAGTCTATTGTCCATCTCAAGCCTAGTACTGCTCCTAGACAACCGTCCATCACGAGCAAGTACTAATCCTCAAGTCAAGCTTAGCACTGGACCGGAAGTAGGTTCCAACTCTAGATCCGTAGGTTCCCATCTTAGTGGCAACCCTGTATTGCACTACTAGTTATTTCATTATGAGAAATACATACTCCTAGACTCCTTATGGTAGAGGGTAAGGTAACACTTCACCCCATTATATAGGATATCTTGATTCATTCTATCCTTCAAGATCAACTTTAAGACCTAGACTTGCAAGGATTGCATTCTCATAAAGCCACCAGAGCATTCGTTTGATTGAGGAGGACTGCCCTATCAAACAGCTGATCATAACAGCTTTAAACATGTGGATGGTTGGCTGTCCTATCAGCCAACAACGCAAAGAGGTATTGGGCAGATTTTACCTAGAGCCAGAATCTAGCATATTTTCATTTATTTGCACAGTTTTGACCAGCACCATTATTTAAGGAAAAATCAGTCCACTAAGTCAATAAAAGAGTGAGATACTTTAATTCTTTGAATCGGAAACTTGACCAGCACTGCTGTTAAGCAAAATCAGTCCATTAAAGTCCACAAGAAACATTATTGAAGAGTGATTTATTGTGTTGTTCAACAAGATAAGTACTGAATGTCGTTCCAAGGGAGTGGACAATTTCCTATGGGTCTAAACAGCCCAGCAGACTGAAACTTAATTGGAAACCATTAAAATTCCTACTCAAACAAACTGTCACAACTGAACCAATGCTTCTGTCAACATTCCAGCCCTATGGTTACTAGATGAGCAGTTAAATCAGTATAGGAGACTAACAGTAAGCCTAAGGTATGCATAAATAATAGTATTACATTTCCACATCCACATATGCAAGCATGTTATTAATCATTCTTCTTTTATATATTTATAATTGTGGCACGCATGGACACCGAATTATAGGCAACCTTTAGCAGGTCAGCAGGTTCATTTAACCTTATACATATATATATTCTTTCCACTTTATTAATTGTTCTTCAAACTCCTACTCACCTAATTAGTGAAATAAATCACGTGTCTAACTCAATGTTTCTTACATGTCAGCCATAGTCACTCTGAGATATCTCCAAAAAGGTTAAAGCTTAACCTTGCTGATGAAATCCTAAATGGCTTCCTAGTAAGATTGAAGAGTATGATAGATCATAGTGAGCTTTCCAAAGAGGTCGTCTCAGATATCATCACCTTCAAAAAGAGGTGGAAGAACTATACAATCTATTAGACCTGGAGAAGCAGGTTTTTTTGGTAAATGAACAAAGATACAAGGTGTGCTACTTCCTTAGCTGAGTGTTTGTGACAAAGGACATCTCAAGTTCCTAGTAGTAGCAGTTATTGATGGATATATTATAAGCACAAGATAGATTGCAGGTTGCAAACCCAGGCACCCATAGTGGAAATTTTCTTGCACACAGAGTAATAGGATTGCAAATGCACTAGAATTGTATCTACAGGAATATAACCAGCAAGTGATTTTAGTAAACATTTCTTGCAAAATGTTTATTAATAAAGATTGATGCATTTTCAATGCCCTACAAGTGATTGGCAATGAAAATTTAATAATGATAGGGTCTAAAAAGCTGGCTGTGGTTGATAAGCTCAAGGGTGCTAGGAATATAAGAACACCAGTTAACTACGGTTGAAGTGAAGTCCCCTGCTATTCTATTGGTTTAAGAGATCACAAAATCATTCCTAGAATATTTTTTTTTTAAAATGGATTCCAAGTTCAAAGTAGCATAGCATCAGGGTTCCAACAATAAAAAGAATAAGTATAAAAGAAAGGAACCTGATTTTGGGATGTCTTGAAGAAGCAAAGTAGAATACCCTAGCCGCCCAGCTCTGGTCTCCTTTTCAAAACCCATCCAGACCCTTGAAACAACCACGCCCTTGTTCTTTTCTCTCTTCCCACCGATTCTCCCCCCTAAAACGAGACCTCTGCAAGTCAATTTAAGGAAAAGAAGGATGAGTTTCTCTATGGCATGCTGGTCAAAGTTCTTTCCTACCATTGGTGGCTATTGCAGGGGTTGTCAAGCCTCTTAATGCTTTTGTTGTCCTCCTCCTCACCAAGCTTCTTCCTCCTTGGTCAAGATTTTTTTCTCTGTTGTCCCTCCAACGCTTATCCTTCATTTGTAGTCTTCCTTCCTTATTTTGGTTCGATGGCAAACTTGGTTTATACACGCTTCTGTAAATGTCAATTTAGGGAATGACATTTCATTATGGTTTTTTTTATTCACTTGAACACTATGTATTCGTTGGATTCATTGCCTTGTCTATTTTTTTCTTCTTTTTCAATGCCAATCTATTTTCTTTTATTTAATATACATGGTGAGTGTTTATTTATTCATTGTTTTTATTTAATATTTTATAGTTATTAAATTTATGATTTATTATTTATTATTTACTTGTCTTAAATTTATTTATTTATTATTCATTCATAGCCCTTAATAAATCTACCAATTTGAGCATTATCAAATAATCAAAACATTTAAGTGGACTTGACGGCTCTTCTTAGCCGGGACAAATAAACTATGGCAATAATATATATCAAGATCCTAGGTTGAATGAACCTCGGGGTGACGAAAACCACAGGCAAGGTCTAACTCTAGAATGACATACCGTTTGTCTTTCTCTCAATCAATGGAATCACATAATCTACCTCACTTTGCACCCCTGGTACCTGCATCCAATGGCAAACCTCACACAAATACAAGAACCAAATCATTAGTCCGCGTTAATCCAAACATTTATTGCATTAAATTAAAATAACAAAATAAGATTGATAATCACATTTAATAATAACATCAAGGTTCATATTTAATACACACGCACACACACTTATATATGTCCACACATTAAAGTCTGAAGTTCCACCCCTAGTCCAAATTACATCAGGGCTAGGGGTTATGCAAAATAATTATCAAGGTATCGAGGGGTTATGACATACTTCCCACCTTAGGATTATGTCGGCTTGGCTTAATTAAAAAAGTAAGGATAGTCTAGTTTAATTTCATTGTCATCTTCCCAAGTAGCTCCTTGTTCCCCATATTGGTCCCATAGGACCTTAACTTGGATAGTTTTGTTGTGCAATTGCAAATTGCGTCTATCTATGATTGCGAGCCGTTTGAGGTGGATATTTCCAGCGTCTTCCACCTGTAGTGCCTACGAATCAATTACGTGTGTGGGTTTAGTAATATATTTCTTAAGCAAGGATACATGGAATACATTGTGAATGCAAGAGAGAGATGGCGAAAGAGCTAGTCGGTAAGCTACACGGCTGACTTTTTCCAATATCTCGACAGGCCCTATGTATTGTGGAGCTAGTTTAGCAGCCTTGTCAAACTTTATTGAGCTTTTATGCGGTTTGACACGTAGGAACACCTTGTCTCCTACTAAAAATTCCCTTGGTGTCTTCTTGGTATTAGCATAACTTTTCTAACGATCTGAAGCCTTTTTCAGTCTTTCTCTTATAATTTTCACCTGAGTGTCATATTCCTGAAGAAGTTCCGGCCCAAGAGTTACTCGATTTTCTAAACTATCCCAACCTATAGACGTTCTGCACTTTCTACCATACAATGCTTCAAACGATGCCATTTGGATGGAAGAATGGTATGAATTGTTATATGCACATTCTACTAACGACAGATAGTCCTCCCACTTAGTGGGCTGATCCATGGCATGCATTCTGAGCATGTGCCCCATAACTTGGTTAACTCTTTGGGTTTGGCCATCCGTTTTAGGGTGGTAAGTTGTACTAAAATTGAGTTTGGTTCCTAATGTAGTCATAAGAGAGGTCCAAAACCTGGAAGTAAACAAGTTGTCCCTCTCAGAAATAATTACCTCGGGCATTCCATGCAACCTAATGACTTCCTTTATGAATCTTTTAGCTAAAAGTGGGGCATCATCCTTCACATTGCTTGGTATGAAGTGCGCTACCTTGGTTAGTTTATCAACCACCACTAACATACAGTTGTGTTGATGCCGAGTTTTAGGCAATCTTGTCACAAAATCCATGGAAATTACAAACCACTTATGATGTGGTATATCATGAGGATAAATTGTTCCCGCAGGATGACAATGTTCTGCCTTAATTGCTGACATTCAAGACATTTGGCGACATAGGAAGCTATTTTGTTTTTCATTCCCGGCCAAAAGTAATGAGTTTTAAGGTCCGCATACATTTTAATCACCCCAGGATGTGCTTGATAAGGCACATTATGGCCTTCTGTGAGAATTTTCAATCTTAAACCACTCTCTTTCGATACATAAATTCGGTTCAAAAAATGGAGGATTCCTTCTTTTCCCACATGGTACTCAACTGAATTAATCCCTTGTTGTACTTCTAACCTCTTTTGTTGACAAAAGAGATCTTGTTCCTGCATTTGCTTAATCTTTTCTGGCAATTCAATTTTAGCTGTGAGATTGCAGCTAGTTTAGCGCTTTGACTTAGGGCATCTACGACATGGTTTTATTTTCCCTCAACATATGAGATATCTATCTCATAATTGCTTAAGAATTCTGACCACCTTCTTTGACAAGCATTCAAATCTAGTTGGGTGAATAGATATTGGAGTCCCTTATGATTAGTGTTCAACTTGAAGTGTCTTCCTACCAAATAGTGTTTCCATACCTTTAAGGCATGCACGATTGCCGCTAGCTCCAGGTTATGGGTGGGTTAATTGAGTTTGCGATCCTTCAATTTCTTGGACTCAAAGGCAATCACTCGCCCATTTTTCATTAGCACTCCACCTAATCTATCCAATGAAGCATCTGTCCAAACTATAAATTCTTTATCTGGATCAAGCACTTGTAAAATTGGTGCGGTGGTAAGAGCTTCCTTCAACTTTTGGAAAGCAATGTCACATTTTTCTGTCCATTCAAACTTCTTTCCCTTTCGTTGAAGGGAGGTTATGGGGTTAGCTATCTTGGAGAAGTTCTCTACAAACTGTCGATAATATCCTGCCAAACCCATGAAGCTTCTTACTTCGGTCACATTTTTAGGAATATGCCATTCTACAATTGCTTGTACCTTGGTTGGATCCACTACAATTCCTTGGGCCGATATAATATGTCCCAGATAGTCACTTGAGGCTGAAAGAAAGAACATTTGGACAATTTCCCATATAATTTATGATCTCTCAACCTTTGCAAGACTATTCTTAAATGCTCCCCATGCTCTTGCAAATTTTTAGAGTAGATTAGAATGTCATCCAGAAACACTAGTACAAATTTGTCCAAGTAGGCATGGAAAACATGGTTCATGAGACTCATGAAAGCAGAGGGGGCATTAGTTAGGCCAAAAGGCACCACCAAAAATTCATAATGGCCATACCTAGTTCTGAATGTTGTCTTTGGAATATCTTCTTCCCCGATTCTTAACTGGTGATAACTTCACCTTAAATCTATTCTGGAGAAGATAGAAGCTCCCTTCATTTGATCAAACAAGTCATCAATTCTAGGTAAGCGATATCTATTTCGAATGGTTACCTTGTTCAACATTTGGTAATCTATGCACAACCTCAATGTTCCATCCTTCTTAATGAACAACATTAGAGCTCCCCAAGGAGACACATTAGGCTATATCAATCCTTTCTCCATTAGATTTTGCAATTGCATCTTAAGCTCTTGTAATTCAGCAGTGTTCATCATATAGGGGGATTTTGAGATAGGCTCGACCCCTGGAACTAGACTTATTGTGAAGTCCATCCATTGCTTAGGAGGCAATCCTGGCAATTCTTCAGGAAAGACATCACAGTACTCTTGGAGAATGGGATGGTCTTCAATGCTAGGTATGGGATCATCATCACCCTCTTCTACCTTTACTAGATAAATTTTACTCCCCTTTCTCACTACCCTTTTGACTTGCATGGCTAAGATCATTCTTACCACCATGGGTCTCTTAATTCCTTGAAGAACCATTGACCTCCCTTGGTCATCTAGACATTCGATCTTCTTGTTGTAGCAATCCAGCTTGTCTTGGTGTTTTGGGAACCAATCCATCCCAAGGATTAAATCATAAGACCCTAACAGAGTGACCCATAGATCCACCTTGGTCCTTATAATCCCTAGGTCAATTTCAACTCCTCGCAAGCAAGATTTGATCTTCTGCGTCTTACCCAACCCAAACTCAACCTCCATCTCCTATCTACTAAGACTCTTATGATCAATTTTGCATTTTTGAATAGCATGGAAGGAAATAAAACTATTTGTGGCTCCTAAATCTGCCAGAATAGAAATGGGCTGGCTGAGAAGTGTACCTTGAAGTTCTATCAATGGAGCTTGTTGATTTGCTTGATGATTATCCACGACTGCATAAATTTTGGCAGTGGGTTTAGTGGTTTTGTTGGGATTCTTGGGACACTCACTCATATAATGATCACCTTCGTATGTCCAACATCCATTCACTGGTTCTTTTCGGTCTTCCTTGCCTCTCTTGGAATCACCTTGTGCCTCATGCCTACGTGATTATTGTCTTTTGTCTCCTTTATCCTTTTGACCTTCTAACCCATGATTCTCCCTATAATTCCAACCCCTCTTAATCTGCCAAGAAGCATTTTCTTTAGATTTAGCTTCTTGATTACCCCTCTATTTATTATCTGAGTAGTTGGAGGAATATGGCTTTTGTTTGCATTCCTGTTTGCTCTTATGCTTTTCTTCAGTGACCAAAGCTACCTCCACTGCCTGTTTTAAGCTTTTAGGTCGAGTGAGCTTGGTTGCATATAGAATATTCTTATTCAATCCCAAGATAAACTTGTTCACCCGATCCTCTTCTTCTTTCATATAAGGCACATGACGCTCATGAATTTGGACTTATATTCGGTTATCGACATTTCCCCTTGACACAATGAATGAAATTCAATCATCTTTTGGTCTCGATGATGAGCAGCAAGGTACTCCTTGTAAAATCACTTGGTGAACTTGTCCCAAGTTAGTTGACTGATATCATAATTTTTTATTTCTGCCAAATGTTCCCACCATAGCGAGGCTTCTCCTTCTAGGTGATAAATGGCAATCCTAACCTTAGTGTTGGCACTTAATTCTATCAACCCAAAATACTGAGCCATGCTTCAACGACATCCCCACTCTTAGTCCCATCAAACTTAGGGGATTGCACTTTCTTCAATTCTCGAATCAATGGGTCTTTTCCCACTCCTCACAGTGACTCTGATTGAGAGTGACTGTAGGTGGGAATTTTGGAGCTGCTCTCATGTTCCTGACTTGTATTCACATTGTGCTCCCTATCTGACTCTTTAGTTACAATGCCAGTGTTGTGATTAGTTCCTAGGCCAGTGTTGTGGTTAGTGCCTTGCTCCTTTTTCCTAGTTAGTTCCTCGATTTGCTACTCCTGTGATGCTATTTTTGTACGAAGTGCATTCAATTCAGCTTGGAATTCTTTAGGTATGGTAGTAGGTGGAGACAACACACCCCTACTTGCACGTAGCATTTCAGCGAGGCTAGGGCTTGTTCCCCTCCCTAAAGTTCTCTTCATTGAATTAGATTGATTCTGCAAGGAAAAGAGAGTGTTATTTAAGTGTCTTTCTTATTTTGTTTTAAATCTAGTCTTATATCATATTTAGAATCATGGAGAAATTCATACACAACATAAGATTCACAAGATTTAAATATTCCATTTTCATTCACCCTAACACCTTGATTTTAAGCATATATAAGTCTATATATATATATATCATTAATAGTTAGCAATTCTTACAAAAAAGTGAGACGATGTTTATTTAGTACTAGTTCATCGTCTTGTACATAGCTTCAGTTGCAAGTAGGAGTCTACTCCTCTTCAGGTTCTTCCCCATCTGAGGTCCCCGCATTTACAAACATTTTAGCATGGAGACGATTATATTCCGCAATCGCTTCCTTAGAGAGAATAGGAGCATTGCATCCACAACCAAATGGGAAATCCCGAACAATTGAGGACCTGGGTTTAGGAGTTGGTTGAGGGAATTTCTTTGGTGGTTCATGATCCTTGTTAGGTTTAGCCAATCCCTATCCCTTTTGGATTTTAATTTTTTTGATCATTTCAGCCAATGGCTCAGTGTCGGACATTGTTTCGGTTGTTGTGTCTAGTCCTAGAGTAATAGGGGTCTTGGATCCTTTTGGCTTTTCTTGTTGAGGACATTGTTTTCTCGAGACCTTCTTCCCTTTCCCCTTCTTCCCACGACCCATGATTGTCAATACCAAAGAGTCTTACTAGTACAATGAAAGAGAGAGAGCACCTAGGTCCTAGTGTCGAGTTCTAGGCTCTAATACCGATGTAATAGCAGCCCCAACAAGAGGAAGAAAGTTGAGCAATTTTTTTTGTTTTCCATTAAAACATCATTGCAAGAAGGATCACATAGAAGGTTAGATTTATATAAAACAACAATGATTGAGATCAGTTATAGCATTATCATCATGACCATTACATAAACCATTATTAGAAACTTGCTGCATTAAACAATAAAGGATGTTGCTAACTAAGTTGCACATACCTCCATGATTTTGTTACATGATTACTTCGTGTCCCTACTTGTTCTGGTTGTGGTGGGGTGCAAAATGATCCCAACCAAAGTGGATTCAATCCCTATCCACCCCTCCAAGCGGATTATGTGGCCTATGGTGAGAGAGAGTTGTCATTCAAACTTTAAGCTATGAGCAATATGACTTCCTAGTGACCCTTTTCCCAAGGTGCACCTAGCTATGGTAAACTTATAATTCCTTTTCCAACAATTATGAGATTGCAAAGGGAGTTAGTTCTACCTACTTGAGCTTGTTGGGAATCTACCTTCCTATTGTCCATCTATCGGCTAAGCAACCAAGGGTAACCATTGTTGGTGTGGAATGCTCCTAGACTAATGACCATCTCGAGCATGGTATTGCTTCTAGACTCTTGTCCATCTCAGCCATAGTGCTGCCTCTAGACTTTTACCCATCTCGAGCTTAGTACCACCCCTAGACCACTGTACATCTCGATATTTGTATCACCCCTAGACTATTATTCATCTCAAGCATAGTATTGCCCCTAGTCTATTGTCCATCTCAAGCCTAGTACTGCTCCTAGACAACCGTCCATCTCGAGCAAGTACTAATCCTTAGCTCATGCTTAGCGATGGACTGGAAGTAGGTTCCAACTCCAGATCCGTAGGTTCCTATCTTAGTGGGAACCCTGTATGGCACTACTAGTTATTTCATTATAAGAAATACATACTCCTAGACTCCTTATAGTAGAGGGTAAGGTAACACTTCACCCCATTATATAGGATATCCTGATTCATTCTATCCTTGAAGATCAATTTTAAGACCTGGACTTGCAAGGGTTGCATTCTCATAAAGCCACCGAAGCATTCATTTAATTGAGGAGGACTGCCCTATCAATCAGCTGATCATAACAGCTATAAACATGTGGATGGTTGGCTATCCTATCAGCCAGCAATGCAAAGAGGTATTGGGAAGATTTTACCTAGAGCCAGACTCTAGCATATTCTCATTTATTTGCACAGTTTTGACCAGCACCATTATTCAAGGAAAAATCAGTCCACTAAGTCAATAAAAGAGTGAGATACTTTAATTCTTTGAATTAGAAACTTGACCAGCACTGCTGGCAAGAAAAATCAGTCCATTAAAGTCCACAAGAAACATTATTGAAGAGTGATTTATTGTGTTGTTCAACAAGATAAGTACTGAATGTTGTTCCAAGGGAGTGGACAATTTCCTATGGGTCTAAACAGCCCAGCAGACTAAAACTTAATTGGAAACCATTAAAATTCCTACTCAAACAAATTGTCACAATTGAACCAATGCTTTTGTCAACATTCCAGTCCTATGGTTACTAGATGAGCAGTTAAATCGATATAGGAGACTAACAGTAAACCTAAGGTATGCATAAATAATAGTATTACATTTCCACATCTACATATGCAAGCATGCTATTAATCATTCTTCTTTTATATATTTATAATTGTGGCATGCATGGACACCTAATCAAAGGCAACCTTTAGCAGGTCAGCAGGTTCATTTAACCTTATACATATATATATTCTTTCCACTTTATTAATTGTTCTTCAAACTCCTACTCACCTAATTAGTGAAATAAATCATGTGTCTTACTCAATGTTTCTTACAATGGCAGCCATAGTCACTCTGAGATATCTCCAAAAAGGTTAAAGCTTAATCTTGCTGATGATATCGTAAATGGCTTCCTAGTAAGATTGAAGGGTATGATGGATCATATTGAGCTTTCCAAAGAGGTCGTCTTAGATATCATCACCTTAAAAAGTGGTGGAAGAACTATACAATCTGTTAAACCCAGAGAAGCATGTTTTTTTGGTAAATGAACAAAGATACAAGGTGTGCTACTTTCTTAGCTGAGTGTTTGTGACAAAGGACATCTCAAGTTCCTAGCAGTAGCAGGCATTGATTGATATATTATAAGCACAAGATAGATTGCAGGTTGCAAACCCAGGCACCCATAGTGGGAATTTTCTTACACACTGAGTAACAGGATTACAAATGCACTAGAATGGTATCTACAGGAATATAACCAGCAAGTGATATTAGTAAACATTTCTTGCAGAATGTTTCTTAATAAAATATTGATGCATTTTCAGTGCCTTGCAAGTGATTGGCACTGAAAATTTAATAATGATAGGGTCTACAAAGCTGGTTGTGGTTAATAAGCTCGAGGGTGCTTGGAATATAAGAACACTAGTTAACTACCGTGCAAGTGAAGTCCCCTGCTATTCTATTGGTTTAAGAGACCACAAAACCATTCCCATAATTTTTCAGAAAAAAGGATTCCAAGTTCAAAGTAGCATAGCATCAGGGTTCCAACAATAAAAAGAATAACTATAAAAGAAAGGAACCTGCGTTCGAGATGTCTTGAAGAAGCAAAGCAGAATGCCCTAGCCGCCCAGCTTTGATCTCCTTCAAAACCCGTCTAGACCCTTGAAACCATAGCAACAAAAATCTTTTGGGGAATAAATCGGCAAACCAAAAGTATAAGATTTTTTGAAAAAATAAAGAAAAAATGGTGAAAAAATCAGGAAAAATTGAATTTAAAAAAAAGGTAAAAAATTGTAGAACAAAAGATAAAAACTTTTTTTTTTTGAAATTGAAAGGAATTTCCATAGCATAGAGATATAGAGAACAAATAAAATAAAGAGTTTAATTAATGAAATGTAGAAAATAGATTTTTGTAGTTTATATTCATATCGCTGATTACATTCATTGCATTGCACATCTTTCAAACTCAAAGCATTACTTCACATTGCATAACTAATAACTAGATGCTGATAGATGACAAAATTTCAATTACAATATAGTTTTATACAAAGTCAATCTAAGCAGTTATGCAATTACTTCACATTGCATAACTAATAATTAGGAGCAGCTGCCAATTGCATTAGCTTGTCATGGCATTCCATGAGACCACATTTCTTTGAGGCATTTTTTCAAACAGTTCACTACCTTGTCTATGCTATGACATTTTTCATACATGCTACCAAAGCATTTTATCAAACAGTTCACTGCCTTGTGCTATGGCTAAAAGCCTAAAACAGGTGCTTGGAACAAGCTATGGATGGTTGGAAAAAAATCTATCAAAGCATAAAAGTCAGCAATAGCATAGACAAGGCAGTAAACCTGTTTGAAAAATGCCTCAAAGAAATGTGGTCTCATGGTGATGGAATGCCATGACAAGCCATAGACAAGGCAGTGAACTGTTTGAAAGATGCCTCAAAGAAATGTGGTCTCATGGTGATGGAATGCCATGATGAATGCCTATGGCAATGGATTGTCATGGCATTCCATCACCATGAGAACGCATTTCTTTGAGGTATCTTTTCAAACAGTTCACTGCCATGTCTATGGTATGACATTTTTCATACATATCTACCGAGCATTTTAGCAAACAATTCACTGCCTTGCTGCTATGGCTAAACGCCTAAAACAGGTGCTTTAACAAGCTATGGATGCTTGGAAAAATATGTCAAAGCATAATAGTAAGCCAGCATAGACAAGGCAGTGAATTGTTTGAAAAAGCCTCAAAGAAATGTGGTCTCATGGTGATGTAAGGCCATGACAAGCCATAGACAAAGCAGTGAATTGTTTGAAAAAATATGCTTGGAAAAAATCTATCAAAGCATAATAGTAAGCAATAGCATAGACAAGGTGTGAACTGTTTGAAAAATGCCCAAAGAAATGTGGTCTCATGATGGAATGCCATGACGAATGTCTATGGCTATGGATTTTCATGGCATTCTATCACCATGAGACCACATTTATTTGAGGCATTTTTCAAATAGTTCACTACCTTGTCTATGCTACTTACTATTTTCATACATGTCTACCAAAGCATTTTATCAAACAGTTCACTACCTTGCTGCTATGGCTAAAAGCCTAAAACAGGTGCTTTCGAACAAGCTATGGATGCTTGGAAAAAATCTATCAAAGCATAATAGTAAGCAACAAGCTATGGTCTCATTGTTTTTTTTTCACATGAAAATCAACACGATTTTATTTGCGTTTTTTTGTAGGTTTTAAACGCTTTGGTGATTTTGCAGTTTTAAATGGGAAAAAATCGTTGACCAAAAGGTCAAAGATTTTTTCAAAAAATCAGGGCTGCAGATTTCTTAAAAATTGTGATTAATCGGGTTTTTTTGCAGATTTTTGTTTCTATGCTTGAAACAACCTCGCCCTTGTTCTTTTCTCTCTTCCCACCAATTCTCCCCCCTAAAATGAGACCTATGCAGGCCGATTTAAGGAAAATAGGGACGAGTTTCTCCATGGCATGTTGGTCAAAGTTCTTTCCTGCCATTGGCGGCTATTGCAGTGGTTTCCAGGCCTCTTAATGCTTCTGCTGTCCTCCTCCTCACCAAGCTTCTTCCTCCTTGATTGAGATTTCTTCCTTTGCTGTCCCTCCAATGCTCATCCTTCTACCGTGAATGCGTTTGCAGTCTTCCTTCCTTATTTTGGTTCAATGGCAAACTTGGTTTATACGCCCTTTTGTAAATGTCAATTTAGGGAATGACATTTCATTATGGTTTATTTTTTATTCACCTTAACATTATGTATTCGTTGGATTCATTGCCTTGTCTCTTTTTTTCTTCTTTTTCAATGCCCATCTATTTTCTTTTATTTAATATACATGGTGAGTGTTTAGTTATTCATTGTTTTTAAATTTTTGTTATTTAATATTTCATAGTTATTAAATTTATTATTTATTATTTACTCGTCCTAAATTTATTTATTTATTTATTATTCATTCATAGACCTTAATAAATCTACCAACTTGAGCATTATCAAATAACCAAAACATTTAAGTGGACCTAATGGCTCTTTTGAACCAGGACAAATAAACTATGGCAATAATATATATCAAAATCCTAGGTTGAATGAACCTCGGGGTGACAAAAACCACAGCCAAGGTCTAACTCTAGAATGACATACCGTTTGTCTTTCTCTCAATCAATGGAACCACATAATCCGCCTCACTTTGCACCCTTTGTACCTGCATCCAACAACAAACCTCACACAAGTACAACAACCAAATCATTAGTCAAAGTTAATCCAAACATTTACTGCATTAAATTAAAATAGCAAAATAAGATTGATAATCACATTTAATAATAATAACATCAAGGTTCATATTTAACACACACACACTTATATATGTCCGCACATTAAAGTTTGAAGTTCCACCCCTAGTCCAAATTACATCAGGGCTAGGGGTCATGCAAAATAATTATCAAGGTATCAAGGGGTTATGACATACTTCCCCCCTTAGGATTAAGCCGGCTTGGCTTAATTATACAAATAAGGATAGTCTAGTTTAATTTCATTTTCATCTTCCCAAGTAGCTCCTTGTTCCCCATATTGGTCCCATAGGAACTTAACTTGCTGGATAGTTCTGTTGTGCAATTGCAGATTGCGTTTGTCTATGATTGTGAGCGGTTCGAGGTGGATATCTCCAACATTTTCCACCTATAGTGCCTGCCAATCAATTGTGTGTGTGGGGTCAACAATACATTTCTTAAGCAAAGATACATGGAATACATTGTGAATGTGAGAGAGAGATGGCGGAAGAGCTAGTCGATAAGCTACACGACTAGCTTTTTCCAATATCTCGAAAGGCCCTATGTATTGTGGAGCTAGTTTAGCAACCTTGCCAAACTTTATTGAACTTTTATGCGGTTTGACACGTAAGAACACCTTGTATCCTACTAAAAATTCCCTTGGTGTCCGCTTGGTATCAACATAACTTTTCTGATGATTTGAAGCCTCCTTCAATATTTCTCTTATAATTTACACTTGAGTGTCATATTCCCGAAGAAGTTCCGGCCCAATAGTTACTCGATTTTCTAAACTATCCCAACCTATAGGCATTTCCGCGCTCTACACTTTCTACCATACAATGTTTCAAACGGTGCCATTTGGATGGAAGAATGGTATGAATTGTTATATGCAAATTCTACTGACAGCAGATACTCCTCCCACTTAGTGGGCTGATCCATGGAATACATTCTGAGCATGTCCTCCATAACTTGGTTAACTCTTTCGGTTTGGCCGTCCATTTCAGGGTGGTAAGCCGTACTAAAATTGAGTTTGGTTCCTAATGTGGTCATAAGAGAGATCCAAAACCTAGAAGTAAACAACTTATCCCTATCAAAAATAATTACCTCGGGCATCCCATGCAACCTAATGACTTCCTTTATGAATCTTTTAGCTAAAAGTGGGGCATCGTCCTTCACATTGCTTGGTATGAAGTGCACTACCTTGGTTAGTTTATCAACCACCACTAATATACTGTTGTGTTGATGCCAAGTTTTAGGCAATCCTGTCACAAAATCCATGGAAAATACAGACCACTTATGCTGTGGTATATCATGAGGATAAAGTGTTCCCACAGGATGATAGTGTTCCGCCTTAACCTGCTGACATTCAAGACATTTGGCAACATCTTCTGTTGTACTTCATCTTTGGCTAAAAGAAACTATTTGTCATCCCTTTTTTTGTCTTTCTGCTTCTTGGGAGTCTTTGTAAGGCACATCATGTGCCTGAAAACTATATCAATTTCAACAAACCTTGGATTCTAGTTAATATATTTGACATAAATACTATATACAAATTGTTGGATTCTTGAGCATATCCCTCATGCTTGCACATGTCATAATTTTGCAACCAATGTGCCATCGTTTTGCATCAGCAGTTGCTTTCATTTATTGTGAAAAATTGTCATGTATTTATTCTCTCATAACCTCATCACGGAGATTCATTTTTGTAATCCTAATGGCTCTAAGATGTTGTGCCCTCTTTAAAGTATCTCCATCTTGTCCTTACATTAGATATAGTTGAACATCATATTCATTAAGCAAGTCCAGCCAGTATCTTTGTTGTAGTTTACTTACAGTTGTGTAAAGAACGTATAAAAAATTCTGATTATCAGTCTGCAATTTGAACTTGCTCTTAATCAAGCAACGCATCTGCATTTGTAAGGCATGGTTATCTCTTGTGAAATCTATTTTGTGAGATAATTAATCTTCCTGGTTTCATGCAATTGCTTTTTCTTGCTACAACAAAAACACTTTTATGTCCCTGCAAGCAAGCATTGAGATTCATTACAAACAACAAGTTCCTTTGGTTTTGAGATTTGTAATATTGTTGCATGCAATAATTGCCTTTAATATCAATAGAAACTAGTCTTAAACTATTCAGTCCATTCAAACTACTTTCCATAGATTGGTTATAGGATTTGTAACCTGGGTGAATTTCTTAACAAGCTTTATATAGGAGTCAGTCTATATGATGAATCTCCTTAGTTTTGGTCACTCAACAATTGCATGCTATCATCTATAGATCTAGTGCTGACCTGGTTCTAGATATTACATGGTCAAAATATTGCACCTGATCTTGGTAAGTTATAACTTGTTCTTCCGCAAAAGGCGCACATACAGTTTGCCATTTCTTATCATTCTCTTTTTTTGATTTGGATTATACAAGGAAATTATCTAATCGTACAACAAACTTGTCTAGTAAATCTCCAAATACATTGATCATCAGATTTATGAAGACTACAAGGACATTTGTCAGCCCCAATTTTGGTGTCATAAAACATTCACAGTAGACATTTCGCTCTGAAAGCTAACTTATGTACTAATAAACATAGATTGTAACTCTATCTTTGAAAATACCCCCACACCCTTCATTTCATTAATCAGATTATCGGTTTGGAGGCAACATAGTTATTCTTTAGAGTCAATGCATTCAGTTGTTTTTATTCTATACATAGTCTCATGTTGTGATCCTTCTTCACAGATGAAATTTCCAAATACATTGGCCATAAGACCATCAAATACTTAGTCTATAATTTTCATTTATATCGACCTTCATATTCATGAAAGCTACATAGGGATTTGTCAGCTTGAATTTTTTGATAAAGAATATATTGTGTTTATAATTGAAATGCCACTGTAGGTCATACTAGCTCAGTAGAGATGGGCATGCAATATCATTTTTTATGCTACTTTCGCATCTTATACATGACCTACAGTCAATTCAGTGTTATTCTGTTGCTATTCTGATAGTTTTCTTGCCATCTTTCCAACTATTGATATTGTAAGATTTGGAACAAAATAATGTACTTATTTATACTATGGTTGCACTGCAGAGCATCCCAATAGATTTTGCTAGGCAGTGGTTACAGGAACAACATGATGTAGTACTGAATAGCCATGAACATTCTAACACATGGTTGGTGAAGATAAAATCCTTTCCAAAATATTATGGCTTCGCATCAGACTGGGAATATTTCGTTAAGGCACATAATCTGAAGGTAAATGATGCATGTGTTTTCGAGTTGGTAGACAAGAAGCATAGCATTTTCAATGTGCATGTATTTAAATGGAAGGACTTCCAAAGGCAAAAGCTGTTGAAAACATGAACTGTGGAGACAACGAAATTCATTTTGTGGCAAAGCATGTTTTGGAGACTGTCATCACATAGATTGTGTTTTTGTCAGTATATTTTGTATTTTTAGTTTCTAATAGGGAGAGGGATGTTTTTCCCATGAATTTATTAACTATCTAAACTTTCAGTTATATGATGTGGTTTATTTGATTCACATGATAGGTAGAGGTTGATGTAATTATTTTAGTTTCTTCATTTTCAATATCAATATTGTAGGCAGACTATACAACAATTCCAAGCAATATGCTAAGCCCAAATTACTATTTGAACTGTTTATAAAACTTAAACATAAATTAAAAGATTGTTAAAAAATGAACACTTGTTTTCGCTTACCCTTCTTCACCAGTCATCTTCAAGATCAAAATATTTGAATTTTGAGTTTACATAAATGAAAAATACTAATTTAATTAAAGAATTTGGAATTTCATGGACAATTGATGTAAACCAATTCACCATTGAATCAGTTGGTATTACTGAATTTGTTGAGAATTTAGGGGAAATTGTCTTTACTCATATTAGTCATGGAGTAGTTGTCACCAAATAAGCAAATTTCGATTTAGAAAGTCTAAATGGAGTTTGTTAATGACCAATGTTTTTGGGCTGTAGATATAAACATGTTGTTTTAGTTTTGGGAGCAGGGAAGGGGATAGATTGAAGACTTTGTAAAAGCTTTTTTTTTCCAGAAAATAAAGGACATTCACTGTATAGTTGTTACAGCTTACTGTGAGTTCTTTCTCTAAGTATTTTGTGCAGGAAATCCTTGTATATGCTACGTTTATTTTTGCATGCTTGTTTGATCTGAGTAAAGGAGTTAAAAAGAATCGATGTATTTTCCTGTGTCATAAGACTGATGTAGCGCTTCCTCTCCATCTTCTGCTATTTTGATACTGTTCATCACCTTGAGTAATAATTCCCTTAAAACAGAGTATTGTTTTAGAGATGAACATGCAGGTTTAAAGAAGTGTTTGCATCAGTTTGATATCAGAACATCCTAACAAGTTAGGAGTAGAGAATTTGTGATAAGAGTTCTGAATAGTTTAGAGAGCAGTTGTGGCTATGGCTTCAAATGGAAAGATGGAGTTGTGCCATGATGTGAAAAGGAAAACCAAATTGAAAGAAGAAATAAGACAAAGGCAGATACAGAAACAAACAAAAGATGAACAAAGGAAGCTAAAAACTTAGAGTTTGAGTTGGAAGATCTATGGTGGATATTGGAGCAGAATGCAATAATAAGAAAACAAAGAAAGAGAAAACCATAGTAGAGGCATTGAAGGGTTCTGAGAAAGCGAAAAGAATGGTCAAAATAAATACTCACCTTGTGAACAAGAGTTATTTTAAAAAATGAAAGCCATAGAGTTTAGGATTAGCCAAGGAATAGAACTGTTAAAACAGGGAAGGATTAACTCCTTTGATGAATTAGCGGAATTGTTAGAGGATGGAAGGCATTTAAATGTTATTCTCAAAGAGTTTGAGAGAGAGCGGATACATGAGTGGGATGAAGATGTTGAGTTATTTTATCCCAAAGAAAGGGAAAGTGTTGAGGATTACAATGGGAGAGGAGTATAATTCCAAAACTACAATGAAGAGGAAAGCAGTCTATCACATTAGAGATGATGTTGCAGTAAAGATGGAGATCTTTGGGAGCCCCATATGTGATGAAGTCTTGTTGGTTTTAGAGAACACAACAAACAAAAAGCAACTAGAGGGATGTCTTGAAAATCACATAATTGATGAAAAGAGAGATCATCTCTTTCTCGGAGAAAAAATGAGAATGATTTGAGTAAAGAACTATAGGCATATACATTTATTGTATAGAGGAGGAGGAAGCACCCATGGGAATTTTTTATTCCCTTGATTTTTATTTTTAATGGTTTACGTGTAGGTGCAGTTGAAAATTGCACAAAAGGTCAAAAGACGCATATTGGTTTTCATTGGAGTAGGCTCATGAGAAGTGGGTCCAAGCCCACAAAACATTGGGAAAAGAGAGAAAAAAAATTAGTTCAACAAGAGGTTAGAAGTAGAGAATGAAAAAATGTGAATTTTTTTGGAGGTATCTAACTTGGTGGAAGGGCACTTTGTGGCTTGGTTCTTTAGGTCAAAAGGATGGTTCTACCATTTAGCCTAAACTCTTACCCAAATGTTTAATGCATTGGTATTTTGAGGTAAAATCAATTCTACATTATTCAAAAGAAAAAAAAATAGTAGTATTTGAATTAAATTTCTTGACATTTTAATTTTCTTAACATTATTATCAAATAAATAAACTTTGAACTAAGAGGTTCAAATTTTAAAAAAGGAGGGAGGAATGATGTAAACCAATCAACCATTGATTTGGGGATATTAGTAATTTTTTTGAGAATTTAGGCGGAAATGTCTTTACTAATATTAGTAGTGGAACAGTTGTCATCTAATAACAATTTTTAGAGTTAGAAAGTCTCAATGGAGTTTGTTAATAACTGATGCTTTTAGACTATAGATATAAACACATGTTGGCTTAGTTTAGATATAAACGTATGTTGGTTTAGTTTTGAAGCAGGAGAGGGAATATATTGGAGAATTTGTAAAACATTTTTATTTTTAAGAAAATAAAGTGCATTCGCTGTATATTTGCTACAGCTTACTGTGAGTTCTTCCTCTAAATATTTTCTGCAATAAATCGTTATATATGCTACATTCATTTTTCCTTGTTTGTTTGATCTGAGTTAATGAGCTTCAAGAATCATTGTATTTTCCCTTGGCATAAGACTGATGTAATACTTCCTCTCTATCTTCTGCTGTTTTGATACTGTTCATTGTCTTGAGCAATGATTCCTTGTAACAGAGTGTTGTTTTAGATATTAACATGTAGATCCAGAGAAGTGTCTACATCTGTTTGCTGTTTTTATGCTGTTCATTGTATCAAATAATAATTCCCTGAAACAGAGTCTTGTTTTATAGATTAACTTGCAGGTTTGGAGAAGTGTCTCCATCAACAATTAATATTGCTAACCCATTCTTACATATTCTCAAATTTTTGTTTAATGCCTTTTGATCATTTGAAAATGTTTTTATCTATGTTACCGGATTCGCTCATATAGGCCCCAGGTTCGATTCGGGTTTGGTTCGGGTCTGGAATTCGGGTCCGGTCCGCCCGAATTCGTTGTGGGTCTGAAAATGGACCTGTGGGTTCGGCCAAGGTTCGGACCCCTGACTGTGGGGCCGGCCAGGGTTCGAAAATTTCGAACCCGGGCAGAATTTCGCACCCAGGCGCGATTTTTAACACATTTTTTGGTTTTTTTAATATTTTTTTGACTTTTTTTTTACTTTTAAATAGTTTTTCATTCTTTCTAACCCTAATACTTGCCTCTAAAACATGAAATAGGTAAAGTGATACTCATTTTACCAATTTGTGAATGAGAAAAAAGGATTTTTTGCCTCCATTGCTGAACTTTCTCTTTTGCTTGCACAAGCTGGAATAGACTTGAAGGCTGATCGTAGATTGTTCAAAGTTGATTGTTGTGCTATTCCTAAGCACTTGCAAGTGTCTATTCGTTGCTAAGAAGATCGTAGAGCAAGATTTCTTCAAAAGAGGTAGGTTTTTTGAAGTTTTTTGATTATTTTTTTTACATTTTTTTTCACAAGTGAACTTCAACTCTTTTGTTTTGCTTTTTAATTATTGTTTTGTTTTACTTTTCATTCTTCTAAATGTCTATAACACATGTTCAATTTTTTCATTTTTTTGAAATTAATTAAGTCTTTTAGTTTCAAATTCAATGAATCAATACCAAAATTTCAATATGTTGTGCCTTAGGTATTCACTATTCCGTATTACAATGGCAACCGGTACCTCCTCAGGCTCAATCCAATCTCGTTTCAAAATAAACCCAGCCTCTCCCCTTTGGAAATATGTAGAAATGGTTCAGCAACTTCCAGGTGGTGGAGGATATGTTTGGATTTGTAGTCATTGCAATGTTCAATATTCGAGCTCATACAGTCGAGTAAAAGGGCACTTGTGCGGGATCCCTGAAACAGGCATCAAAAATTGTCCAGGTGAAAACAACGAAGGCATTCCAAAAGATATAGTGTTGAAATATATTGCTAAGCAAGAAAAGGCAGACCAAAAAACAACCAGTGGTAAAACAAGCCATCCTTTGAAGAAAGGATCTCGATCCATGAAACCCCCTACACCACCTTCTTATTTTCCACCTACAGAAAGCCATCCATTTATGGACATCCCTCAAGAGCAAACCATGCCCTCTTCAAATAAAAGATCTAAGGGACCGTTGGAAGCTTCATTTCAGAATGAGGCAAGAGAGATTGCTGATCAAGACATAGCAAGATGTGTCTATGCCAATGGATTGGCATTCAATGTTGTTCGTTCACCATATTGGCAAAAAATGGTGAAATCTATTAATGAGGCTCCAAAGGGGTATAAGGGCCCAGGTTTTGAGAAGGTGCGTTGCACCTTATTGGAGAAAGAGGTGAAACATGTAGCAGACTCTTTGAAGCCCATAAGGGATTCGTGGATCGAAACAGGGGTGACCATAGTTTCTGATGGATGGAAAGATGCAAGAAATCGCCCATTGATCAATGTTATTGTTGTGTCCCCTAAAGGGGCAATGTTTTTGAGAGCAGTGGATTGTGAAGGACAGGTGAAAGATGGTCCATTTATTGCTGACATCCTTTGCCAAGCTATTGAAGAAGTGGGCCATCAAAATGTTGTGCAAGTTGTAACCGACAATGCCAAAAATTGTAGGGCTGTTGGGTTATTGGTTGAGGAGAAGTATCCACACATTTTTTGGACACCTTGTGCTGTCCACTCCCTCAATCTAATGCTACAAAAAATTGGATCCAAAATTGAATGGATCAAACAGGTGTATGCCGAGGGCGAAGACATCCAAATGTTTGTCACCAACCACCATATGACAAGGAATATTTAGACAATTCTCAAAATTGGAGTTGTTGAAGGTAAGTTAATTCTCAATATTTTTAAATTTTTGAATTTTCTTTTAATTTTAATTTTTAAATTTTGATTTTGTATATTTAAATTATATTTTAATTTTAATTTTGATTTTCAAACAGGTTGTCGAGACTCATTTTGCCTCCAACACAATTGTGTTGAGACGACTTATAAAGGTTCGTGAGGCACTATGTGCCATGGTAATCAGCCCTAATTGGGTTGTATGGAGGCAATCTAGCAATGAAAGGGCAAATAGGATCAAGCAAAGGATCCTAGATGATGGTTGGTGGGATCGTGTTGAGTATCTCGTCAGTTTCACCGAGCCCATACTGAGCATGATCCGTTACACTAACTTGGATAGACCTTGTTTGGGCGAAGTATATGATGGTATCGACTCAATGATTGAGAAGATGAGATCCATCATCAATGCAAAAGAGGAAGATCCTGAAGAAAAATTCTTCAAAGAGCTATAGGAAATCATGGTTGATAGATGGAACAAAATGACCACTCCCTTGCATCTTCTCGCTTTTGCATTGAGTCCCAAATATTATAGCCCTGAGATACTTTCTACTTCATCAAGAGTTGCTCCATATAGGGATGGTGAAGTGGCCCAAGGGTACAAGGCAGCAATTCGTAGAATCTTCACTGATCGTGACCAACGTGATCGAGTGAGGGCTGAGTTTATGGCTTTTGCATGCTTTGGGAGTGTTGATCAGAATATGGATGCTCTTCGAGACAAGTGTAGGGTGGATGCTCATAGTTGGTGGTACTTCCATGGGCAAGAATACATGCACCTCCAACCTATTGCAATAAAAGTTTTATCCCAAGTAAATTTTATAATTTATATTTGTAAGTTTAATTTTAATTAATAATTTTGTTTAGTTAATTTTTGTAACTCTTAACTATTTATTAATTTAATTTGGTCTTAATAGATTGCTAGTTCATCCTCTTCTGAGAGGAATTGGAGCACATACTCCTTCATTCACTCAATAAAACGCAATAGGCTACATTCAAAAAAGGCTAAGGACTTGGTGTATGTGCATTCAAACTTGTGCCTCCTTACACACAAACATAGTTCCTACAAAGGAGACACAAGGAGGTGGGATATTGAGCCAGAGCAGCTTGACTTGGATGCTTCCACAAGTCACTTAGCTGCACTTGATATTGATGATGACTATCAGCCTGAAGCAACTACTGAGCATGAGAGCGGTAGTGTCAGTGCTAGTGGCAGTGCTAGTGGTAGTGCTTGTGCGAGTGCCACTAATGCTCTTTGTGATTCTACACAAAATGTAGCATCGAATGTTGCTAATGATGCTGCTTTTTTTTATGACCCATATGACTCAAATTGACATTGTAAACACTTGACATTTTTATGTTTGAAGTTTGAGCTTTAATTTATAATTCTATATCATGACATTTGACTTTTGAGTATAAAGTGGTGGTGTATTTTTGCTATGTTATTTGACTATTAATATGGTGGTGTATTCTAAACTTAAATACTATTGCAAATATGTATATATTTCTGATTTTTATATGTTTTTGTATTACTGAACCCAAAACGAACCCAACCTCAAAAAAAAAAATTCTTGAACCGACGAACCGGGTTCTTGAACCCGAACCTGAACCCAAAACCGAACCGGTAAGTTAGGTTTTTATACATTCAAGATCCATGCAGCAATGACAAGTAGCAGATGGTTCTTTAAGATGTATTAGTGTAATGTTAAAAATTTATTGTCCCTCATTACTAGTGAATAAACCGAGGTGGTAATGGATGGGATGCTGTCAATCACTGTAGATAGTGTTGCAGACTTGTTTATTTACTTATGCAATTATCTCTTTGATAGGAAGGTAGGAAATTATATTTACAGGGCTGACCCTAAGTTTGTAGAGAATAGAGAATACATAGCTAGACTGCTATGAAGTTGTCAGCTTAGATTTCATTCCTATTGGAGCCAATACAAAGAATCCAAAGCCAACTCTAAGGGATCAATAGGTTTAGTCATTTCTTAACCATGTTGTCCAAGTCCCATACATACTATTATATCCAATACCTGAACTATATTTTCTCTGTCTATGGTCTTCCTTGGATGCAAAGCATGAACATCATGGGAAGATTCATTATTAGAGCCAAAGCTATGGCTCTGATCCAAGCAATCATAGCTGGTACCATTAGAGGAAGTAGTTTATGAAAATTCACTTTCCGGATCAAGTATGTAATCATCACTCTCCTAATTAGTATCTCCCCAAGTTGACCTCATTATCATCATACTGCAATCACATGGGAAATCCATTTCATTAGATGACTATTTCCCCAATAAGAATTGTGGAGGAAAACAATTATCAATTAAATATGACTTCTTGAGCTCTTTAATATTTTGCTCTATCAAATCCAAATCTTTCACAAGAGAATGTTGGTTTTAATCACCATATCTAGAAACACTATTGCTTTCATGATGAATCATGAAATTGGTAATTTTTATCAACCAGGATTGCACCCTAGTTGAGTTAGACTCAATTATCTTGTGTAACATGGAAACATTCTCAAGTTGTGGGTGGATTATAATGAGAATGAATCTCCAAAGAGGGTTGGTTCCCCTGGTAGATCACTTAAACTAAAGACTTTTTCTGAGAAAAGGGGTAGAATGATAACTTGAAATGAAAAATCCTGAAACTTAAAAGGTGATGCACTAAAACTTTTAAACTTATTCACTAATTCAACTCACAATCAATTCTAAAAACATTTACTCTCACAATCTCATGTGAAACATGCAATACAAAAGTGATTTGTATGAAGGCTTGAAATTAAATACAACACACAACCTGCACTACATGAAACTTCTGTACACAAATTTGCAATAATGAGACATAAAAAAGATTCAACATTTAGAATCACAATGACACATCAAATCATTTACTGCAAAATGAGACAAAAACCATGATAGGAATGCATTGCTGCTTTTATTGACTAGAAAGGAGCTGCTATATCATAATATCATGAAAATTTGAGTTACAAAATGCTTACAAAACTCTCTGCAAGTGATCAAGAGAGGAAGAAACAATAATTCAAACTCCAATTGAGAAAAAACTGAGTTTTCCTCCAATATATATCTTCAATGAGTCTCTATAAGTGAATGGGAAAAAATCTCAGTTAACTGCTCGCCAAAATAGAAACTCCAGTGTTATTTTCAAGCAAAGGGAAAAAACCATGAAAATAGGGCATATAATTGATCCAAAACGAGTGAAAATAGGTGGAAACTTTCCCTCCCAAGTGGATCTATCCAAAAAGACTCAAAAATCACTCAGTTTTTGATTGAAAATCAGAAATAGAAAGCTTAGTTCACTCATTCTTTCCATTTTGCATCTCAAGTTCCATTCACGAGTAAAGGAAAAAAAACCATAAAATGAGGGCCAATAATTGCTCCAAACTGAGTGAAAATAGGTGGAAACTTTCCCTCCTAAGTGGATCTATCCAAAGGACTCAAAATCACTTGGTTTTGACTAAAAATCAGAAATAGAAATTTCAATTCACTCCCCATACTATTGTCTTAGGACTAGTGAAAATTTCTCGAAAACTACCAACTGGGTTGGTGAGAAATTTAAAGAGCTTTTTTGTCTTATTGTTTTCTAATTTTTGTATAAAAATCTCAAAAACCCAAGTTGTAGTTTTTGAGATATGATTCAAACACATGACCACTGTTTTTGGGGTGCAGTGCCTTCAAATGGTTACTCTTTTGCTCATATTTTTGTCCATAAAATCTTTCTTCTAAATGCTATCACCATTAATAGTCTATTTTCTCAAATGGAACTTAGCATTATTTGCAAACTCCACTCACAAAAACTTTTGTTGCATCTTTTGAATCTGATAATGGTTTGTAATCAACCTTTGGACCATAAAGTGATTTGCTTTGTCCATATTGTCCTTGTGACGACTGAACTTGTTGTCTTTTCCATAGGGACTACATTGGATCTCTAGTCTTTGGCTATTCTCATGTATTATTATTGTCATCATGGTTTAAGTTATCCCATTGACCTTTACTCTTAAGTTTCATTTGATTGTCCTTTGGTTTGCTAAGTGACTGTGAAGCTCTAGTAAATGATGTGTAATGACCTATCCCTTGCATAAATTAATTTTTTTCTAATTTTACTCCAAACGTATATAGATAACAAGTAACAAAGGAAATACAATAAAAAATTTCCATTCTTCATTGATAAATGTATACAAGTTACAATATATTTCCTCATGAATTCCATTTTCATTGCAAATATAAATCAGAGTACAAAAGTAATACAATTGCATACATAGCTCAAGAGCTTTTGAACAAATAGTAGTAAGACAGTCTAGGTTCCTTTCCTTTCAAATCTTGGTATATCGGTCATTTGCTATGGAGAAGAAACATCACTCGGGCGCTTTTCTGCCAACTACGGACTTATGCGGTCCCCCACACATCCATTATTTAATAGATGGCCCTCCCTTTGTCGAAGAGATTGGTAGGGTATCCTATAGCGATTACCAACTGAGCATAGTGTTGTGTTCTACACAACTAGAACCTTGTTATTTCACAATCTTGAACTAGCACAAGGATTGCAATGAACTGACAGTGTAGTCTCAACTATCTCACACCTAAGTGGATGTCGTACATTTCACTACTTTGGCCAAAATATTCTCATTCAGTACTTTGAATGAAGGTCATCTATCATAAACACCACTCAGGGCCGATTCGACTTAAGGCTATCTTAGTCTACGCGTAGGCTGCCCTTCAATGGGTATTCAATCACCCCAAACTACCTACTTAGAAATGAAGCAGTCTACAAGTGTCTTGTAACATAACTCCTAATAAGGAAATCTTTATCCTAGGAGTGTTTAGCTTGTCTCAAGTAACCTAATAACTTAAACTTAAGACCATACTTGGTTCTGCCTTCATTTCAATCCTAATAGATAATAACTACTTCATCGTATTCTCCATATATGGAGATCATACAAAACATGCAATATTCATTCTAAATGCATTTAAATCCATTCCTTTATTTCTTTCACATTATTTTTCCTTTACAAAACAATTAATCCATTCCCTTAATTTCTTTTCACATAAATTCCCCTTTCATAAATTCCCTTTTTCATTGATTCCCTTACACAAATTCCCTTTTATGCATAACTTGTAAATGTTTTTAATAGTTCTATCTTCTTAAAACCATGGAACACAAACAAACACAAGATAATAGAAACCAACACTCAAATTAAAGATACAAGATAAAGAAGATCCATGCTTTTTTTTAGGCTTCTCCTTCCAAAATTGTTCTTATAGTCCCTCTTTCAACCATGCTTCCAGAATAACAGTGACTTCTCACTAAAATTGGCTTCTCAATGATGGTTTTTCACTCTATAACGAACTCCCTATGAATCTTCTCTCAATAATGAACTCACCACTAATTTCTTCCTCAACAATAAACTCACAATGGTTTCACTCTCAACTATATTGGGTTTTTCACTATTTGTGGCAATTGTTGGTGACATCACTGTATTTTTCTACTCAGAAAAATAGAATACAGATTTATGAAATGGAAATGATAGCTCAAAGGAAATGCTAAACTCAGATTGCACAAGTGATAAAATATAGAATGGCATGGCGTCTATATATAGGGCCCAAAATGCAATGATTTCCACTTATGAAGGCATGTTGAATGACAACACAAAGCCCAAAAACATTCAAAGAAAGACATGGCGGGTTTCTAAACCCTTATTCATCAAAAATGGAAGTAATTCGACTTCATTTGAGCCAACAAAACAAGAATAAATCAACTCTAAAAGAAAAAACGCCACCTACAGGAGACTTACCTATAATAGCGACCCTGTAAAAATGATTCATCATTTAGTGAATTGGTCAAAGTTATTTTCCCACCACTTTGCCTACACTTGTGGTTCGATTGCCAAGCTTCCATGACTGTGTTTCCATTCACGGGAAGACCTAGTCATGGTTTCTGCGTTTTTCTTCCTCCAACGTGTGAGTTCCTGGTGTGGCTTCCTCCACTCATAAATCAGAATTAAACTCAAATATTTTCCTTTTGCTAAAGTTCGATGGTATATGAGTAAATTCATATTTTTCCAATAGTTCAAAAGTATTTTGAATTAATTTATCAAATCGGCCTCCATAAAGATCTTCGTCGATTTATGCCATGGTTTATAATTTTTAATAAAGTCTTTAATCAAAGACTTAACTATGAGATAAATCAATTTATCTTAAATTGATTAATATATAAATTTTAATCATATATTATATAATATTTATATATATAGATATATTAAAGTAATATTATTACACACACACACACACACATATATAATTACTCCGCGTAATTAATATATATATGTATATATTTATTTACTTTAATATATAAATATATATTTATATAATATATAATATATTTTCATTTTCCCCATATATATATATATATATATATATATATATATATATATATATATATATATATATATATATATATATATATTCATGTTTACACAAGTTGCTAGTCAATAATAAAATAATATTATTATTTATATCCATAAATATGATTGGTTATGAGTATATATATACATGTACATGTCGGTATCACTATATGCACATATTTGTACGTATACCATGTCGATGCATCCATATGAGCATATCCATTTGCCATCATACGTCTGTATCAATATGTATATACCTACAGACACACGCATATTCTATATATATATATATATATGCCCATCTTCTAACCAATAACGTTATCACCACATGCTCGTAATATCATAAATTGATACACAAGTAAACAACACTCATTCATACATAAAGAAGTAAACAAGACTTCTAATGTCAACATTCAAGCCTATGGATGACTTACCCTTAACTCAAACAAATTGACTTAGCTTACTCAGTCTAAGGGACGTGTGTGCATGCTCAAATGGTTCTCGTTACTGTTCACACGACCAAGCCCCTCTCTCGAGTGATATTTCTCCTCTACTTGGAGGAATGGTCCTCATACCTACATTCCATGACACGATAACAAGAGTCATATGTTCACAACAAAGCAATATACATGAAACATCTCAAAAGTAAGAATAAACATTATTCAACAACTTGCATGCAACATTCATCTAGGATTACATCAATAGAAGTAACAATCAAATGAGGCAATCATTAAATGGTGACACATTCATATTAAAAACAAGAACATGTTTTATTCATCACATTGATTCATTCACTACAATCAATTGCCCTATGCAATAGTAACTAAACAATTGGGGTGTAACATGATGCCAAGGTTGCTACTCCATGAGCAACATCACTATGGTATGCTCTATTTTGATGACAGTGTTATCATATCAAAGTGACTTGCACCTATTTTAACTTATGAAATTCACACTCTATTCCTCTTTTGTAACTGAGAGAGCAGCATGCTAGACTCAACCCTTGTGGGAACCTATTTTACTCCACATGTTATGATGTCAAAGAAGATGAATCATGTAATGATAAATGAACCTGTATCTGCATAGTGAACAAACGAGTTAGCAAAACAGTGAAGCTAAAAGCTTCAAATTATGCATTAATTCTTTTGCTCTTGAATGCTCCTAAAATATGCTAACTTCGTTCCAACTCGACCTGATTGAGCTATAAGTGAAAATTAGGTAACAGTGACCTTTGACTACAAACATTATGACAAAAATTCTACCTCAATTAGTTTGAATAATGTGACACAAAATAAAATTGTACTCGTCTAGGAACATGATGTTTTCCTTTCTTATCACCCCATTTTGGAATTCTTACTTTAACAATACTATGACTAAAAACATTTTAATTAATAGCAACAAATTGTTAAACAATAAATGACAGAAAAAAAAAAGAAGGAAAATAAATCAATCACACATAGATGCAAGATAGAACACAATTTTTAACTTGGTTCACCATGGAGGTTACATCCACAAACAATAGGGGACTTCCTTGTTTTTATTAAATCCAGAGTCATCTCTATTACAACATACACAACAATATATTCAACCTACAATAAATACATTCCACTCCCTCAATATCTAATAATAGTCAACATGCACACCACCAAATGTTGCAGCAAGAATTTGCTTCAAAAGGAAAGTAACTGCAGAGTTGGCAGAGAATTGAATGAGGCGGCTATAACAGTTAGACTTCACCTTCCAACAATCTCTCACTTGAAGCCCAACTAATGTTGCAAATAATTTGCCCAGAGTTTTTCCCCTACTCCAGTCTCAATGTCACATCCAGACAATGTCGAGAGAAGTCCGACATAACTCAAACTTCTCCCATACTACAATCTTCGTCAATGCATGCAATATGCTTCCTCTAATATCAATGCACTTCTCTTTTATCACTTGCTTGGGACCCTCACTGGATTCAATAACTGAATTTTTGTGGACTATCAATCTCTGTATTACTCCTGCATTGGACACTAAAAGTGCCACCCTGAATATGATAGTTTAGGTTGCCATCTACAGAGCAAGAAGAATCAACCTCACCACATTTGTTGCTATCAAGATCAACAATTTCATTACTTGATTTTCCATTAGCACCTTGGTCATCTTCCCAACCAACAAACTATTTTGTATGACCGTCAGTATTGACTTTGGATGTTGTTTCAGCCCCAACATTTCCTGAAACATGGTCATGTTCTTTAACTTCACCTTTAACAGATGAATTTGCTTTAGAAAAAGATGCATCTAGTAAATCATCAAGTTTTTTTGCATCAATTTGCTCACCATCATCTAACTAATCCCCAAAACTTTCACTGTCAAGCATACTAAGAAAATCATAATAACATAATCAGTTTCAGCATCTAATTGATCCAAAAAACTTTCCTGAGCAGTCCATATTTCACACAATGACGAATCTGAAGTAGGATGAACAATCCCACTTCAGCATGACTCTCTATTACATGCAGGGTGCCTAATTTGCTGCCCCTTGCAATTACCAAGGCCCCCTTTTTAACTTTGCATCTATTTAATTCAAAACTAATTTCACAACCTTGAGAACCCAATTGTCTAGTCGAGATTACATTTTGTTTGAGCTAGGGAACATATCTAACATCACGTAACAACCAACTATATCTATTTTTTAGTTTTAATGAAATATCCCCTTTGCCAATAATATCACAAGAATCATTATTACCAAGAAAAACCTTACCGAAGTCACCAACTTGCAAATTTTTGAAATACTCCTTGCATGGAGTGACATAAAACGATGAACCTGAATCAAACACCCAAACATTAGTTGGAATTTCTTCTTCGGTTAAAATAAGAACACCTACATCTTCTTGGTATGCTACATTGGCTTCAACTTCCTTCAGCTATTCTATAGATTTCTTGTAAGACCAACAGTTCTTTTTTATATGATCTTGCTTGCCACAAAACCAACAAACACCATCTCTACCTATAGATTTCGATCTTCCTTGCAATTTTCCATGATCTATTGGATTCTTCTCTTTTTCTTTTGATCTTCCTCTGTCTTCTACACTCAAAGCGCTACTCGATGTTGAGGTCTCACCCATGCTCTTCCTACGCATTTCTTCACTCAAAATTATACCAACAATATCATCAAATTTTAACGTATTTGAACCAAAAACAAAATTACTAACAGCCATAACCAAGCTATCCCAACTTTCTAGCAAAGAGGACAAAAGTAAAAGAGCTCAAACTTCTTCATCAAAACTTATTTTTATAGAAGCTAACTGACTAGTAACTATATTAAAATTATTTAAATGTTCAACTACAGAACTACCTTTGAAGCCATTTTCATATTAAACAACCGCCTTATTAAAAATACCTTATTCGATGTTGAGGGCTTCTCATACAACTTGTCCAAAATACTCATTAACTCCATAGATGTGGTTGCTTTAGATATGTTAAATTCTACATATGGATATAAGCACAATCGAATCGCTCCCAATGCTTCTCTATCCAAAATATCCTACTCTTCATCTGGCATATTAGCTGGTTTCTTTGCCTTACCATGTAATGGTCTCCACAGATCTTTCTGGTATAGAAAATCCTCCATCTGCATCTTCCACAAAGGATAATTATGGCCATTGAACCTTTCGATCCTTCCTTCGTTAATCGACATTGCTCCCACTCAAACTTGGACCTGTCCTGCCAAACGATCGAGCACAACCAGCTCTGATACCAATTGTTAAAAATAAATGGCAGATAACAAAAAAAACAAAAGCAAATAAATCAAAAACACACAGATGCAAGACAAAACACAATTTTTAACTTTACCAGAAAGACTACATCCACAAACAGCTGGGGATTTCTTTTGTTTTTATTAAATCCAGAATCATCTCTGTTACAGCGTACACAACAATATATTCAACCTACAGCAAATACACTCCACTCTTTCAACATGCACACCACCACATGCAGCAACAAGAATCTCCCTCAAAAGAAAATAACCGCAGAGTTGGCAGAGAATTGAATGAGGCGGCTGTAACAGTTGGGCTTCACCGTCTACCACAAATAACCTATCATCTTTTGTGTCACATCCCACCTCCACGATAGGTTACTTTCATGGTAGACGATGGCGGAAAAAGGAAAGAAAACAAATAAAATACATTAAATAGGTGCCAAGGACGGTGGAGACAAATTAACTGTGGAGTGTGGGCACCTTAAAGAAATGGAACACAAGAAGACAAGGGGGAGTATGGCACAAGTATGGATGCCACGGTAGGGGAATGATGAAGCTTCCAACGTCTTTATTGAGCACGGTGTCGCCCTGTCCTCATTTATGAGGTCTTCAAGATGCAAACGGGAGCTGGCAGATGTAAAATCCACAGTCCACAAACTTTGACAACATCCTCCCTTCCTGCAATGAAATGGGAGCTTTCAAACAGGTTATGAATGTTCCTCCAAGCAAACAGGATAGAGGAATTTCATTAGAGAGGATGTGCAGATGACAGATGAAATAGGAAAGGAGGCAAGAGATGGATGGTGTGAGGACTATGGCAGCGACCCTCTCAACAAGAAAAGCTCCTCAAATCAGCATAATGTTGTTGACCCACTGTAAACTAGCTGTGAGATGTGGATAATAGTAGAAGGGCGTCTGGGAATAGAGAGAGGGGTGGTGACTCCTCTTGGGCTTACGTGTGTTGCAACAATATTTTTGTGATGGTATGTGTGGAATCTCAATGTGGGAGCTCACGATTTCTAGTAATATGGGCGTTTGGATGCTTAACCATTCGTCTCAGGCAACAAAGAATCAAATTAAGCTTGCAAGATATGATCTCAATGGAAAATATAGGGAGGAATTGTAGGCCGTCACGCCACATTCTCCTACTTGGTTTTTTATATCTTACATATAAAGATACATTATCATTTAAAGGTTGCAGATCTTATGGTCATTTGCTGAAAATGATTGAGATAAAGGATAAGTGAGATTTTTTATATCTTACATATAAAGATACATTATCATTTAAAGGTTGCAGATCTTATGGTCATTTGCTGAAAATGATTGAGATAAAGGATGAGTGAGATGAATTAGCTACTAGTCTCTTAACATATTGGTCAAGACATTATAAACTCTTCGAATCACATGGTGTGTGATCATCCTGTTGAAAGGAGGCAATTCTTGGCTTGATATTCTTATATCTGGGTATGACTTTAACCTAGCTATATTGTCGGTGGGAATAAAAAGTTGAAAAAAAAAGAAAAAAGGAGTATTTATGTTCCACCTTGTTCTGTAATGAAAATGGAGACGGTATTACTAGCTTTGTGCATACCCTTATATTTTTTATATTTTTTGTAAATGTAATTATTCAATCAGTTATGCCTACAAATTTTGATGAAATATATTAGTTCTCAAAGCAATGATAAATGTGCACACCTTGTTTTAAGTTGGGAAAGAACCAAATTTCATTGTTATCAAGTATTTAATAAGTTAAGCAATCTGGCATGTGCATTGTTGTTACTGTCAAGGGCAATGCACACCTTTTGAATATCGAATGAGTTTGTATGATATGGACTCATTTTGTGAGATTAACATTTAATTGAAAATGTTTTAATTGAAGGTCTAAATTGATTAGACAAGACAAACACTAAGAAGGTTGAGACACTATGGAGTGACTTATGAAATTATTCGTTGTTATTGCTTTATGTGTAATTTGTACCTTCTATGTTGTAAGATACCATGTTCTAAACCTAAATACAAACTCTTTCCTAACAAGAGTGTGATTTATCTACATTTATATATTGTTGCGTTTGGTTGCTTGCTTGTTGCACAATGTTGGATTTTGAAAGATGTGCATTGAGTTGTGATGTTTCTACATCTTATGACCATTAAAAAAGAAGAAGAGTTGATTAATCAACCTATTGCTACGATACAAAATCACCAACTAGTGACAATTAAGGTCATATTTAGTATAATTTATGGCAAGTGCAAATGTTATCTAGTTCGTGAACTAGACTATTATAAGAATAGGGGTTATCCTATAAGGTAAATAAAACTAGAAGGCTAAGAAAATTATTAATACTAATATTATGGACACTTTTATATCTTAATATGAAGATATGATGAGCATAGTGTTGTCAATTGTCTAAAGTTTGACTTGGGTATTGATCATGCTTAAAGTAAGTTTATAACTATTGTGTTATGTCTCACAATGTCCAAAGGATTTTTATGTGGCCTTGTTGATGTATGTTGTGTTCCATCTATGATGATATCATTAAATATTATGATACTCTAACATTGTTGAACCATACTATAATGGGACCTCATTGGAAGCCATATTGAGGCTTTTGCATTATTATTGCATCAAAACAATATTTTGATTACTTCTATTTAGGAATGTACACTCTTTATCAATATTCTATCTTTAGATTGAGTTTGGATTGCCTAGCAACTTTGTACCTAGGTATATGTAGATCTCCAAGCTTGGAGAGATATATCTTGGATAATAGTTGTCAATTTCAAATATAGATCAAATGAAAGATTTCAAATAAAGCTTTAAAACACTAATCTATATCAAATGCAACCTCAAATAGAGCAAGAAATAAAAAACACAAAATCAAATAAGCGAAAACAAGATTTACCAAATTCAATTCGTGTTGCACTTGTTAGAGTAGATTTGTTCCAAATGATAGGGATGTTGTATTCACACTAATAGCATAGAATTATGTGAATTCATGATCCTTGAAAATGACTATGGATGGTGGATTTGTAGGTTTCCAAGAAGGGTGATCAATAGTGGAAATTTGATGAGAGATGGATGGTCTAGATTGAGTTGGTTGGATGGTTAAGAGATGGAGGGTGGAGAATAATGGAGAATTATTTAATTTAAAAAATAAAATTTGGGAGAGAGTTATGAGATGAGTGGTGAGGAATTTTTTTTTTTAATTCTTTAATTCATTTTTGGGTGGTTATGTGGGGGATTTAATTAATTAATTAAATCATGTGGAAAGGCAACTAGGACTACAAAAATGGATTAGGATAGGGAAAATATATTAGGTCTTAGGGAAAATTAGGACAATCCTAATAATAAATTTATTTTATTTAGTGAAACAGTTAGGACCTAGGGATAAAATTAGGTGTCTACATTTTGCTCCTTGTTGAGATGATGTGACTAGAAGCAATGTCGTTTCAAAGAAGAATGAAAATATAGATGCAAAATGAGATGGAGAAAGGATGAGGCTTATAAAAATGTTGGGGATTATGAAAAAGAATGGGGCTTATATAAAGGAGGAAGGATGATGCCCCCTTGAGAGATTAAGAAAGATCCAAAAGAACCCAAGTAGGCTCTCAAACTACAAAGGAAGGTGAGAAGAGTATGCCAAATAGTGTGAGTAACATGGTTTTTGATATAGCACTTGATGTTATGCACCACGATATGAAGACCAGGGTGACGATGCTTCAAATGCGTGATGATGCGTCAAAGGACAAGTCATAGCAGACCAATTGGTCGAATCACCATTAGAGGTAGAAAACCCACCGATATCAGAATTTCTAGATGATTCCATCTTTACTTTCACAACATCCAAGTAGTGGAAGCTATATTTTGATGGATCACATACTCAACATGGATCTAGAGCAAGGATACTATTTATCACTCTGCAAGGAGATTGCATACCCAAGTCTTTTAGATTGGTTTTCCCTTGCACCAATAATATAGCAGAGTATGAAACACTAATCATAGGATTAAGGACAACAATTCAATGGAAAATTCAGGAGCTACAAGTCTATGGAGATTCACAACTAATAGTGAACCATGTCAATGATGATTATTAGACAAAGGATGGAAAGCTTACACCATACAAGAAAATGGTGGATACCTACACATAGTGCTTCATTGACCTGACTTTTGAGTAGATACCAAGGATCAATAACATAGCAACTGATGCAATGGCAACTATTAGGTCATTACTAGATAATCCAAAGAATAGCTCAAAATACGAATTCCTTATGGAACAACTTCTCATATTAGCATTTGTGGTTGCAGAGTCAAAATTTGTGTGTGAGTGTGTCGGTCCCGATTCACCTTGGTACCATGATATTTTCACCCACCTACATAGAGGTATATTTCCTACTAATGTAACCCCTAACTCACACAAAACCTTTATTAGAAGAGCCTCACAATTTTTCATTGTTGGTGATACCCTATATCGTAGAAGTTTTGATAACACGTTACTCAGATGTCTTAACCAGGAGGAAGCTTATGCCACTTTGAAATAAATACACAAAGGAATATGCAGGTCACATTTGAGTGGTGTAACCCTAGCTAAAAATTTGTTGCGAATAGGATATTATTGGCCTACCATGGAGCAAGAGTCAAATCAATTTGTAAAAAAATGTTTACAATGTTAGCAACATGGAGATCTTATTCATGCTCTGACACAAGAGCTCCAACCAATGGTAACTCCATGGCCATTTTCTCAATGGGGGCTTGATCTCATAGGAAAAATCACACCCACTTCTTCTAATGGACATAAGTTCATTATTACCGCCATAGAGTATTTTATGAAGTGGATGGAAGCTATTCCTATGACATATCGCAGGGAAACAAATCTCAAAGTTCATCCTTAATTATCTTATTTTCCGTTATGGTGTTCCACAAGCCCTTATCATAGATAATGAAACACCCTTAAAAATCAAGATGTAAGAGATCTATGCAATAAATTCAATATGAAACACCATTTCTCAACCTCATACTATCCCCAAGGAAATGACCAAGTTGAAGCCTCGAATAAGAGTATTATCAAGATTCTCAAAAAGATGGTTAATGACACTAGCACAATGAATATTCCCTTGGACCACTAACACCACTTTCTAGTCTATTTCACATAATTCAGCCATTTAATTAAATAATGTCAATTATTTAGTTAAATTCACTATTTCTTCTATTAATTAAATAAATCAAATTTATTTAGTTAATTCCCTATTCTTCATACTAATTTCACTCTCACTTGATTAAATAATTAAAATTATTTAATTAATTGTCATCATTTACATTTGATTAATAATTCATGATTATTTAATTAAAGCATTTCTCTCATTCATTTGCACAATTAAATAATTTAATTAATTGTTTAATTGGCTAATTTCTTTCAAATCCTCCAACTTTTCCCACTTGCAAAATGAATATTCCCTTGGAATATTCCATTTTCAAATTCAAATATTCCCCCCCAAATAGAAATATCTCTAACATTCCTCCAATATATTTCCTAAAAATTAGGGAATTAGTTGGGTCTCTCATGGATCTTGAGCCCTTTATCTAATCTTTGATCCATGCCTCATGGATTATCAACTATTGGATTCATCCTTGATCCATGTCTATTCCTCTCATTCAATTTCATCCATTGATTAGCCTTTTTTATCTTCACCATTGATTTCAATTTTGAAAATCTATAAATAGTGAGCCATTTCTTTATAATAAGGATCCACAAGCTATTCAGTTTTCTTTGTACATCATGGATTTTGTCTAAATTGTAGCACTCCACATATATGGACATAATCCCCCAATGGGATTAATGTTTGTACTTGTTTGATTGCTTTCATTTGATCTTCATTTGATATTTCATACTTTGAAAGATAATTTTCTTGTGTAAACAATTTCATTGAGATTTATATGTTTAATTGATCATTAGCTTTGCAAATATTATTCACTTTAGCCAATAGGTCAATTAAGTTTATACATCTACAAAATGGCATGCCCGATGGAACCCCATGTCCCTAATTAACAAATTTTGCTTGAGATTTTTGTGTTTTGCTGGAACCCGAGGCAAACCAGTGCACTTGTCAAATACAAAGTCATGCACTTGTTTTATTGCAATGCACTTGTTGCATTGTGGCACAGTTGTCATGTCAAAGGCTCATGCATTTGTTATTGCAACACGTGCTTGTTAATTTCTTAGTTTCTATTTTGCAAAATTTGCATAGCAATGTACTTGATTAGAGTGACGCACGTGTTTAGAGGCAAAGCAACGCAGTTGAAAATAGCAACACACTTGTTAGGAATAGTCCAACGCATTTGTTTGACAAACCAATGAACTTGTCTGACAAAGCCACACACTTGCAGGTAAAATAGAGAGCTAAATCTTAGGTTGATCATTTGAATTTCATGATTATTTGATTTCTAACCCTAACCTGGTTTGTTATTTTATGTTTATGAAAGTAATTTTTTTGCAGAAGTTGAAGGAGTGATCAAGCATTGAAGTCAAGTGTTTATTAACACTTCATTATCACGAGTTCATCAATTTTACAAAGTGTTCGTGAAGGATAATCTGAGAGCACTTTTAATTCAAGCTTTAAATTAGGTTCATTTTTCAATTTAGTGCTTAATAATTGAACTTTTCACATTTTGGAATTTTGTGCTTAACAATGAACAATTCAACTTTCTTTTTCAATTTGGAGTTAAAATTGAACCATACAATCTCACCTTGGTTTGGGTTTTAAAATTGAACAAAAAAAATCTTACACTTCTTTTTGGTGCCTTAAAATTCATTTACACTTATCTTTTGGTGCACCTAAAATGAACAATGTGTTGTGTCTTCTATGCTTGGTAAACTAGTAGTGTGTATCCTCTCCCCTTGCACTTCGTGCAATCTTGTGTGAAGAGAAACACTCCTAGTTTGTGTTATTTTCTCTTTGAGTCACTGAAGGCATCTCGTATACGTATCCTCTCCCCTTGTGTCATTAGACGATCCTGGGTGACGAGAAATATTAAGACACTTAAGTCTTCCTTTTTTAGTAGAAGAGGCCTTCCTTGAGATACATCTTGCAATGGATAACTCAAGGAAACCTCCAAGTACGTGTTCAGGTGGGCTATATAAAAGGTGCTAAAGCGAAAGCTAGTAGTACTTATCTTGTGATGTATACCACACGTGTCAATTTAGATGTGGGTGTATAGACCACAAAGAGGTTGACTAGAGGCTTTAGTGTCTCACATTTGACGCTATACCATGGGTGTTCACTGAGTCACTATGAGCCATTGTATTTATAATCCTAAGACTAGATGGCCATTGCATTGAGTCATAGTAGTGCATCGTGATAGCATCGTCACGAGAAGTTACTTACTATGTATGGTTCATGGTTGAGGCATAAGGTGTCTTGCTAGAGTTCACACTCTTTCAAGGCCAAGGGTATCAAGGTGGTACATGACCTTGGTATACCCTATGTTCCCACTCCTTGGTCGATACAGATTAACCTTCTGGTGGTAAGCCTATTGTGAGGAGATGTTCCTTTACTACTAGCTAGGGATGTGCTTGACTTGTGTTATCAAAATTTTCTTAGTAAGCTTCATGGAAGAAAGCTTGTGAAATATCCCCCTTGCCTATATTGAGTCAATGAACACTTTGCTTATCATTCAAACACTCAAAACAAACATTAACATGGTTATGACTAAAACTTCAAACCCTTTGAACATAATTGAGTGCACTCAAAGGACATTATACTACTGCATACATCTAAGTCTATCTTGTTTTTATCAAAACAATATCTTAGTGCGCTTCCTAGTATTTTTGTTCATATCTTTTCTCACTATGTCAAAGAAACCTAGGGAACTATAATTTAGCACTTTGGCTTTCACAAATTTTGAGCTTTTGTGAAAAACAACTTGCTTTGTTATATACATCTTAGTCATAAATAATTCATAATCAAGACTTCTATGTGGTAAAAATAATTCATGCTAAATCAGATTTTAAGAATTGAACCCACAAAGTAGGATTCCCCTTGGTTACAACATTCAAAATTCACTTGGTTACTTGATTCAAAAAAAAATTGGTTACTTATTTCAACAAAACAAAGAAGGAAATTCATGCTTAAGATTGCTTTTATCAAAACAAATATTTGGTTCATCCTTAAATCAAAACATTATTCCCCATCAAACATTAAAACATTGTATAAGGTTCTTAATCACAAACATTTGAAAATTGTCAAACATAAACTTAGATTGTCATTTAGGGATTAAAATCATTCAACATCAGAAACATCAAACATCCAATCAAACATCATAAACATCTCATATTAAATCAACAAACTTAAACATTTGGGAAAAAATCATTTAGGATTGAAAGTTTTATCACATCCACTAATTTAGCCTTATCCTTGAAAATGATCTCTTTTTCAATATGTTTAGGTTAAGTTACCAAACATCAATTGTAAAAAAACTAACTTTGGAGTCATGAGTGTACTCCCAAAATAGTGGGTTCATAATCAAACACGTTAAAATCAAAATCAAACCAATTCCTAGGTGTAGTCCAAATCAAAAGTTTCATATCATCATCATTGTCATTGATCCAAAATCAAACTAAACATCATCATTGACAACAAATTTTAGGTTACAAAATACATTTTCAATCTTATATGGTCACAACAAGATCACAATACAAGAAATCTACAGAGGTTAACCCTAAGGAATCAAGAGATCCTAACTCAAGTGTTAGTATCAACCCTATGGAATGCCTCAAACAAGTGATGTTTCTCCAAAAACAACCACAAACCCTCTAACAACAACCACAAGTAGAAGGGGAAACTATGTATATTGAGGAGGAACCAAAACCACATGTGTTACACCCCAATTGTGTAATTACCTAGTTACTGTTACTATGTAGGGTAACTATTGCATGTGTGAATGTACTTTGAATTTTGATTGAGAATATATGTGTGCTTGCACTTTGTTATCAACGAATTGTGAATGAATGTTATTTCATTTAATGTTATGTGATGGAATGCATATATGAGAAATAGATGGTTATTGAATTGGATATTCTAACTATGGATAAATATTATGTAAAAGCATATTTTGTTGAACAACTGACTACTGTGGGAATGTGTTAGTTGGATGCAGGTACATGTTCAATCCTCTAGGTGGAGGGGAAGTATCACCCAGGAGAACAACTTGGTTAGGTAACCAGTAACGTAACGTAACCGAGCTTACACTCACACTCATAGTAGAACAGTTGAGTCAAGTTAATATGTCGAGAATTGGTAAGTCATCCTTAGTTTGATGTGTTTGCATTAGTAAGGGTCTTGATTACTATTGAATGCATGCTTGGATGATGTTTATATGTTTAGAGCTTAAGAGTTCTTCCTTATTACTGTGCTTGTATTGATGAGGTGAACACACGTGGAATGCATGTATATGTATACATATGCATGTCCAGGATAGACCATATGCATGAAGGAACACATACATGAGAGTACATAGGTAGACATACCTATGCAAACTTATGAACAGGTTGCTTATGAGCATGGAGCTATCAAATGCACAATATGACATGAATGTGTATATGTATTAATACACCATGTACATCTATTCCCTATCAACACGATAGTAATTGTGTATGTGCTTGATTGTGCAATCGAATGTGTGTGTGTGTATGTGTGAAATATATACATATATCCATATGTATACATGTATCAATACATACATATGTTTGACAAATGAAAATGTCTATATGTATCAGTATATGTATACATACATATACATGTACATAGAGGAATATATATATATATATATATATATAAATACAATTGATATGGTTATTATTATTATGTGAATATTAACTTGTTCGTATTTATTTATATATCGAATGTATACATACTCAATTGACACAAAATATATATATATATATAGTAGCATATATATACATATACATATATGTGTGTGTGTGTGTGATATAGTGTTAATGCTATTTATTGACATATATATGTATATGTACATATATAAATATATATTTTTATATATATGTAATGCTTGGAGGCCGATTTATATATATATAATATAGGCCAATTGTATTTAAGATATGCAAAGTATTTAAAGGCTGAATAATACATATGTTGACATTAGATAAAGGCTGAACTATATGCAAAGTATTGCACAGTAATAAAGGTCGCTATGGAAGATAACCATAGTCGATACTATTGGAAATACATCTTTTCATTATTAACAATGAATTACTCCAACTTGGACATTTCTATACAAAGCGATGGAATGTTTATAAGATGTAATATAAAGTATAAAGCGTATAATAATAGGAAAAACACACAACAATATATGAAATGGTCAAAGCACCAATAATACACTATTATTGAGGAGTGACTCATCTCTGCTCTATTGCTTGGTTAAACTATGACCAAGCTGACATGGTATAGGTGCTTGCCAGTAAACAAAGGACTATTTCAATAAGAATAACTATGCCAAAAGATAAGGAGTTGGCTAAGTACTTGGGGCCAACATATAGAAGCTCTTAAATTTGTAGAATTCTATCTTGGTTGCAATTTGACTATCATCATTTGAACATGTGCATATTTGAATTAGTCTTTTGTTGTTGTCAAATAGAAGGGTTGATCTATAGCATTTTATGATGAGTTTATACTTAGTTTGTTGCCACCTTTAAGCTGTTTGTAGTGAGTCAAATTGCATGGAGAAAGGTGTCGACTGTTAATGCCATTTTTGTAGGCTGCAATGTCTCATTTTTTCTATATAAATAGATGGGATAGCTCCCTTATTTGAAATGCATTATTTTGCAAACTTATTATGTTGCAATTATTTTGAGAGCTATTTATTCTGAGATCTGAAAGTTATAAGATGTGAAATACTTTGTGAATGCAAATTGTTCTTGAGAGAGAAGTCACAGTGAAATATTACTTTAGAAGGATTTAGTGAAGCTAGCAAGCTATTGTTGGAAGGTTGTGCATCAAGTTAGTCAATTGGATTAAGCGTATACAAGCATGAGGATCTAGTCTTCTCTTATTTGTCTTAATTTATGAAAGATTGAGATTTGAGTGCTTTATTTGATTTGCTTGAGATTACTTGCATTAGGGAATCATAGTATTTGCTTTGGAAAGGAAAAATAAGTTTTATGATATCTATGAAAGTGTTTGTACTTACTCCGTAATAGGAGGAATTTTTTGTCATTAGTATAAGTATACTAGATATGATTAAGCAAGGATAGCTTATGGGATATTGATAGCTAAGTTATTTGATTAAATTAGATAGCTTATAAAGTTACACCTAGGGTTTGATTATCCTTTAAAGGGAAGGTAACTTATATTTATGCTTTATGAGTAGATTTACTATTAAGTTGTGGGAAAAGGGAATAGGTTGTCTCTAGGGTTAAAGACTACCCATTGAAAGAAAAACCTATGCATAGTATATAGTGGCCTTAAGTCAAATTGACCTTGAGTAGTGTATATGAGTAGGATGACTTTCATTCAAAGTACTGGTGAGAAAATTTTGGCCAAAGTAGTGTGATTGCCTTTGGCTCCACTATCAATTCACCATGATCCATTTATATGCATGCTAGTGGGTATATGCAGGATCATCATGGAAAAAAAAGGCCCTTAAGTGGCAAAAAAATTAGAAAAATCAGAGTTAGGCAACTTGACGTAAAAATTTGAATAAGTTATCTATATTATTTCAAAAATATATAAGAATAGAATTTGTAGCAAATTGAATGTAGTTTCTAAACTACTAGGTTTATTTAAAAAAAAAATCTCTTTGGTGAAAATTTGAAATTTCAATGCATTGAGTACTTAAATTGGGGAAAAAATAAGTAGGTGTCTGTTTGACCACCTAACCACAATAAAATGATAAAAAAAAATTATAATATTTTAGATATAAGTAAAGAACTCATGTCCAGATGTGATGCATATTTTTTTTGTAATTTTTTTGCAAGTAAATAATTAATTATGATTTTTTTATTACAACTTTTAGAAAATATAAAAACTCGTATATCTGACCACCTTAACTTGGTCAAAACTTCATGAAATTCATTTTTTTTTTAATCTTATGGTATGCAAAACATAGAATATGATGCATGTTTCAAATTCAAAAAATGTGATATCGTTTGAAAGCTATAGATGTTTTTCAATCAACCTATCAATCAAGACTTTAGTCGTAATTCAAATAGAAAATCAATAATAATTATTTATTAAATTCAAAGTAAAACATAATTTATATTGGTGGAAAGCTGAGATTATCCTTTAAAAACCCTTTTCGTTTCATCAATTTTGGGTAAAAAAAAGTTGTCAGCCACATACTCTACACATACCCATTATATCGCCACTTTTTGGCCCATCATGATCCTACACAAACCCTAGTCCTAGATTGTGGGTTTACAAGTTCTAGTCATGTAGGACACAACACTAAGCTCAGATTGGTTTTCGTTATGTGGTTACTCTACCAAAGTCTTTGTCGAAGGGTAGGGCCATCTATCGAATGATAGATGTGCGAGGGACCGCATATGAGTTTGTGGTTGGGAAAAAAGTGTTTGAGTGATGTTTCTCCTCCTCAGTAGGCGACAAAAGACCAATATTTGAAAGGAGGTTCTTGGACTATCTATAGCTATGGCTTTGAAGCTCGGTTGAGCTATGTATGTACTTTGTACACATTCTTTGAAATATTGTAATTGTGGAATATTATATTGGAATGAAATCATTGTTGTTTATTGTTATGGCATCTTTGTTCATTTGTTCTTTATAAAATAAAGAAATTTTTTATGGCATTGGTTAAGCTACATAGTTTATTTACTTGCAAAGTGAAAACTTAGGAAAAATTACTTCAGTGAATGGTTGACATATTACATGTGGTATCAGAGCTACTAGGTTTAGCTCTAGAACCTATGAGCTCATCATACTTTCCGTCCAACGTTATCTATGTTGGGAATAGGATGCCATTTAATTGCAATCCTAAACATATTTCATGTATCTTCTAAGTCCTTGGAAAGTGTTCCCCAACACCAGAATTACAAAGAGATTAATTTTGAATGAAATGAACATGTAAACTAGTATTTGTAATTGTTTTTAAATGAAAGGAACATGTAGGGACACCCAAGAAGAGCTCCTACAAAATAGGAGCACATGGGGCACCCACATGGGAGGTGGAACCCACCTTACTTAAGTTAACTATTTGGAGGATTGATAACACTTCAGTAATGAATATTTAAATCCTACAAGTTAGGGATTGATATTTACATGAGTTTAGTTCAATTATGGTTAAGTTATCTTCAATTGCATGTAGTTAGTTTGAGTTGAATGCTAGTTGACTTCAGTTGTCTTAAGTCGCATGACTAATGACTTCAGTTGCATGATAGATAACAGGTGGATACATTCAATTAAGTGGGGATGATCAATCATGCATAATGTTTGCATGAATTGGTGGAGAGATATGTTTCAGTTAACTAAGATTGACTTGGACCCACCTTGGGCGCCCAAGTTGGCATCTTTGAGTTAACACCTTTTGCATGAGAAGATATTTACAAAGCTTAGTTAAGTGGGGCCATTCTTGGGCGCCAACTTTGAGGTGATGCTTGCAAGATATTTTCTTGACCAACTATCAGTTAAGTGTTTAGTTTGGGGTGCCTAAATTGAGAAGACTTTGGTTTTGACTTCATGTTACAGTGTGGAACTCTACTTGCACAATCTAGGTGTAGATTTTTGAGAGGAGCTTTATGCTTTTATATTTGATAACTCTTATGAGTTTACATGCTTACTAATTGTCTGTTTATTGCAGCAATTGCATCAGAGTTGGACAACCATGCACAAAGGGTTTTTTACAGGAACTAGAAATTTTTCAAAAGGAATTCAACAAGAAAGTGGCCAAAGAAACACAGTTGGTGAACATGTTGGTATCTCCTAGAATAAATCAGAATGGCTTAGCATAGTGACTCTTCATCCTACATAGAGACCTTTTTTGGCAGTCAAGTGGACCTTTTTGCAGCAGCCTAGAAGGGTATTTTGTTCAGCTAAATTGATGTTGGATAATTATTGATCATGTGTTTAGCTAATTGTTGTATATGTAATGGGAAGGGGCTGGTTTTCTTGTAATGGGAGGGGTTTAGTTTTGTTGTTTATGTAAACAGTTGTATGTTGTAAACAACTTTATGTTGTAAATGTTCTCCTTGTATTTTTGTTGTCTCAACAATTATCAATACAAAAATTGCATCAAAGTTTATTACAGGTTAACAGGTATAGCTTGTGCATGTGTGAGGGTTTGAAGCATGGCATGGGATGTGTGGATTCATGCTTGGTCACATGGAATGCATGTATATCTTGTGTTGTAGAAAGTGTATGAGATTTTTGTGCAAGTTGTGAAGAGGGATTGTTGAGGGCAAGGAAACATATCATCAAGGATTGATACAGTTTTATTGTAATCTTGTTCTAAGGTTAAATAATACAAGCACTATTGATTCTAGTGGAGTTTTTTCCTGAAAGGGTTTCTCCACATATATGTTTTGTCACTTCTATCTTCTTGTCTCATTCTTCTACAATCTTTTGTCTCTTTCTACAATTGGTAAAATTGATCTAAACAAATAATCATACAAAAAGAATTGTGACAAAGAACACTTAATTAAATCTACAGTCACATAGGTTTACAAGTTTTAAGCTACAATTTCATCATCATTTTCAACAATATAATGATTGGAAATTCTTGTGCCAGGATGGTGCATCTCCAGTTAACTGCTAGAAAGTTAGTAATCATGAATGAACAATACTTGAAGGCCAAGAAGGAAAGAGAGGCCATCATTTGAACAATTGAGGGTACCAACTATGACAATTCCATCTAGTTAAGTGACATTGAAACTTTCAGTCACACACTTTATCGAATTAGTGATGTAAAGAGAAAGATGAAGATGAAGGCCCAATAAAACTATTTACCTTCCATCTCACTAGAGAAGTCTAAGTTTGTGTCACTTTATAGGGATGTGCTCTTAGAAGGGAGTGTCAATGTGACATTTATCTTTAGGGACCCTAGAGCTCTTCCAATGGCAGAAGTAATTGTAATTTACTTGAATAAAGAACCAAAGGGTTATGCACCTCACAACTATGTATTGGATGACAAATTAAAAGGTTATTATCCATTATGGGATAGATATGAACAATTAAGAGATGAAAAAAAAGATAAAGATGAACAATAATCACAATCTATAGGGTATACCCCATTGAGTTACATGTCTGAGAGTGAATCCGAGGGATACTCTCCACTTGAATATCTAAATAGTCACTCCATGTAATCTAAAGGATATTGAAATCCTTGTGAATTAATACAATTGTGTGTTTATCAAAAAGCTTATGCTTAAGTCTTATGTGGAATTCCTTATGTGCAATTAAATGCTCATTTAAATGTTTTCCATAAGATAATGAAAAAATTATTAAATCTAATATGGATGAACCTTCAAGTATAATCTGTTCTTGTAAAGATGGTGAGAACATGAAAAAATCCTAGTAGAAGCCAAGAAGTTGGGAGAGGATAGTAAGTGTTGAAGCTAGACTAGATCAAATCTTGACAAGATTGGGAAACTTAGAGAAATGAATAGGTGTAAAGAATAGAGTTGAGAAGGAAATTCCAAACAACAAGAACTAGGGAGAAATCTCTTCTCACAAACATGATCAAACCCAAGATCATGAGAGAGAGAAATCACCTTCTCTATCTGAGAAGACTAATAGGAAGCATATGGCTTCTGAACTCTCTAGAGATATGAAGAAAATCACCCCACCTAAGTTTGAAGGAAGCGCCAGAGGAGGTGAAGCTAAGACTTGGTTGGTCCAAATGGAGAAATATTTTGAAATTTGAAATTACATTGAGGTTACCAAAGTAGCCTAGGGAGCATACCAGTTAGCAGGAGAAGCCTCTAATTGGTAGATGAATAAAAAGATGGAACTCAATCTTAACTCGCTGAAATTGACATGGAGTGAATTGGTTGAAACTTTCCATAAAATATGGTTACCCCAACTCTATTTTGACCAAAAACTCATAGATTTTTAGAATCTGAGACAAGGCGAGATGATAGTTAATGAGTATTGGGAGAAGTTTACCCATCTGCTATGTTATGTTCCCATGTACTAGAAGGATAAAAAAATTTGTATAAGAAACTTCATCATGGGACTTGATAATCAGATTGGGGGAGAGGTAGATGTTCACGGTCCAGCTACTATGGATCTTGTATATGAGAAAGTGGTTAAACAAGGGTAGAACCTCAAATCTATCTCCATCTGGTAGGAAAACAAAAAACGTAAGAAGATTGCAGGAGTTCAAGACAAACCAACTCCAAGGAAGGATGAAGTTGTGTAAAACATGCCAAAGCAAGGAAAAAAAGGATCCCATAATAGTGGGAAATATTCAAGAAAAGAATGTAGGAAGAATGGTTCCAGTGGTGGGAATAACAACAATGTTGGTGGAAATGCTAGTAAATATAGAGAACTTGTGAGGAGAAAAGGACTGGCTACTAGATGTTTCACTTGTGGAGGAGACCACTACGCGAGTCAATGTCCTAATAAGGCTTCGAGACCATGATCTTATGGTAATCCACTTCCTACCCAACAAGCGATGTTCTTGAAAAAGATTCATGCTATTGTGGATGATCGCTAGGCAGAGTATCAAGTGAATCCAATAGAGACTCCAAGTATTTTTTTTGGCTTACCCATTTCTATACTTATAGATACTAGAGCAACTGAAAATTTTATTTCACCTAGAGTAGCTAAGAAAATATCTAGAAAAGTTGGTTAAATGACAAAGTATTGGGATGTAGAATATGCAAACCAGACAAGAGCAATGGTGGAACAATGTTTTTTCGAAGCTAGGATTGAGCTACCTTGTTTTTCTACAGAAGTGAACCTATATGTCACACCTTTACAATCCTCTTATGTTAAATCCTAGGTATGAACTGGTTATGGAGACATAGGGCCAAGGTAGATTTCCATGCCAAAATAGTAGAATTTTTAGATGATCTTGGTAATCAAGTGAAGTTTCAAGGGATACCTAGGGAGGTCAAGATTTGTTAGATCTCAAAATTGCAATTGTTAAGGGCTAAGAAGAAAGGGTGCAAACTCTTTGCTATCAAGATGGAAAAGCTAGAAGAGTATAAGGGATCAAATTCACAAGAGAATTTGGATAAATTTGGATCACAAAACTTCCAAGAGATGGAAGATGGAGAAATGGAAGAAATTGGAATGTCGGATATGGAGAGATATCCTATTTTGAGAAGATTTCCAGATGTATTTCTAGATGAACTACCTGGTTACCACCAAAAAGGATATTTGATTTCTCAATAGATATAGTTCCAAGATCTAAACTTATTTCCAAGGTACCTTATAGGATGAAGAAAACTTAACTAATGAATCTTAAGGTACAATTGGATGAATTTTTGTCTAAAGTGTTGATAATACCAAGTGTATCACCTTGGGGAGCACCAATACTCTTTGTGAAAAAGAAGGATGGAACTTTGCGATTGTGCATAGATTATTGCATGCTTAACAAAGCTACGATAAAGAATAAGTATCCATTGCCATGCATTGAAGATCTATTTGATCAAATGAGGGGAGCTTATCTATTTTCAAAGATTTATCTAAGATCTGGATATCATCAGTTGAGAGTTAGGTATGAAGATATCTTTAAGAATGCTTTCAGAACTAGATATGGACATTATGAGTTTATAGTTCTACCCTTTGGTTTAACAAATGCACCTGCAACATTTATGAACCTTATGAATAACGTATTTAGGGATTGTCTAAATAAATTTTTCTTGGTATTCCTAGATGATATTTTCATATATTCAAAGAATGAGGAGGAACATTGTAGGCATTTAGAGATAGTGCTACAATGGCTTAGAGAACATAAGTTGTATGGAAAACTCTCTAAGTGCACCTTCTTTCAGAAGAGAGTACATTATCTTGGACATGCAATTTTAGTAGTAGGTATTTCAATAGATCTAGCTAAAATCAAGGTAGTGCTAGAATGGCTAGTGCCCAAGAATGTACATTTAAGGTTAGGAGTTTTATGGGTTTGGAAGGATACTATAGAAAGTTTGTTGCAAACTTCTCCAAGATAGCCTTTTTTATTACTTCTTTATAGAAGAAAGGGAAAAAGTTTGAGTGGACAGAGAAGTGTCAAGTAGCCTTTGACCTACTTAAGGAAAAGTTGACAATTGCAACTATTTCGAAAGTGCCAGATATAGAAGGTGACTTCACTGTTATCACAGATGCATCAGGAGACAGCTTAGGAGGTGTTCTAATGCAAGAAAGGCAAGTAATTGCTTATGAGTCAAGGAAGTTGAAACCTTATGAGCAAAATTATGCATCACATGATTTACAATTAGTAGCAATGGTTCATGCATTGCAAATGTGGAGACATTACTTGTTAGGGAAACCCTTTGAGATGAAAACTGATCATCATGGATTGAAGTATTTATTCACTCAACCAAATTTAAATGCAAGACATAGAAGATGGTTGGAGTTAATAGTTGATTATGAATTTAATACCAGTTATATTAAAGGAAAAGAAGATCAAGTTGTTGATGCGTTGAGTCGAAGACATCATATTGCCTCGATAATGACAATTCAAACCAACTTTAAAGGTCAAGTATTGCAAAAATGCAAAGAGGATGAGTACTATATACAAGTTAAGAAAGAACTCACAAGCATTCTGCAAGATGATAGGTATGAAGATTTTCATTTTGAACCTAATGGATTACTTAGGTATAAGGGAAGAATGTATGTACCTGACTTAGAAGAGTTAAGAAATATGGTATGGAAAGAAGTTCATGAAGCACCATACTCTAGACACCCTGTAGTGACGAAAATGTTGGCAGATGTAAAGCCACTATACTTTTGGAGAGGGATGAAAGGAGATGTTGCTAGATTTGTGACAAGGTTTCTTGAATGTCAAAGGATGAAAGCAGAGCATCATCATCCAGTAGGTTTGTTATACCCACATGATATATCAGAGAGAAAGTGCCAAGTCATAAGTATGGAATTTGTGCAAGGATTTCCTATGTCAAGAAATAAGCACAATGCCATTCTTGTAGTTGTAGATAAGCTTTCTAAGGTAGCACATTTTATACCTGAGAATCTAACTGATGGAGCTCTTTTCATAGAAAGGAATTTTTTGCAAGAAGTGTTTAGGCTACATGGAATTCCTGAGAAGATAATCTTGGATAGGTGATGCAGGAGCATCCAAGGTGTAAGAGCAATCTTGCATCACCCAAAAAAAAATGTTTCTTTTCAATAAGGGCTAAATTTCGTAGGGTTACTATTTTAGTAAGTTTGCATTTATGCACAACTAGACACAAAATCTTACAAAGACCTCCAAAATGGTAAATAGAAGCCAATGGCGAAGAAATCACTTTAATACCATTTGTCATTTGAGAGATATTAAAATTTTAATTTTTGAAAATCCTAGTAAAATCTTCGGGGTCAATTTTGAGGCACTTAGAGGCTCTAGATGGGCCTGAAAATTGGTGGAAAACAAAAGTAGTTGGCCTTAAGGCCCTACTTTCTGGTCTCGAGACCTTTCCAAAAAGGTATTATAATAGAAAATCTGACAGTCAGATCAAAAGTTATGACCCCGCGAAGTTGTAATACCAAAATTAATAAAATTTCAAAATATTTTCCTGAAGAAGTTACACTTTCCAGAAGATTCTAGGGCGGTTACACCTTCCAAATAAAGGATGTAAAGGGGGACTAAAGAGAAGAGGCTAGAGCAGAGTAGATGGTGGCTCCGTTTTGCAGATTTGTAGATTCATGTAATCAGAAAGCCTATGTGATGGCAAATATAACATTGTAATTTCATTTTCATTTAAGTGATAATAGAAAATATTTGCTTTCCTTATTGCATTTTGTTTGTGCCATTATCTATTGTTTTTGTGAGTTTTAGATTGTAACGGGAGTGCCCTTCATCAATAGGGATGCACAAGTCACTTCAAGGTTTTGGAAAACCTTATTTTTCGCACTAGGGAATCAACTAAATATTAGCTCAACATATCATCCAGAAATGAATGGAAAAATGGAAAGGGTGAATGAAGTATTGGGAAACCTACTTAGAATGTATTGCATGGATCAAAAATACAAGTGGGAAGACTACTTGCCTTTGGTGGAATTTGCTTACAATAATTCCCACCATTCCACGATAAAGATGGCTCCTTTCGAAGCTTTATATGGTCAAAAGTGTCAAACCCCTATAAGTTGGGATAGAATTGAAGATAGAGTGAGCCTTGGGCCAAAAATGTTGGATGAAATGGAAGAGCAAGTGAGGATTATTAAGCAAAGGTTAGTTGAAGCTAACAATAGACAAAAAAGCTATGTTGATGTGAAGAGAGTTCCTTGAAATTTTATAGTAGGTGACAAGGTGTTGTTGAGAGTGAAACCTCACAAGAGTTCAATCAAATTTGGGAAATCTTCCAAATTAGCTCCACAATATGTAGAATCTATTGATATTTTTGAGGAAGTTAATCTAATAGCTTATCAAATTATGTTGCCACCAACTCTTTCTAAGATGCATAATGTCTTTCATGTTTCATACCTAAAGAAGTACGTGCTAGGTGATAATCATGTGATTGATTGGAATGATTTATAGGTACAAGACCCCAAACTGGTAACTCTTGAGCCTATCAAGGTGCTCGAAACATGTAAGCTTCACTTGCGTAACAGGGAAGTTCTACAGTGCAAAGTCCAGTGGGACTAGTATGTGGAAGACTCTACCACTTAGGAAGACTATGTTGAAATACAACAAAAGTTCCCACATGTTTTGAATGCATTTGAAAGTACTTGAAAACAATATGTTGTTGTTTGATTAGTTTATGTTACTACATAAAAATCATCGAGGACAATGATTCACAAGGAGGGGACTATGTTATACCCCAATTGTGTAATTACCTAGTTACTATTACTATATAAGGTAAATATTGCATGTGTGAATGTAATTTGAATTCTGATTAGAATATTTGTGTGCTTGCACTTTGTTATCAATGAATTGTGAATGAATGTTATTTCATTTAATTTTTATGTGATGGAATGCATATATGAGAAATAGATGGTTATTGAATTGGATATTCTAACTATGGAGAAATATTATGTGAAAGCGTATTTTGTTGAACAACTGACTATTGTGGGAATGTGTTAGTTGGATGAAGGTACATGTTCAATCCTCCAAGTGGAGGGGAAGTATCACTCAAGAGAAGAATTTGGTCAGGTAACTAGTAATGTAACCTAATTGAGCACACTCACAATAGAATGGTTGAGTCAAGTTAATATGTTGGGAATTAGTAAGCCATCCTTAGTTTGATGTGTTTATATTAGTAAGGGTCTTGATTACTATTGAATGCATGCTTGGATGATGTTTATATATTTAGAGCTTGAGATTTTTTCCTTATTACCTCTCAATCAATTGATCTTCTATAACTAGACCATTTATAGCCTTGCAATCCACATACTCAATATCAAACTTTTTTAGGATCATGACCCATTTAACCATACAGGTTGTGAGAGTTTACTTTGATAAAAAAATATTTCAATGGATCAATCTTGGAGATAAGATTGATTTGATGACTCTATTGAACAATCAGAATAATGAGAGGGGGGTGAATCAATATTCTTGTAAACCATTCAAACATTTAAACATCCAATCGACTTAACAGATTCAATTACAATCAATGAAAGAAAGCATGAAAAATCAACATCACATAACACATGAACACCAATATTTTTATGTGGAAAACCCAAAATGGGAAAAACCACGATGAGGTTAGCTCACAATATATTATAACCAGTTATAGTATATTTACGAAAGTGCTCATTGCAGGTGAACTTACTGCCCATTGAGAAAAATATAGAAGAGAGATTGTGGCTCACATCCTAGCTTGAACTGTTACAATTGCATCTATCATATGCATGAATTACGGTTTCAATGAATCTCAATAAACTCACTTTACACACTTCATTTTATTTTGATCTAACACTTTGCTTTCCTCTACATTTGCATCACTCTAATCTTCAACTCAACATTCAAAACTTAAATTCGCACTACTCTGATATTATTTGCACCACTCGCATCACTTACATGTCTCTTATTCCTTACCATCATTGAAACACCAAAATTGATCTAACATATATATCTACTTCAAGCATAACATCAATTAGGTCAGCCTAATTAGATGTATCATACAAAATATAGAAAATGTAACTTGTCAACTCAAATCCTTCCACACACACTTCACACCAAGATTCAAATCTCAAAAAACTTTGAAATAGGTCAGAATGGACTTATAATAGCTCCCATATAATACCACAATACATATTTAACCTTCGCATATCTTCAAACTTATTAGGTTGGTACCACAAAAGACCTAATATAAAAATTCTTCAACTATGTATCCATATTCGAGCACGTGTACCTCAAAATATCATGCCAATTGGAATTCATACTCCATTGAAAATTGCAAATATCTCATTAAGATCACAAAGCCAAAAACTTATTTGCAAAGAAGTGTAGAATCTCCTACTCATATGAACTGTACAAGAAATAACTGTAACTTGACAACTGAAATTTTGTTTCTTATATCTTTCAAACCAAGAGCCAAAACATGATGAAACTATAGAATCACATACTTCTAACAACCAAAATAATAATGTTAGAAGCATGGTGAAATATTTATTCATGGACCAATGCTAACCCAAAAATTGGAGCTCTATTACATAGAATCAACAAAGTTGACCCTTAGCCAATTTTCCATCACAACCAACTTTACCAGATCAAACCATCTTGCAAAAAATTCTTCCACAAACACTCCAAAACTTGTTAGAACCAACCAAAATGATTTACACTAAAGTCTTCACATCAATATGGAATGTTGAAATCAATGACAACACTACAACACAGTTATATACCTTGCACTTAACCCTCATGCTCATGTTGCCAACAATAGCATCAATGAAATTGTTCCAACAATCTCACCCTTTGTCATTGATGGAAACATGCCAAAATATCTCCAAAACATTTCAAAAACATTCCCCCCCTTTGAAATCAAGGGAAAAGGGTGCATACAATAACTGTTTTGACTTATATTGGATCTCCCCTTGAGGAATATGTGCATATACACAAAGGTTAGAATTAACTCCCTCTGAGTCATATACTAGAGAAAAACTAAAAAAATTATAGTGGAAACTACTCTATATACTCTACATATGTACAAAGAATCTAAAACTAAAAACTAAAAAGCATAAAGAGTAAGAAAATTTTTCAATCGAAAGAGGTTGACTCCTGAAGCTTTTGTAAATGGGTCTGACATGCTTGTTTTCCTTCCTTCCATTTCTTCATTGTTGGCTCAAGCAATCTGCACTGTGTTTCAAATTCTATCAAAATTTCTTCTCCTTCTTCTGAAGTGATAGCTGCATGATTCATCTGTGTAGCTTTAGTAGCACTCAAAATGGAATTGGAGACAGATATAAATTTATCATTCACCAAGTCCCTTATTTCTCCAAACTAAAAAATAAAATTCTCCCTTTGTGCATGTAGCTGGAAGAACTTCTTATGCAAATCCTCAATTACATTCCTTGTGTTACTAGCTAGATCAAGTGATAGATCATAGTTACTAGAGGCTTTATTGATCTGGGACTCAATAGAGTCCATCTCATTTTTTATGCTCTGTATGGCACCGAGCCACTTCATGCAATATTGAAAAAGAGCCTTCGCCTCATCTACACAAATATGTGCATCACTCAAGTTCTCTAAAAAATGTTTTGTGCACGCAAGAGCACACTTCTCAGTGATTTCTAACATCTTTTTATCATTCATTTTATTTTCAATTTCTTTCTCCACTTCACCTTTAATACCAGAGTCATATTCCTCAAAAGAATCAATTAAAATCTTTAGATTTTCCTTACCAAAGAGTGATTTATCAATGTTTGCACTAGGCATGGCCTCTTGCAATGCCTTTCTTTCATCAACTCTCCACTCTTTTGATGTGTTTCTATGATCTCCTTTTCAGGAAGATGCATGGAATAATCTCCTAACCGTAGCTTGTGGAGTGGGGAAATATTGTCCAGATCTACATTTCCCTATTGCATTGGTAATTATAGCAATTGTGAAGAAACAACATGCTGGAACTTGAGCTACATGCTCAATAGGTTCTTCAAGGAATCTTTGGAGGAGCCAAAGGATTCACCAGAATTCTTTTCAATCTCCACAACCTTTCCCCTTGAGTCCTTTTCCTCATTATTTCCAGAATTTACTAGTTTTTCTTCTTTTGTTTATGCATTTCTGGAGGCATCCCCTTCCTTATCTTCATCTCCCTTCTCATCATTCTCTTGTTCATCTTTCTTCTCCACATCACCATTTTCCTCTTCAACTTCTTTGTTCACATTTTCTTCCTCTACAAATTGGTTTGGGTTTTCAGAGGATTCTTAGGTTTGTCTAGTGCAATTTCAATGTTTTCCTCAAGTACCAAAGGAAGATAATTATATTAATTTTCTTCTTCTTTGGTGACTATCTCTCCTTCAACATTCTCTTCTGATTCCACTTCCGGAGGGGTATTATCTTGAGTATGCTCTTTATCAGTCACATACTCATGTTGAGCATCAATGCCTTGAGTAGCTTCTTCTGCAACAACAACTTCCAGAGCAAGATCCTTGCATTCTGGGGTCATTCCTAGCCTCTATGCTAGGTCTACAACCTTATCAACAGTCTCCTTTTGGAGTCACTCATGATCGTCCTTCTCTCTTCTCATCAATGTGGTTACCCTTTGTTTTGTTCTTAGTTCTCTAGTGTACAATTGGGTCGATGTGGCCTTATTCTTTGCAAATAGGGGAACACTAATCACTTCAAGAGCATAAGCCTTCATATTGGCCTCTTCATCAAAAGCCTTTTTCCTTCTTTTTACCAAAACATTCCAAAGCTTTGTAGGTATTTTATCCTGTATGTTCCTCATGTCCACTTCAAGCATTATAATGTATTTTACAATGACCTCAACTATTATGGCCTTATATGTGTCATCAACCTCATTATACAAAGTTGTCTCTCCAAGCATATCATGCCAAACCATTCCATTTACAAGTGCCTCTAGGGTGTGCAAGAAGTTTAGTCCACTTTTTGGCCAAAAAGTGGAAGTGTTTTCTTTCATTTTCAGAATTTGTCACATTTGACCTTAAAATTTGAAGCACTTAGAGATAGAATCTTAAAAAAATTCACTGATCATAAAATATAGTATTCAAAGTCTAGTTTCCAAATATGTAATTTATTTTAATACCCAGATGATATAAATTGATTTTCAATAGGTGTGTATAAAAACCACTATTTAAAAGTCACTTTTTTTTACCATACCATGCATGTGTACATCATCCATATTTTGACCTAAATAATCACATTTATTTTAATCCTTTTGGGAAAATATTTGTAACACACTAAAGAATGCCCATGATATTTTTGGTAATTTTTTTTGAATTTTTTTCTTGTTAATTTTTTATTGGTCATATTTGTTGTTTTGAAAAATTGTCATGTATGTCGCACATAAGATGACCTAAACTTATCATTTTTTGATTTTATTTTCAAATTGAAAATAATTGTCTGAAGAATGATCACGTATACTTCATTTTTCAAAAAAACATTTTAATAAAAAATTAAAATACTAATGTGAGCACAAAACCTGCATAAACTAACAAAAGGTCAACAAAACAATGTCAAACATGTTAGTAACACAAATCTAATGCTCCCTATGAGATTTTTCAACTAATTTAAGATAAAACATGAAATAATCAAGGAAATAACACAAATGAAGCATGCAATCTAACTCAAACCAACAAAACCTTTATCCCATAGGGGGAGTGGGGCTCCTTTGATGTGGAAAGAAGCCCTTTCCCAATCCCTTTAATAAACTTGGTGTAGTTGTTGATGATTCAAAGACGAAATTGACTATAATCTAGCTATGAAACTTGAAAATGATGGAAAACTAATAACTTAAATGGCTATAGTGATAATGCATGAAGTTGTGGATCCATATTATAAAAAGCATGCCTCTATTTATAGAAGCCAAGGGTTGAAGAATGAGAGAATTTGATGAATGTGGGATAAATTGAGAGCCAATGAGAATGTGCCAAGTGTCACAATTCTATTGGAGGAAGGTGGAGCACATTTTGCGAAATGTGTGAGTGGAGGAGGATGGAAGAGAAGTAAATGTTGTTGGTTGAGAATTTGAAATTGTTGTAAAAGGAATTGAATGAGATTTGAGAGCATGTAAGAAGATTTGAAATATTGTGAGAGAATTAAATGCAAATGTAAGAGAATGTGATAGATTTTTGAAATCATTTGGAGGGAAATTGAATGAGAGGTTGTTGAGAGGAATATTCCTCAGAACATTCCTTGGTGAGGGAAAGTAGATGAATTAAATAAATAGAAGAAATTAATTTTATTTGCAACTTGGTTAGTTGACTATGGTTGATTTAACTCTTGAAGAGTTAAAAGCTGGAGGATTTGGTTAATGATGATTAGAAAGATGATTTAGGATTAATTAATCCATAATTAATTCATTATAGTGAATTAGGAGATGTGACATTTGATTTGATTGATTTTTAATCAAATGAGAGGATTAAGAGATTATTTAATTAAATAAGATGAATAATTAGTTAGAAGAAGGATGAATTAATCAAATAAATTTAATTATTTGATTAATAGCTGAATTTGCTGATTTTAATTAATTAATGTTGATTATTCAATTAATTGATCAATTTGAAGTGATTTAGGAAGAAACGATGTTAGTTGATTAGAATCAGATGCATAGTATCAATCAGGACATTTTTACATGTCTACATTTTTCCCCTCTTTGAAGTGATGCACTTGTTGCGATGGTTCAAAGAATAACATTGCCATGATCAAAATTTAAATTTTATTTTATTTTTTGGATGCCTTACTATTGCCCCAGCGAAAAAAATTACGCTGCTACACTGCCCGCTTGAGAGATCGAGCGAAGTTTTTGATTTTAGGGTCGATCTTGCAATAAATATTCAAGATTAGTTCAGCTCAAAGAGGACAAGAAAGCTTGAATGTTTGATGTAGACAAATTTGATGATGTATAGATAGTCATCGACCATGGATAGCCTCATGTATATTTTGATATAACACACAAATTTGATACTTGGATAGAAATGTTAGTAAAAATAGAAGAATGAGAAGAATAAGATGCATATAAGAAGAATACTAAGATGGATGAACCCTTTATTCTAAGAAGATGGAGATTTCCAACAAGTCCATTAATCGTTGAGACTTTATTAGATATGGTGATGAGTGATGATGATCTATTGCTTATCCAAGGATTGGGGATATAAAGAGCTTGCTTACCTTATTTTTGATAACACACATAGATATGATGCATTAGGGTATAAACAACTAGGATGGCATTGTATCTAATAAGATGGAATTTGACTCAACAAATAGATAGGAGTATTCTTGTTCACACCTGACATATAGAAACTTTGCAAGGATGCACTTCAGAAGTTTCAAAAATCTCAGACCAATACATGGAAAGGAATAACCTATCAATGAAATAGTCAACAAGCTGTCCAAAAATCCCTCCATACACACCTACCAAAGCAAGTCTCACCGACATGGAGTCTAATCGGTATAACCTCTGGCCGACAGGATGGGGTCTCCCTGAAATGAAATGAGCTCACCGAAAGGAGGAATCATCGCTATGTGGTCTAGCTGAATGATCGTGGTCTCGCCGACAAAGGAAGGGGTCGATGTAATGTCTTACCGACAAGCGGTGGTCTCGCCAAGGGAATTTGAGCTTGACATGATATCTCGCCAACCAAGCGAAGTCTCGTCGAAAGGAGATGGCCTCGGTGAAAGGTCTTGCTGACCTGATGGTGTCTTGCTGAAGGGAGTTAGTGTCAGCGTAATGTTTTGAGCTCGGGGAGATGTCTTCTCGACCGGGTGGAGTCTCGCCGAGAGATGGAGGGCTTGGGAAGATGTCCTGCCGACCCAATGGTGTCTCGCCGAAGGTTTATGCCTTCGGTATGAGGTCTTCCTAACTGATGTTTGTCTTACCGATAGCAATGGGTTTGCTGCAGACTTCGGCGAGAACTCTTGTTGAATGCGGATGTCTAGGCGATGAAATGGCATATCGGTATGACTCCTAAGGGCTCACTATGATGTCTGGCCAAAAGCGATAGTCTTGTTGATGGTTTTAGGGATGTCGATATGAATTTTGCAGCTCGATATGAACTCTTGCCGATGGTTGTAAGCCATGACGAATGCTGCTGCGAAGTCTAATCGCATCGTGGAGACACGACTAGTGTCTCACTGACATGCGATTCGGTTTAAACGATTCTTGACTGTCTGGGAATCCACGTGGCATGAGTTCAGCCAATTAGAAGGAGCTAATGACGGACCATGGGTAGTTTGACTATTGTGACTTTTCTTGTGAGGGAGATCAATGGAATGTGAGCAGTATGGATCTGCTCTGTAATCAAGGATGATGAATCGGTTCGAAGGCAGTAGTGTTGTCTCTATGGAGGTCTGACAACAGGGAACATTTGATGTTGTCTTTCTTGTGAGGGGATCAACTTGAAGAAAGATCTGAAACAAGAGGAAGGCCGAAGGGGAAGAAGCTGCGAGTCTCAAGGACGACCGGGATGTCTACTGGAAAAGGTAGAGCGAAATTTATGATAATGCTTCAGGACATTCAAAGCGGCTCTGATGGAAGTTCAAAGGTGGACACGAGGGCCAGAAGTTAATGCGATGGTTGCAAAAGATCTGAAGGGCCATCCCTAGAGCGATCTTTTACCGACATGGACACGGGGATTCACATTGAATGCATTAACTTTATTTTCAAAAGATCTAAGGGTCGACCCTTCTAAAAACCGATATTTTGTAAACCCTAAAAAAAAGGGGACACTTTTTTAGTTTTCGTATATATGGCATCTTTGCCTCTTTTTGTAGGATAGTTCTTACTTGCATATTTTCTACTTTGTGACTTCTATGAGTCCTTAGAGGAGAATACTGAGTTTTGTAACTCATTTACAGACATTGTATGGTAGAGTTTCACCTTTGGAGATCAATAAAGAAAGCAATTTCTACCTTCTCAGTTATTTGTTTCATTGAGTGTGTTGGATGATTGATAAATTTACATGTGAGTTTTCTTATTCCTTGTTAATATGTCTCATTAATAGCACTTTTAAGTAGAGGAGATATGTATATTGAAGGTTATAGGTTATGTTGGTGATGCAAACAGATTTTAGTTGTGAGGAGAATTTATCATCCTTCTAGGACTGTATGTATCATAGCTTTCTTATGAAACGTTTATGCAGTATCATATGAGTGTTGAGTTGTGCATATCAGCTTTTATTAGTTGATTGAAAATTGTGTGTTAAGCAGTTGTACATTTTTGAACAAATTTGGTGTATCACCATAGGATTTAATTTTCATTTTCATGCACTCTTTCTCCCTTTTCCTTCAAAAAGAATCAGTAGAATAGTGACACCATAGGAAGCCGGCCTTCTCCGAAGGTTGACCATCTACTTACAAGTAACCCACAACTTTAGAGGTCTTCCCATGTTACACTGAGGTGTTGAACATCGGGTTGAATAGGGTGCAATTTCAGTAGATAACAATTTTGGCACACCCGGTGGGACTATTCGAATCATAATAGTTTAAAGAGTACATATTATTGCTGGTTTTTGATATGCAACTAGTAAGTTTCAAGCCTTTCAGACTGATAACATTAGCATATGATGGCGACTCTGAGTTTGGGAAGTAGCAGAAAAACCAGTGCATTAATAACAAATTCAACGTACTGAGAAATTTGGTGTCTACCTCAGTATCATTCAACCTTTGGAGGCAGTTTGAACAACACCTGGCGACTCTGAAATCAAATCTTCTTATTTCACAAGCACAAGTGTTGGTATGTCTCAAAATAATCTGTTAGTTCTGAGTTTCCAGCTCTTTGAATGAAAAGATGTCAAATATTCATGAAAATGCTTACTATTACCCTCCACATCATGAGTATCTTGCTCCTACACCTTATCAGTCACACTCTACCAACCATAATGTTGGTTTCAACCCAATTTCCCTTGCAACAATAACTAATTAGCATTTTCATAATGTTTCCCACCCTCTCACTCCGGTTCAGCCTTTGTTTCAATCAATATTTGATCAAAATCAACCCCAAGAGGAGGTTTTTGATGTTAGCCATTGTGATTATTTATCTAATCAGCCTCAAAAACATCCATACTAGAACATATTGGACCTACTCCAACAGATTGACCATACATTGTGGGATCTAAGTCAAGGTCTTCACAATATGAAGATTAATGATATTAGTAAGGTGCTTGCGTGCCTATCTAAGATGTTGGTTGATATCAAGGTGTAGAAAGGTATCATTATGCAACAGCAAGAAATGGTTGAACAAGTCTACTTTTATGATCAAGAAAGAGTGGCAAAAAGAATCCAGTTTGAGGGAGACCTTAAATAGGAAATAGCTGCTAAGGAAGGACAAATGAAGTTGTTGTCTGCTTAGGTGCAAAATACTCAAGCTTGCTCAGATTATCAACACCAACTAATGGAGGAGTTTCAAAAGAGGCAACTTGAGGGGAATTTCAAAGAGCAGAGTGTTGCAGCTAAAGAGGAGCAGACCCTTGATCAAACTAACTCAAGCTTACTCACCATGGAAGAGGCTAGAACTCCAAACCTGTTGCAAATGGCTTTGGAGGAGTATCGAATAACACAAACAAAAGCTCTCCAAGATGGTGTAACTATTTCAGAACAACAAGAAAGCATTGGTGAGTTGCTAATTGGTGGCAACCAACAAGACAATGGAGGCTTAATTTAGGAAGAAAAGCTTGAAATTGAACCCGATTCTATCCTCCAAGGTGAGAGTTTTGATGTTTTTGAGCTTGTTCTGGATGAGGAAGCCAATGTTGAGCTTTTTGAAGAGTTGTGCATATGTATTATTGAATAGTTTTGTTCAACATTGGATGGAAAAGAATCAGAAGAAGTTGAGGGTCATGATGATCTTGAGCAGCAACTTGTAGAGGTGTTGAAACTATAGGAGGAGCCTCATGAACCTATTTTACAAGATTATATCTGGTTAGAGGAGCTTCCATTCTATTGTGTAGAAGAACTTCAGATTTCATCACCACTAGAATTGTTTTCTTCCTTTATTGAGGAAAACAAGCCTGAATCGGAATGCAATTCTTCCAGTAATGATAAGAATTATAAGTAGCTTCCATCCTGGTGTATAAAGGAGCCAGAAGCTGATGTATTGATTGAAGGTGTGTTGGAGGAAGTTATTTCATTGTTCTCCATTAAAGAAATGAGTGTTCATTTTGGAAAGCATGAGCATACTGAGAAGGTTACTACTTTTCCATCAAGTTAGCCACAGGGGTTATACCTTTCCAACCAGCAAGGTGATAAAATGGCAGCCCATGAGCAAGAGATCAACAAGAAAAGTCCAAGCTTTGCCTTTACCAGAGGTTGTCCAATCAGATACCTTGCCTAGATGGAGTCTAATACAACACCAATGCTCAATCATGCACTCACACATGAAGATACAATAGAAGATGTTATCAAGGATGCACTGATAGCCAAGCAAGAGTTTGTTCAGTTCACTTATCCTCCTTTGGTTGGAAATACATATGATCTGTTTAGTGAGGTAAGTGAGCTTATTCACCTCTTTCAAGAAGCAGTGCATCATTTTGTTAAACATTTTTTTGTGTATCATTTTTACTTAGCTGTGCTTAGGCATGCCAGTCATTATATTTTGAAAAGAAAGGGCAGCTATTTCAGTCATCCTGTGAATGGTTTTGTTTGACCAATTTCTTACTGGTTAGTGTAGGGTAGGTTTAGTTGCAATTTTTCAATTCCCTAAGTGTTGTTCTTAGCACAGTTAGATATTTTCACTTTTGCAACTTTCCTATTTTCAATAAGTTTCCAAGTGTTCTAACGAGTTACAAATGAGTTACAACCATGTGCAAAATTGCTCTTGGTCTGTTTCTAAGGTTTTTACTAAGTGACTCTGAGCCCAATGGACAAGTTTAGGCTACCGGTTTTTCATGTTTAGCAGGCTAACATCCAGCTGAGGTCGCCAGAAATGTTACTCGATTTTCACCAACGGGCTCAATTAGGGGAAAATATGTTTTAAATTCGGCACGTGGATTAAATGTGGCTCCCATAAGGGTTGAGTCTAGCGTGCAGGTGTTCGGTTTTCATTGAGAAGGTCTTCATCTGATACTATTTCACAAGGAAGTCTGTTGGAAGGCATGCCTTAGTCGGACCTGGTATAGAACTCCTCAAAGAAGAAAGTCGGTGAGACCCTCCAAATGTCTTGCTGACTGGCTGTTGTGCTATATTCATTCAAAATCCTCAGGTCGCTGAGACATTTTGGTCACCGTGAAGTTTTCTATCTCTCCCCGACCGAGGAAGACCCGTCGAAAGTTGTTCACAAGGTTAGCATCGGGGAGAGTGGTTTACCTTCGCTCTGACCTCTGGCCGATAAATGGAACTCTCGGCATAATTTTTTGAGTTCAGTATGATGTCTTGCCGATGGGCTGGGAGTCTCACCGAAACGAAATGCCTTCGATGTAATGATGGGGCTTCGAGGTGATGTCTCACTGAATCTATGAGGTCTCACCGAAGTGGGATGGTTTCGAGGAGATGTCCTACTAAAATGGGGGAATCTCGCCAAAAATTTTGAGTTTGAGGAGGTCCCATCGATTGCTGGAGGTCTCAGCGAAAGAAGAGTTGCTCGGGGAGAAGTCTTCCCAACTCTTCGAAGTCTTGTTGAAAGGTGGGGGGCTTCGCTGTAACGTCTTGCCGACCGGGGGGAGTCTCACCGACATGGAGTCTCATCGGTATAACCTTTGGCTGACAAGATGGGGTCTCCCCAAAATGAAATGAGCTCGCCAAAAGGAGGCATCATCGCTATGAGGTCTGGCCAAATGATCGTGGTCTCGCCGACAAAGGAAGGGGTCGGTGTAATGTCTTACTGACAAGCGGTGGTCTCGCCGAGGGAAGTTGATCTCGACATGATATCTTGCCAACCAAGCGAAGTCTCGCCAAAAGGAGATGGCCTCGGTAAAAGGTCTTGCCGACCCAATGGTGTCTTGATGAAGGGAGTAGCATCGGCGTAATGTTTTGAGCTCGGGGAGATGTCTTCCCGACCGGGTGGAGTCTCGCCGAGAGATGGAGGGCTCGAGAAGATGTCCTACCGACCCGATGGTGTCTCGCCGAAGGTTTATTCCTTCGATATGAGGTCTTTCCGACTGATGTTTTTCTTACCAATAGCAATGGGTCTGCTGCAGACTTCGGTGAGAACTCTTGTTGAATGCAGATGTCTGGGCGATGAAATGGCATATCGGTATGACTCCTGAGGGATCGCTATGATGTATGGCCAAAAGCGATAGTCTTGCTGATGGTTTTAGGGATGTTGATATGACTTTTGTAGCTTGATATGAACTCTTGCCAATGGTTGTAAGCCATGACGAATGCTACTGCGAAGTCTAATCACATCGGGGAGACATGACTAGTGTCTCACTGACATGCGATTTGGTTTAAATGACCCTTGACCGTCTGGGAATCTACGTGGCATGAGTTCAACCAATCAGAAGGAGTTAATGATGGACCATGGGTAGTTTGACTATTGTGAAATTTCTTGTGAGGGAGATCAACGGAATGTGAGTAGTATGGATCTGCTCTGTAATCAAGGATGATGAATTGGTTCAAAGGCAGTAGTGTTGTCTCTATGGAGATCTGACAACAGGGAACATTTGATGTTGTTTTTATTGTGAGGGGATCAACTTGAAGAAAGATCTGAAATAGGACGAAGGTCAAAGGGGAAGAAGCCGCAAGTCTCAAGGACGGTCGAGATGTCTACTGGAAAAGGTAGAGCAACATTTTTGATAATGCTTTAGGACATTCAAAGCGGCTCTGATGGAAGTTCAAAGGTGGACATGAGGGCCAGAAGTTAATGCGATGGTTGCAAAAGATCTGAAGGGCCATCCCTGAAGCTATTTTTCACCGACATGGACACAAGGATGCACATTGAATGCATTAACTTTATTTTCAAAAGATCTGCGGGTCGACCCTTCTAAAAACCGATATTTTATAAACCCTAAAACAAAGGGGTGACACTTTTTTAGTTTTCGTAGATATGGCATTTTTGCCTCTTTTTGTAGGACAGTTCTTACTTGCATATTTTCTGCTTTGTGACTTCTATGAGTCCTTAGAGGAGAATATTGAGTTTTGTAACTCATTTACAAACATTGTATGGTAGAGTTTCACCTTTGGAGATCAATAAAGAAAGCAATTTCTGCCTTCTCAGTTATCTATTTCATTGAGTGTGTTGGATGATTGATAAATTTACATGTGAGTTTTCTTATTCTTGTTAATATGTCTCATTAATAGCACTTTTAAGCAAAGGAGATATGTATATTGCAAGTTATAGGTTATGTTGGTGATGCAAACAAATTTTAGTTGTGAGGAGAATTTGTCATCCTTCTAGGACTGTATGTATCGTAGCTTTCTTATGAAATGTTTATGCAATATCATATGAGTGTTGAGTTTTGCATATTGACTTTTATTAGTTGATTGAAAACTGTGTGTTAAGTAGTTGTACATGTTTGAACAAATTTGGTGTATCACCATAGGATTTCATTTTCATTTTCATGCACACTTTCTCCCTTTTCCTTCAAAAAGAATCAGTAGAATAGTGACACCATAGGAAGTCGGCCTTCTTCGGAGGTTGACCATCTGCTTACAAGTAACCCACAACTTTAGAGGTCTGTTACACTGAGGTGTTGAACATCAGGTTCAATAGGGTGCACTTTCAGTAGATAACAATTAGAAATCATTGAGAGGTCATTGGAATGAGTGCAATAAGATAAATCAAAAGAAAAGATCAAGTGAACAAACAAGCCAATGTTCTTCATACCTCTAGCCAAAGGGATGTGTTATTCTTAGGATAAGTTTCCAAAGTGATTGCCAAAGATAATTCACATTGTAGGAAGGATACATCCTAGGACATGTTAGTGGATGGTGGCAAGTCGATAGGTTGTTTGAAAGGTTGTTGATATAAGGTTGACTGACATGTTTGCGAATGATCAAGAGTTTGATTTTGCATTTAAAAGTTTTTTGATTCGATTTTGATTTTGCATTTGAAGTTTTCTCTTGCTAATTGTTGTGGTTGTTTCTATTTGTATTTCCAAAGGATGAAGGTGATGATTGATTTATTATGGATGATTGATTATTGTGAGTGGAGCGAAATGAGTTAGATGGATTTTTTCAAATATTTGGATGTTTTTGAAATGTTATGAGGATATTTTTAGGATTTTTTTAAATGTTTTTGTGTCTCAAGAGTTGATCAAATATTATCCTTTCCTACGTTAAAGCTCAGAGACGACGTAGTTCAAATTCTCATGTTTTTGACATTTTTCTATCTTTTATGAGTGTTTTTGGATTTTGATAGTTTTGATTTTTATTTTATTTTTCACATTATTTTGATGATTTGGATATGGAAATGTGTGACAATATCAGTGCTATATTTTGGGATTTTGTTGAAAACCAAGCTAAGGTTGATTGATCGGATTGATGGATTGATGATGATAATATTGTTGAGGATACACAACAATGCAAGGATAGTGTTTAAGCAACACAAGGATTGGGATGGATATCCCTAGATGATGATGGATTGATTGGATTTGATTGATCAAGATTGATAATGATAATATTTTTAAGGATACACAACAATGCAAGGATAGTGTTAAGCTACACGAGGATTGGGATGGATATCCCAAGATGATGATTGATTGGATTTGATTGATCAGGATTTTGAAGCTTGATTTAGAACAAAATTTGTTTTGAATGATTTGATATGACATTGAAGTACCAATTAGATGCAACTGATACTGATTGTTTGGATCGATGTTCGATGAAAGATAATTCTTGGTAAGGAACATCTTCTTGTATATCATGGGCTAGTGATTTGGATTTTTTCTTACAAGTTCTTTGACCAATTTGATTTCATGTTTTTCAATGTTTAGATTGCCACATAAGTTGGAAGATAGAGATCAAGATTTATTCTTGAAGCAAGATGTAAATATCTTCCCCTAGTGTCTAGCAATGTATGGAATGCCATGGATGGATGCTTGGATAGATGCATGGATGGATGGACATGGATTATCTTGCAATAAGATAAAGTGTTCAAACAAAGGATTCTCATTTGGATAGTGCCTCATGGCTCAGATAATGTTGGATAGGATAGGATCAATGAAAATGACCCATGTCAAGGTGTCTACCATAAGCAAGTGTAAAGTGTACACCAAAATTTTATCAAGATCAAGATAATTTGGAAGATGAATGTAGATGGATGAAAATGGATTGGATAAATGGTGCATGGATGAATGGATTTATTATGGATAAGATGGGTGGAATGTTGGATTTATTATGGATGAAATAAGATGTTGCCACCTGAACTAGCACATGTAGATGCTCGATTCTACACATGATGCTTGTTTGCTAGGTTTTCATCATGGTACCTATCCAAAGTGCCACCATAGTGGTTTTCACTGGAGGACGATTTTTATCTTTACTATTTTCATGATTTTTTTTTTGTTTTTTTTTTTTTTAAATTTTTTTGACAGATTTGAAGCTCATGTTGAACCACCTAGTGGTGTTGATGTAGATGCTTCTATTATAATGTGTCATCGATAACCTAATTTAAGAAGCTACTTTGCCAAGATATGTGCACTTGAATATAACTTTTGAGAATGTTGATCTACTTTGTTGATACCGGAGTTAACTTTGTCTTTATGCACATATCGCAATAGAGTGCCTTTTGAATCCTTATGATGAAGGGTCATTACCAATACCTAGTCAATGTGAGAATTGGATGTCATGCATGGAAAAGTGGATAGTGGAGTGTGATTAGGAATAGGAGATGGATTGGTTGATAGTTTGGAATCTTTGACTCTCCAAACTTGGGAAGATGAACAATGATGAGTGGATAAGGAAGTGTGCATGGAATTAGGACCAACTGCTCGATATACTTTGAATGTTTCTTGAGAAGCCTGATTTTTCCTTTATGGACATCTTTAATGGATACTTTTCCCTTTTTTATTTTTCCCCATAGTTTCTTTGACTAATGGAGTTTGATAGGGATAATCTTTCTTTGTATTCTTTATCCACGTGTATTTGATTTGTCCTTCATACTTCACTACTTCTTTTCCTTTGATGATGTTCTTCTTGCTTTGATTCACATCCTTCTTTTGATGTTGATCCCAATTTGTGGATGGGGTGATGGGTGGATGAAGATTCATGGTGTGGCTGGTTGTAGTATTGGCATTGGTTTCACCATAAGGACTCTTCGTACTCCCTATGTTGATGCTTGCACTAGATAGAATTTCCCCCAGTATTATAGAGGTATCACCGATATGTTTAGATCCCTTAATTGTCGAATAACCAAGACCTTGATGCTTAGGATTTCCAATAATCTGTATTGGTTCTAGGATACCCTGTTCATGTAGGCCTAATCCTCTGCCTTGATAATTCATCCATTGAAACATTTTATTTGCAATAGGATATGATTTACCTTGGAAAAAAGGTGCTACTCCTTTGCTTTGTTGTGGATCTTCAAAGTTGATAGCTTCTTCATTGATAAGATAGCTTTCCCTAAAAAAGGTAAGTGATCCAAGTTTATAAGTGATAGGATCCTCCATAAGTGGGATAACTTCCTGATTCATATATTTGGCTTGATTTTGTGAAATATCATTATTTAATGCTTCTTCAAGAACTGTTGATGATTCACTGTCCACGTAAAATTCTTCCTCATGATTCATTTTTGATATGCCTTCATAGGATGTTTTTGATTCAAAACTTCTATAAAAGCCTTCTTCATGACCCATTTCTGATATGTCTCTAGATTTTTCTATAGCTTGATCATGTGTATAAATGTTAAGAGTAGGAGACTCTTGTTCCTTGGTAATGATATCAAGAGTATGAGACTCTTGTTTTGAATGAAGATCATCTACATGTCCATCCAATCAAATCATCTCATGGGTAGATGGAGGAGTATGTGCTATATGGATATGATCACTATTTGTGACATCTTGTATAGATAGGGGAGTGTCCATTAGACCATTGTAGTATCTTGGAAATACAAATTATTGATCTTGATTAATTTTGGAATTGCTTTTGACATGCTTTGGATCAAGTTCTTGACATGGGTCATTTTCAAAGGATGGATTGCTTATAAATGGTTCTTGGATATCTTCATTAGGAATGGGAAGTATCTCAATATCCTCTTGATCTTTGAGTGGACTTGGATCAAATGTTGAGTTGAGGATTCCTTCATTATCAGTAACCATGAGGTCAAAGGATGTCAATATGTCTTGGAAAGGACCATTGCTGGATTTTGGTGAAATATGTTGATCATGCCTTGGAAAAAATTCTTGAGATATGTCCTCAAACTCATTGGATGATGTAGATATATTGTCAAAATGATCATTGGTGGAAGGATCACTAATTATATGATCAATAATTTTAACACTCCTTGAAATAGATCATTGTTGGATATTGTTGAGGGGTTTTTATCATGATCAAAACATGACTCTTGATGTATGTTGAGTTGATATTCGGATGAGGTAGAAACATATTCAAGGTGCTCATTGATGGATAAATCTTGATCATTGTTTTCAACAATTGTGGTGGGGAGATTGTCAATGTTATCACTAGTGGTTGAATCTTCATCATTGTCCTCAATAGTTATTATTTTTTTATCAATAAGTTCTTGGATGAGATTTTTGAGTCAAATACAATTTGATATTGTGTGATCCTTTATTTTGTGAAAATCACAAAGGTGATTCTCGTTATACCATGGTGGTTTAACTTGAGGCTCTTGATAATTTTCATAAACGGGGATTTTGATGATTTTTTTTGTACCAACTGTTGCATGACTGATTCGATTGGTTCCCCAAGTGGTGTGTATTTTCATTTGTTACCTTGTGAGATTTATACTTTAAATTGACCTTTTGGTGATTGATTTTGGAGATGTGGTGATTTATTTTTGAGATGTGGTGCTTGATCTTTGAGATGTGGAGGTTGGGTTTGTTGTTGATGTTGTTGATCTTGATATCCAGCTTCTTGACATTGGAGATATTTTTCTTGATGTGGTTGTGGACACAACTCAATGATTTGATGACATGGTTTAACCAATGGAAGAGTGTATTGATTTTGGGGTGGAGATGTCTCTTGGTGCAATGAATCAACTATTTTGGTAAGTGTAGCAATTTGATCTCACAAAATTTGATCTTGATTTTGATCTTGACACCCTTGATATAGTTGATTTGGTTTTTGTTCAAGTAGATTTGGAATGTATACTTGTGGTGTTTGTATGGGATCATGGAAAAAAAAAAATTGGACAATGTTCTAATTTGGTATGATGTTTAGATTTGGCATTATAGGTTGAAATTGACCATTGTTGTGGCTGGAAATCACATTGCTTTGATTTAGGTAACTTTGATTTTGCATGGTGTTACCTTGACTTGGATCAATACATGGAGTTGTTAACATATTGTTTGGACTTTGAACAACATTTGTATGATTCACAAACATATCTATCCCAAAGTCTACCTAGTATGGATTTGAAATTTTCATGTTTAGTAAACTTGTACTTGGTATATTCACATTTGGCATGTATGGATTTGGTGGGATAATGTTGTTTTGTTGAAGACTCATGCATTGATTGTTTGGTTGATAGATTTGTAAGTTTTGACTTTGATTTAAATCTACATAGGGAAAGGTGTTCCAAAATTTAGATTGGGCATACTCACATTTGTTGTACCATTGAGGTTTGTAGGAGATAATGATGCCATGTATGGATTGTATAAATGTGAATTTTGATAATAAATTGGCATTGTAAGGCTTTGATAGTTTGGTTGAGTTAGATCACTCATGATGTATGAATCAAGTTTTTATTCCATGTTTTTCTTGTGTTTTGACCTTGTTGACCTCTAAGGGATTTAGGACCAATGATGAGATGAAGGATGAAAGGGGTGAATGATATGGGTGTTGAACTTTTAGGAACTTTGGATCAATGCTAGACTCTAGGATTTTATTTTGATTGGGTTTGATTTGAATTGGATAATGAACTTGTAGATCCCAAGATGTTAGATGTTATCTTGGGGTAAGCTTGTCCAAAGGGGTGATAATTTAACTAAGTGTGTGAGGAAAGATTCATCCACACACACCTAACTAAACAAATGATTTTGATTTGGTTTTAAGGATGTACCCAAGCCTAGAATGATGTTTCCAAAGCTCTAAAGTTGTTTGTGGGATGGAGATGATAAATGTTCAGGATGAATGAAGTGTTTGATTTTGATCCTAAATGAACCCAAGAGGGGCCTTTTTCACAAGACCAAGATATTGAAGAACATGTTTTCCCTAAGAGTAGTTCAAACCAAAAGACCAATGTTTTGCTTGGAAGACCATAAGACAAAAGATAACAAGCACATGTGTGGGGTTCAATTGATTTAATCTTTGTTAATGAATTTATTTTACCACATCCACACTTCTTGTTTAACTTTAAACTGAATTTCTATGTCTCAATTCCTTTTCATTCCATAAGGTCGATTATGTAAAATCAAGAGAATCAAAGCAATAGTTCCCTAATGTTGACTTTAGAGAGAAAAAATTGAGATATAGGCCCAAATATTTAGAAGCCTCTAAGGATAGAATCCTTAGGGACAAGCAGTAATACTTGGACTTTTGAAAGGTATTTTCTCTTTCTAAAGGGTTTAAAATTTGATAACCTTGTTGAATGTTTGTTTTCAAAATTTTGGATTTCAAGCAATGTGTTTAACTAACTCACAAATTGCACAACCTTAGGATAGAAAAGACAATATTTTTTGAGTTCCCACTTGGATTTCTCCAGCTGCCCTTATTCAAAGTGGATGATTAGAAGCTTGACCACACTGACTCCCCTCCACGACACTCACTTCTACGGGTCAGCCAAGCTTCAAGTTCTTATGAATCTCACATAACAAAATCTTCATCTCTACTAAGAACCACAAGTATGTGGGATGGCTTTAGAGACCTCCAACCTCTTGTACCAACAAATAGTAGGGTTTTTGGATTTTACACATATTGGTTCGTAATCAGGGTACTCATTTAGATGTCCACACAAGAGGCAAGATCAACCCATACAAAGAGTATCACCTTCTTGTCCATAGGAGCAACTGTAATGATCTGTTTCCTCAACATTCAAATTTATATACTTGTTGGGATTAGCTTGGCATTTAGCTCATCATTGGTTTGAGTCGTTCCCTTGCAATGAGTACTTTTTCCCACCAAGGAAAACCCTCTAAAGGTAAACAACAATGAAGGAGTACATTTTTAGTTTGGAGGGAACACATACAATTCCTTTTCTTCATGCTCGCATGATTTGTTCAATTTTAAACCCAAACTTGAATTGTGGAGGCAATATTTTAGACAAACTAATATCACTAAAATGCTTTTGATTCTCAAGATCACCATGAAGCGTGAGAGAAGTGCATACACATTTGAATGGTATTAGTTTGTAAAGAAGATTACAAAACAAAGTAAACACAAGTTCGTTTTAAATCCTCAAAGGTAATAATGAGTTCTTTTTATAGCACCAAATTTGAGTGCGAAGTTGATTTTTCCATTTTAGTCCCAAATCAAAATTATAGTAAGTGTTTAAGGTTCAATTTTAACCAACTTGAAAAAGCTTGAGCTGTAGGTTAATTGTATTCCCAAAATAATTATAGTTGGTCCTAAAGCATGAAAGGAAAATATATGATGGGTTATTTTCCCATGAGTGTTTAAAAACACTATTACAATGAGTATCAAATGTTTTTTCTTTCACTTCCATGCTCCATGATCTTTTACAACCTACAATCCAAGCTCCAAATATTAGATGAAATTAAGAAACAAGAAGATATGAGTGTTAGATAAATGATTAAGCATAGAAACCCTAAAACTTAGACCAAGTTTCAATGTGATTTGACTTTAGGTTAAAATTTGAAATTTTTTAACTCTATAAAAGTTGAAAAATACTTACACCATTGGATATCTTATGTAATTCTACCCCATTTAAAAAAAAATCTCTGAAAAAGACCAAAATATGACAAAGATATGACCATTTTCAGATTGAGTGCAAAAAGCAAGAAAACAAAGGCGACACTATATTTTCAAATGCAATGCTCTGCGGGCTCGCATTTGCAAAAACATTTCAAAAGCGACACTCTGCGGGCTTGCATTTGCAAAAGGAGATCCTCTGTGCTAACTAAGGACCTCAAATGCAGCTTTGTGATGACAAAAGTGTCTCTCTATGGCATCACATTTGTAGAAGGCAGCGTTGCATTCCTAGAACTTGCAAAAACGTGATTTCTAAGCTAAAATGTCAAAAATTAAATGGTTAGCCCTCCTTCTAGCACCAAAATGTGAGGACAAAACCTGCATAGACTAACAAAAGGTTAACAAAACAATGTCAAACATGTTAGTAACACAAATCTAATGCTCCCTATGAGATTCTTCAACTAATTTAAGAGAAAATATGAAATAATCAAAGAAATAAGACAAATGAAGCATGTAATCTAACTCAAACTAGAAAAACCTTTATCTCATAGGGGGAGTGGTGCTCCTTTGATGTGGAAAGAAGCCCTTTCCCAATCCCTTTGATAAGCTTTATGTATTTTTTGATGATTCAAGGATGAAATTGACTATAACCTAGCTATGAAAATTGAAAATGATGGAAAACTAATAACTTAAATGGCTATAGTGATAATGCATGAAGTTGTGGATCCATATTATGAAAAGGATGCATCTATTTATAGAAGCCAAGGGTTGAAGAATGAGAGGATTTTATGAATGTGGGATAAATTGAGAGCCAATGAGAATGTGCCAAGTGTCACAATTCTATTGGAGGAAGGTGAAACACATTTTGGGAAATGTGTGAGTGGAGGATGGGAGAGAAGTAAATGTTGTTGGTTGAAAATTTGAAATTGTTGTAAGAGGAATTGAATGAGATTTGAGAGGATGTAAGAAGATTTGAAAGGTTGTAAGAGAATTAAATGCAAATGTAAGAGGATGTGATAGATTTTTGAAATCATTTGGATGAAAATTGAATGAGAGGTTGTTGAGAGGGATATTCCTCATAATATGCCTTGGTGAGGAAAAATAGATGAATTAAATAAATAGAAGAAATTAATTTTATGTGCAACCTAGTTAGTTGACCATGGTTGATTTAACTCTTGAAGAGTTAAAAGCTGGAGGATTTGGTTAATGATGATTAGAAAGCTGATTTAGGATTAATTAATCTAGAATTAATTAATTAGAGTGAATTAGGAGATGTGACATTTGATTTGATTGATTTTTAATCAAATGAGAAGATTAAGAGAGCTTTAATTAAATAAGATGAATAATCAGTTAGAATGATGAATTAATCAAATAAATTTAATTATTTGATTAAGAGCTCAATTTGTTGATTTTAATTAAATAATGTTGATTATTCAATTAATTGATCAATTTTAAGTGATTTAGGAAGAAACGATGTTAGTTGATCAAAATCGGATGCATAGTATCAATTGGGACATTTTACGTGTCTACAACTAAAAAACCTAATATTTCAAGTTTATGGACTAGTTTCATCAAAAATTATTTGAAAACTAGAAAAATAATCCAATTGTAAAAAAATATATATTTGGAATCTAAAAAGTCTCATCTATAATGGGTTTTAATTTCATAAAAAAAATCTGCAAAAAATGTCTTCAGACATATGTCCAAAGTCACTCTTTTCTTGTGACATTGATATGACCTTTAAGTGCAGATCAAATCAAGTACAAAGCTTAGGTTCGAGTCCCCAAAACTTTTCCTGAACCAAAAAATAAAGCAAAAACTTGGCCAAAAATTCAAATTTTAAAAAATGGATCTCATTTCATAAAAAAATATTTTTTTATGCTTTTATAAAACGAGATTCTGTTTTACCCGTTTCTTAAAAGCATAAAAAAATTAATTTTTTATGCTTTTAAGAAATGGGAAATTTAATTTTTTATGCTTTTAAGAAACAAGATCAAAACGGGATCCCGTTTCATAAAAGCATAAAAAAATATTTTTTTTATGAAACGGGATCCCATTTTTGGCTTGACATCCCAAAGGGAAATGGGATCCTGTTTGCTAAATAATGGGATCCCATTTCATTTTTCCCAATTTTGCGTTTTTTTTCTATTTGAAATTTCCACTAGAAGTGGACTCATCTTCTTGCATTTACCCTCTACCTTCATAGGACGGCGAGCACTTTCCGGAGGTGTTTTTTTTTTTTTTGTTTTCCTACATCTAGAGTCTTTTTCTGCTTTACTTCTAGCTTATTCTTTTTTGGATATTCCCTCTTGGTGGCTTCTCCCTTCTTCTGTCGCATGTGCATTATAAATGCTTCTTTTTCTTTCTCAATTTCTTCTTCCTTAGAAGAATCAACTATATCTACCTCCTGCTTCTTTGGTCTTGCTTCACTCTGTGAAGCCTCTTCCTTCCTGTTCTGGACCAATGGGGGTCCTTCTTGTTCCTCCTCCTCTTCTTCTTCTACATTCACACTTATATTATTTTCTATAAATTCATTTTTCTTTGGTCTTCTCTTTGCAGGGGAAACTGGTGGTGCTACCAAAGTAACCTTCTTCTTTTTTGGCCATGTCATGTGCACAACCAGAGGGGATTTCTCCTTTACCAAAGGACTATCTAGTTATTTCCTTTTCTCTCCAATAGGCTTCCTAGTCCTGGAGGACTTCTAAATAGGAGGAGTGGTAGTTGTCCTACTAGATCCTCTTGTGCTTCTAGATCCTCCTGCAACACTTTATTCTTCCTTAGCTTTTTCTCTTGCTTGCTCCATTTGTTCCTTTGAGATGCCCATTTCTTCTGCAAACTAATCAACCATCTTTTTAACCTTGTTTTGTATCTGTTGTTTCTTCTGCTCCATGTGCACCTCCATGGATTTCTCTTCATAAGTGTCATATCTTTACTTTGGTGGTTTTTTTTTAACTCTTCAACCAAATATCAACTAAGCCAGTAATTTCTTGTTCAGCGACCTCATATCCCAACATAGGGGTACACATTGTCCTTTGTTCAACTACTTCCATGATGCATTCATTAGTGCTTACCAAAAATGTGATATCATTATAATATCTCTCTACTAGTTTCCTTGGGATTTTGTCTCTTTCATGCATACTCTTTTGGAAAACTACAAAGAAAGTAGGAAGAGCATCATCTTGTGCCTTTGCATTACCAAGGCTTCTCATAAAGTCTACAATCTGATGAGCTATAATTTCTTCCGAGAAGCTCCTTCAAGAAATAGAAAATAAAACAAACAACAAAAGTCCCATAATTAAATGCATATTTCTTCTCCTTGGTTTGCTTCAAATTCTCCATCAATTGTTTCCTTAGCAACTCACAAATATCATATTCAACACCTTTTTCAACCATTTCATATGCCACATTGATTGCAGTGGAAGATACAAAGTTTTTCGTGTTTGTGAAGAAGATTTTATAACCAATTAATATTATTACATATCTCACAACTGGATTTCTGATGGGAATTACTACCAAAGCTCTCTTATCATATGTTGCATCTATTAGTTCCATTACAATTTCATTATTGATTGATTTCAACACAAAAATAGGTTTGGTGGAGCATAGACCTGTAACCTCTCTAATAACCTCTTTTGTTATCATTCTAGCCATGTCAGTCCAAACAAACTTATCATGAATTTTGTTTAGTGCAATCCTAACCAGTAAAAAAAATTCAGAAAACATTACCATACATCAAGCTTCTTCGCAAGTAGGTTTTGGTATTCTAGTTTTAGGGAAAAAAATCTCAAGTAAGTTCTTTCATCCACATATATCCTAGCTTTTTGTGATCATATTCATCCATCTTTCCATTAATGTAAATCCTTATATTCTCTATTGGAAAAACCCCATATGGAACATGTGAAAATGTGCCTAACGGGTCGTCTTCTATTGTTTTTGTAGGGTATTTCTAAAATTTAGGTCGTGGCTTCTCAGTAATCTCTATTACCCTCAGTGCAACCATTGTAAATGAATTCAAATTAATTTTCAATCAAATTTTTTGTGAAACTAGGGTAAAAAAAGATTTGTAAATACCTTTTCTTCACCTTTTTTTATTAGGGTTCATGCATACCAAATCACAAATCATCTTTGATCACTCCTTCGTTTCTCTACTTCTCTCAAATGTCTTTTGTAAATGAATTTTCCTAAGTGAAATCACTTTATAACCCTTTTAATCTAACCTAATTTTTGCATTGAATTCTTCAAACAATAATGTTGGCAACCCTTTATCTGTATGCATAGTCAACTTCTAATGCTCTACAAACATTTGCATTGTAATATTTTCTTCTAAAATCTTCACCAATTAATCAAGCATGCTAATCTACATCACATATATTTGTGCTAAGGAATTAGCACCATTTCTTTGGTGGGGGATGAAAGATTTTCTTTAAAGCTCCCCCTGAGTCAAAGCTCTTAACTTAGTATTCGAAGGAAACATCTACACCAGATGTTGGTATAGATTCATCCTTGACTTATGTCTCTTCCTTCTTTCTCCAAATATTCTCCATCTCCTTCTTTGTTTTTATCGGATCAATCTTTTGCATCAGTTCATTCCTCTTTACCAAATTATCCTTCCTCATATTTATGCTTCTGCAAAACTTAGAAATGTGTCCAGGCCTATTGCAATTGTAACAAGTGGCATTCTTCTAACCAAAATTCCTTCCATTCATTCTAGATATACATTTATTAGCTTTATGCTAAAATCCATAATATGAATAACAATATCCTTTGAAAGATTGAGCCATTCTACCATTGTTATAACCATTCATCATGTGATTTTTGCACTCACTAGCTCTATGACCAAATTTCTTGCATGTAAAGTATTGACAATAAAGGATGGAACATTTTGATTCATTCTGCTTCTACATTCCATTACCTTATGTCCAAATTTATTGCTTGAATAATAGAAATGATGTAGAGTGAGCAGGGGAAGACCTAATCTTGGTGACAAACAATTCCTTTATCTCAGCTCTCTCAAATACTCTTTATGTGGACCCTTCAATTCCACTACTCAACAGGGAGATAACCCACCATTCAACAAGGGTTCTCAAAGGATGAGATAACTCACTGACTTACTGATGTTTGAAACCTTCTTTTCATGACAAAACATGACATATAACCCAAACTTGCAACTAGAACCTCTCATTCCTCCATCGCTTTCAAAATAGACCTAAAGGCTTCTTGTAACCCTTCAACATAGGAAAGTCATAAAAAACCCTCTCAAATAAGCCTTCCTGCAACCAGACACAACCAAAGGCTTGGGAATATCTTCAACATCCCTTGACTGATCAGCACCCACCACTAGGACTTTGCACTTTAGGAACAACCAATTACTCTTCAAAATAGCATTAGGCCTTAACTTCCTTGTAGCCCTGTCAACTAGGACAGTCAATAATAAAACTGTTTGGAGGTAAGAACCAGACAATTGATACTAGTTTTAGACCCCTTATGCAGGCCTCTTCAAACCCTCAAGACCTCAGGGTATGACATTCAACAAAACAAATACTATGGATCAATCTACAATGCCACAAGGAGACATAATTAGGTTGTTCCAAACAAGAACCAAGGTATCTAGGCACTCCCCAACTCCCCTAAGCCATGAACATGGTTATTACAGCATTAACACACCCATTTCAACCTTTTTAAGACACTTTCTCAAAAAAAATCACTTACAACTCATCAAACTCAATTTTTTGCACAAAATTAGGCTTGTCACATGAGGATGCCAAGCCTAGGGTACCCAAAACGTCACTCCAAACTCTCTTTCATTCTCCAAAATCTCTTCAAACATAAAGTAAAAGATAAACTCTACCATTCCACCAAGAATTAAGCCTTGAACAAGAAGGAATGGTGAGTTGTGTGTGTGTGTATGAAATATTGGATCAATTTAAATGAAAATCAAACACATAAATAAGACATTAAATTAGGAAAAATTGAAAATATAAACAGAATATGCAAACCGTTATTGTAGCTTTCCCGAAACCATCCTATCTCTCTTTAACTCCAGCGTTTTGTTGGTTTCCCAATGGCTCTCAGATCAGCATATCAAACTCAACAAAAGGACAGCATGAAGAACGAGATTTTAAAATGCATATTGTGCTAAATGCAAAACTATGCTAAAATGAAAGTATGGCTGTGGAGGTGAAAATGACGTGAATGCATAAGCTGATTGTAAGTATGTTCTTGTAAATGCGTATGAATGCGTAGGTGTATGTGTGCGTAGTGTGTAAGTAACCAAAGCTTGGATTTGCACCGGAATTTATAGAGTTTCCGAACGGATTCGATTGGCTAATTCGATCGACGGCCCGGATTAAGCTTGTTCGAACGGATGGTGGCAGATTTTCGAAAGTGGAGAGGGAAATGGAAGGTTTCCCTTTTCCTTCAATTTTCGTCATTGAGTTTCGAAAGGAAATTTCCATTTCGAAGAGCGAGTTTAGAATTTGGAAGGGTGAGTTTAGAATGAGTTAAAATTAAATAAATTAAATTTATTTAATTTGGAAGTAGAGACGGATATGGCAACTCGCATAATTAAATAAATCATATTTAATTATGTTATAGAAATGAAATTAGGGTGAGATGGAAAATATTAAATTAAATATTTAATATTTAATTTGAGGATGAAAAGAATATTCCATTATTTAAATATTCAAATATTTAAACTTTAGAATGATATGATAATCAAATATAAATAAATTATGAAAAATTATTTAATTTAATTAAGCGGAAGGTGGAAGGTGGGATGAAGAAGATATTCCATTATTTAAATATTCAAATATTTAAACTTTAGAATAATATGATAATCAAATATAAATAAATTATGAAAATTTATTTAATTTAATTAAGCGGAAAGTGGAAAAGTCAATAATTAAATAAAATTATTTATTTAATTAAGGTAGAAGAATTTAGAAAATGAACAATATAAATAAATAATTAAATTTATTTATATGTAGATGACTTTAGGGGAATTAATTAAATAATTCATATTTAATTAATTAACAAGCTTAATCATGACCATTTTTAGACGTATACAGTGTGCATTTTTGTGATCAAACCCTGATTTTTGAGGTTTTTTGACCACTTCTAGAAGAATGATGATAACTCCCTCTATTCTTTATGGAATTGGACCAAACCACCACCAAAAGGAAGCTATCTCACTCCTCTATTGAACCATGTTATCCTTGTTCCTGTATAGAGAGATCCATGTCTGTACCACGTGAGTTAGCAGTAGATTAACACATAAATCTAGAGAAATACAAAGCTTTTCTTATTCAAAACTTCTTCAAACAGCCAATAACCTTTGCCTCGACCAAGAGAGGAATTTTTTTAAAAATTATCCCTCCTCCCAATGTCCCTCAACTATTTTTTAAATTAGAGGGCCATTGGAGAACTAATAAAATCACTTTCAAACCAAGTTGCCTAGTTAAGACTACTTAACACTACACACATAAACTCGACTCCACTTCAAATTCAAAAGATGTCTAAGACACCTATAAACCTACCAAACATCAAATTATCTCCCCTCTATTACCTGGTTGCATCATGGCATCTTGTTTCTTTATTTGGCCTAGATGCACCAAGTTTACAAGGTGAGGAGGAGACCTAGTTCAACCACTAAAAACCCATTACAATGATAGAAAACTTATTAAAAACTACTGAGAATGGTCCTTTGGACCTTATTGCACAAAAAACATCTTGAAAAACAAAACAAGATTCACCAAAGCCTCATGGAGGCATGTAGACCCCAAGGTGCCCCTACACCAAGAAACCATTAAAAGATGGGTACCTTTGTGCATTTGGTTGTCTGATCGATGGTCTTCTAGCTTCATGCCTTTGATTCTGGATCTTCTTTCCATTTTTCTTCTTATCTTCAACATTTGATGTCTGATTTGAACTTTCACCCTTTTCAAATCTCAATCCTTCTTTATCTTTAGAGCCTTTCTAATTTGTAATCATTTCATCAAGATAAGTAGAACTCATCTTGAATTTTTCTTCATGAATCCCTGCTTTCTCCAAATATGGTCTCAAATTTAGAACTTCTTGTTCAAGCCTTGTACATTCCTTAGATTTTCTTTTCACCATTACATTCAGAAATTCCTCAATTATTTTCTTTTCTTCAACTTCCACCTTCAGACCAACGATAGTTTCATTTTCTTGTTTCAATTGTTCACTGACTTCCTTATTCCTTTCTCTAAACTTCTTGATTTTCTCTCTCAATTTTCTGATGCATTCATCTGATTCTTTGAAATTTTCTTTCAGATCTTTGTTTTCACCTTCAGTCCTTTTAAAATCTTCAAGAGCAACTTTGAGATCTCCATCTTTGTCAAGTATGCAAGCTTCTTCTATGAATCCAATAGTAGGAATCTCTTCCAGAGGAGTAGGTAGTTTTCTACCAACCATGTGTTCAACCTCTGAGATCTTCCCCAAGCATTTAAGCTCCTTCCAAGGAACAAATATTGGATACCAATTGTTAAACACTCAAAATACTAAGGGGGGGTGAATCAGTATTCTTTTAAACCATTCAAACATTTAAACATACAATCCACTTAGTAGATTCAATTGCAATCAATGAAATAAAGTATGATACATCAACAACATCACATAACACATGAACACCAGGATTTTTACGTGGAAAACCCAGAATGGGAAAAACCACGATGAGGATTAGCTCACAATATATTATAACCAGTTATAGTATATTTATAGAAGTGCTCACTATAGGTGGACTCATTGTCTAAGTGGACTCATTTCCCACTAAGAAAAATATAGAAGAGAGACTATGTCTCACAACCTATTTTGAACTATTACAATTTTATCTATCATATGCATGAATTATGGTAACAATGAATCTCAATAAATTGACTTTACACACTTCATTTGATTCTGATCTAACACTCTACTTTCCTCTGCATTCACATCACTTTAATCTTTATCTCAACATTCACAAATTAAATTTGCACTGCTTTGATATTATTTGCATCATTCACATCACTTACATGTCTCTCATTCCTTACCATCATCAAAACATTGAAAATGATCTAACATATATATCTTCTTGCAACATAACATCAATTAGGTTGGCCTAATTAGATGTATCATACAAAATATAGAAAATGTAACTTGTCAACTCAAATCCCTCCACACACACCTCACACAAAGATTCAAATCTCAAAACACTTTAAAATAGGTCAAAATGGACCTATAATAGCTCCCACATAACACCACAATACATATTTAGTGTTCACATATATTTAAACTTACTAGGTCAAAACCGCAAAAGACCTAATACAAAAATTCTTCAACTATGTATCCATATTCAGACACGTGTACATTAAAACATCATGCCAACTAGAATTCACACTCTATTGACATCTATCAATATCTCTTTAAGACCGAAAATCCAAAAAATTATCCACGGAGAAGTGCAAACTCTCATACTCATATGCACTGTACAGAAAATAACTGTAACTTGCTAGGCTAAACTTCTGTTACTTATATCTTTCAAACCAAGAGCCAAAACATGATGAAATTCTAGAATCAGACACTTCTAACAACCAATAGACTAATGTTAGAATCATAGGGTGAAATATTCATTTGTGGACCGGTGTGGACCCAAAAACTAGAGCTTTGTTACACATAATCTATAGATTAAACCTATTAGAACCAACCAAAATGATCTACACCAAAGTTTTCACATCAAGATGCAACGTTGACATCAATGAAAACACTACAACACATAGTAATATACCTTGTGCTTATCCCTCATGCTCATGTTGCCAACAATAGCATCAATGAAATTCTTCCAACAGACTCAACATATAATGTCATAGATTTTGTGAAGCAAAAACTATCACTAGACAAGCTCTTTCAATGGGGATGTAATTAAGATCATATCCCACTAAGGTCTGATTGATATAATATATTTCTCTTTCCTTTCCTAATTCATCATGTTGTGCTAGGAGAGCCCCTAGTGTTGTTGATGTCACATAGATATATAGTATCAAGAATTTATCTATAACTGGTGGCATCAAGATTGATAGAGATGCAAGATATTCCTTCAACTGATGGAAAGACTATTGGAAATAATGATCCCATTTGAAAGAAACACCTTTGTGAAGAATATGTGTAAAGAGATGACATTTTTTAGCCAATTGTGCAATGAATCTTTCGATCGATTGAAGCTTCCTTTGTAGACTATGAAGTTGTTTGAGTGTTTTAGGTGGTTGCATCCCAATGATGGCTTTAAATTTGGCTAGGTCCACTTCAATTCCCCTTTGTGATATAATGTATCTCAAAAGTCTTCTTGAAGTGACTCCAAAGACACATTTCTTCATAATTAATCTCACCTGATATTCTCGAGCCTATCAAAGATTTGAGCTAAGACTTCTAGATGTACCTTCTTTTTGATTATTTTGCAAGTATGTCTTCTACATAATCTTCCAGAATCTTGTGAGACATGTCATGGAAAATAATTGTCATCACTTTTTGATATGTAGCTCTAGTATTTTTAAGACCAAGTGGCATGAAAATCCAACAATAGGTTCCCTATGGACATGTGAATGCAATTTTATGTTGTTCTTCCTTGTATATCATTATCTGGTTGTATCTTGAGAATCCATCCATGAGGGACATCTAATGTCCATTTGTAAGATCCACGATAATATCTATGTTTGGAAATAGAAAGTTATCTTTAGGACATGCTTTATTCAAGTCCCTAAAGTTTGTACAGATTTGGATGCCCCTAGTAGGTTTTGATACTGATACTAGGTTTGAAACCCACTCTAGATAGTTAATAGGTCTTATGAATCCCACATCAAGCAACTTCTACAATTTAACCTTGACCAATAGTTCTATTTGCACATGCATTTTCCTTAGCTTTTGTTTCATAGGTTTTTCATTTGGATGTATTGTCAAGTGATGCACCACTAATGAGGTACATAATCTCGGCATGTATGCATAGGACCAAGCAAAGTTAACTTTTCTTTCTTTTAAGAAAGCTTCTAGATTATATTGTTCTTCATCATCAAGGGATGTAGCATAGAATGTCACTTGAGGTTGTTCGTCGATCCCAACATTCATTGGTTGCACATATTCTAAAAGAAATGCTAATTTTCTTGATCCATCATGAATTTAGAGAGATTGAATCCTTCATGCTTAGGTGCCTGAAGGAGGTTTTCATCTTCGAATGTTTCCTTTTTTTTTACTTTTTCTTGATCCGAAAGTGCCACATTGTGTTTTTCACTTGGGGATCTTGTTTTGATTATCAAATTCATTATTTTGTGACTGAAGAATTCAATCGTGTCCCCAAAGTATGCTTGGGTATCAAGTTCAATTTCAAAACCTACTTTGTGATCTCCAAAAGGAATGTCATCTCTGAGCCCTATGGATTTTGTGATAGCCTCATCATTTCTAAATGAATCAAGAATCGACGCTTGTTGTTGGTCCTAGTCTATGAGTTGAGGATAGATAAGTTCAAGTTCATTGTATTGGATGGGAGATGTGAAGGATGTAGTGGTAATAGTGTATATTGAGGCATTTTTTATTGAATCTGTTATACACATGGGAAAGTCATCTATATTTTCATCATCAAATGGGTTAGATCAAGAAGAAGCTTCAAATTCTTTATTTAAGATATCCTCAATGAGAGGGATCACATTTTTCTTCAAGTGTACCCTAGACCTTTGTTCTTTGGTCACTTCTCTAGGATGATGGGTTTAGGAATACCTTGTTTCTTTAATACAAAGCCAGTAGTACCCATATATCCCATGTTTTTGATCAATAGATAACCTTTCATGTTTGTATCAACATGAAGAGGAGGTTCCTCTTGTTCCTCTTGATATACCCATTTAGAAAGATCCCCTTCATTTATGACCTCTACATTCAATTCTCCCCCATCTTGTGAAGATAGTTTGTTTAAATTTGAGGATTTTAGTCACTTTCTCAATATGGTGAGGTTTACCATATGATTTGGGAGAAAGTGGTAGTTTTCCCACATAAAATATTTCCTTGAGGTTATAGTCACCACAATCGTTATCTTATATCTGCACTTTGATCTTAGGTATTTTTTGTCGTTTCTTTGATCTTAGGACAATGAAAGTGGAACTACATCATTATTTGGAACTTGTAGTAGTTTGTGATATTTCTCTTCCATACGTTTACAATAGTAAAAGGGCTCAGGGTCACCATGATGAATGGTAACTTCTTTGTCATTGTATGGAAATTTTATGCACTAATGATAGGTAGATGCTATGGCCTGCATGGCATGGATCGATGGGTGGCCCAAAATAATTCTATATAGAAATTCAAGGTCTAAGACTTGGCATGTTGCCTTTGTAATTGTTGGACCCACTTGTATAGGTAGCTTGACTGTTCCTTTTGAATCTCATTCATTATCATCAGAGGCCCTGATGGTAATACCCTTTTCTCTTTTGATTACTTCCTTATATTAACGCAAGTGTTTGAACAACTAAAGGGTACAAATGTTCAATCTAGCTTCTCCATCTATCAATACTCTTTTCATCTTGTGTTTATGAACATATAATTCAAGGTGCAATGCTTGATTGTGAAATTATTGGGATGGAAGATCTTTCTCGATAAAAACCAAGTGGTGCGTGGATGCAATGTTCCCCACCATGGTTTGGAATTGTTCGGTGTCTATGTCATAGGTATAGATGATGACAAAAGAGCTTTACCCAAAATGTCCTCGTGTGGGTGAAATTCTCAAGAGCTCTAGAATGGAGATTTGGGTTGGTGTCTTCTTGAGATGTTCAATTAAGCTATAATCCGCAAGATTGGATTTTGGTAGACCTCTTGTTGTTGTAGGGGCTACCTAAATGGTAACTTTTTCTCTTTGTGTTGTGACTCCGCACTCAGGATTTGGTCCTTGGATAGTGACAATGGATATGTTATTTTCATCACACTGTGCATTGCCCACAATTTTTCCATAGTTGAAATTAACATTATTGTAGGTTTTAGCTTTTCATACATTGTTTCCTTTACCATGGTTTGGAATAGGATTCTTGTATATATTCCCAATTCATTATTTCATGAGGTACCAGGTCATTGGTCAATGTTGACTTCACCATGATCAATTAGATCTTGGATAATGTTTTTGATTTTCATACAGTTTGAAGTCTTATGTCCTTTGGTGCGATGATATTCATGATAGTCATTCTATATTTACCATGAAGGTTTAAATTGTGGCTCTTCATACTATTTGAATTCAGGAAGTTTTATTAAATTATTTTGAATTAACTTATGCAAGATCATTTCAATAGGTTCTTGCAATGGAGTGTATTTGTGCCTTGGTGGATAATTATTTTGTCTTGGTGGTGGTGGTGCTCTTGGCGGATTAGTGTTTTGGATATTTGGTTAATTTTTTTGTTGTATGTTTTATTGAGATGGAGTGTGTATCATAACTTTTGCGTCTACCACACCGTCATTAGTTACATTCTTATTTTTGGCCCATATACAAGGTTTTTCACTTGAACTAGATGGTTGGTGATTGTCCTTATAGATTTACAATGTTCCTTTAGCGATGAGTGCTCTCTCAATATCATCCTTTTATATATGATTTCTTCAAAGGTTGTTACACATTGCATTCATAATTGGAAGGTGAGATCCGTGTTTAGGTTACCTCCAATGATATCTACTTGTTATTTTTTGGATATTAGTCATTTGCACTTGCTCACCTTGTGTCTACATATTTGTATGAAAGAGGTAAATGATCCTCCCTTTTTTTGTTTTAGAGTGTATATTCCCTCTACGGTTATTTTGGAATCGATATGGTAGGAGAAATGAGCTAGAAATTGATCTATAATTTCTTGAAACATTTTTATGTTGGGTGGTAGATGTGAGAACCACTCAATAGATTGCCCACCCAAATTGTGTGGAAAGAGGAACATTAGATAGGAATTGTTATATGATACCTCCATGCAAGCTACATAGAATTATTTTATGTGCTCTTTAGGGTTACCACATCCTTTGTATTTATCAAACTTTGAAATTTCAAATTTTTGGGAAAAGGGTAACATTGTGATGCTTCTGTGAAATGGGTATGGACATAAGTCTTGAACAGTGTACATTATGATTTTTTCATCTTTCCCAGTTGTATATCTTTCAACGTTTGAATTTGTGAGGATATATCTATAGATGGAATGTTTCGTAATGAATTGTAAGTGTTGTATAGATTTGGATCTTGATATGTAGATGGGTTTGTGTTGTATGGATTATATGGAGTTTGAGGTTATGGACCCGTTTGATATTGGAGATTGCTTTGAGGTAAGGGACCTGTTTGATATGCTAGATTAGGTTGGGGTGGAGGAGGTGCATTGTAAGGTCCATATTGGTGTTGGGGTATGATGTTTTATTGGGAGTTTTGTTCAATGGCTTGTTGTTGTTGTCAATGTGAAAGTAATTGTTGTTAAGCATGGAATTGTTGTTGATTTTACAATTGTTGTTGGGAAAGTTGTTTTTGTTGTAATTGAAGTTTTTTTTGGTATTCCATGTTTTGTTGGAGGGTAAAAGTACAAAGTTGTGTCACACTTTTATCCAGCTTATCGGGACAAGTGAATTTAAGTATTTCTAACTAAAAATTAATTTTGGTCAAACATATGATCTAATAAGATTCATTATAGCTAAGTTAGACATGTCCACAACTTTTCCAACTAAAATTATTGGATAAATGCATATGTTGCACCACTTTGAGGTCAATTACCAAAAAATAAAATTATTTGAAAAACATATGTTTGAACAACTCCTACTCATGTAAATAACATATTTTTAAAATACAAAAATACCCTTTTGTAGATCCATAAGTGTAGTTTTCAAGAAAATTTATATTTTAAAAATTAATTATTATTTATATTTTATTTTTTTATTTTTACTAAAAGTAGGTTATCAACATAAAATATTAGTTGATTACCATGTCAAGAAAAAATATTAAAACTTATTTAAAATTTTGAAGAATGATATAATGCACTAGATAAAAGAATCTAATCAAGATGGTATAATTTTTTTCTATTTTAGATCAATAATTAATGTGAAAATTGATGTTAAATAGAAAAAATTGTATTCTAATATACACATTTTAATATTTATTTAAAATATATATTATCAAATTTGGAAAAAATATATCCATGCACTAAAGTTTTAAGTTATAAATGCTTACAAAAAATTGAAGGAAAATAAATTAAAATTTACTGTATAAAGATTGATGTCTCATGTAACTTAATTTTTAGCATTTTATTAGCAACTAAATTATAGTGTTTATAAATATAAACATAAAAAATACTAAAAAATACACATTTTATTAGTTTACATCATTTCAAAATTTAAAACATATATGCCACTTTTTAGTGATTCAAGTTGAAAAGTTGGATCAATGTTGGTTTTTTCCTTTATAAAAATGTAACATAGCTTTGTACTTTTACCCTGGGGTGATGGGGTAGCATTTGGTTGTTGAGGATGAATGTATTGATTTGGTGGTATGATGTTGTGTTGGGAGGTTATTGGTGGTGCTATGAAAGGATGTTATCTTGAGGTGGTTATTGATTTTGAGGTTGTTGAGGTGGTTGTTGAGTTTGATATTGAGGTGGTTTTTTAAGTGGTTGTTGAGGGGTTGTTGATGAACATGTATGTTTGGTAAAATAATTTCTTCCCATAGTTTATTAAATTCAAATTTGGTATGTTTCGATTTGGTATATTTGTATGTGGTTGGTTGGAGTCCCTAAACCTTGAGTGTTATATAGAATTTTGTTATATTGATTTGAAAGTTCATTTGATTTGTTCCTTGTAAAGTGATTGTGGGTTTACTTGGTACGTTTTTTGAAGAAAGATTAGGTGTTTGTTCAATGACATGATGCACTAAGGGGTCACTTCCTTGTGGACGGTTTCTTGCTCCAAAATTTAACAAGGTTGATTTTTCCCTAAGTTGATTGACATCAAAATTTGTGGGGAATTTAGAAATAGCTTATGCAAGTATTAACATGTATAAGTTTGGATAAATACTTATCATAGCATCTACCGACTTAACAAGAGATAGGTATTTTTTCATCTCTAATTATTTTTCAAGAGTGAAGTCAAAGGATTTATTAGTGTCTTCCACTATATGGACTATTTCAACCTCAATGGGGTTGGGTTGCATTTTTGTTGGTAAAGGAACTTCATACCCTTTGGGATTAGTTTGAGGAATTCCATACGATTGATCACTAGAAATTGTGTTAGTGGGAGGCGTTGTGACCATTGTAGACACTAAAAAATGTCTTGGTCTGCGAGCGCCATTTTTCTGCATTATTCTTTCTTCTCCCCCATTTAGTTAAATAATTTTAATTATTTAATTAATTCACATTCCCTTTCTTTATTCTTCCTTTGATTAATTAAATAAATTAATATTTATTTAATTGCGTCACTAACTTCTTTCTTTCTATAATTAAATAAATTTCCATTTATTTAATTATTCAATTTTCATCGATCATCTATAGTGAAATAATTATTGGAATTATTGAACTCCCCCTTTACCACTCTTCCACTATTAAATAATTAATCTAATTTAATTCCTCTTTCCCATTTCCTCTATATTTAATTTAATGGTTGCACAATCATTTTAAATTAAATATCCATTTCCCTTATTCTCTCAGATAAATAATCCCTCACATGCTTCTCCATGAATTAAAAATTAAGATTTGATTCCTCCATTACCTTCTCTCCATTTTTTCACTTGAATCTTGACCATTGATTCTCTCTAGTCTTCTTTCAATCTTGACCGTCTATTCTTAGCCATCCCTAGCCCACAATTTTGTGGTGCATGAATCCTCCACCATTGATCTTGACATCTTCTAAACCTTCTATCTTGTCCGTCCATTTGAGAAGCTTTTCTATAAAAGAAGACTTTCTCCTTCATTTTTTCTTTACAAACACATTCTCCAAAGTTCTTGCTATCTTTTCATTTCCATTTGCAGGGATTCAAGCACTTCAAAATCTAAGGGAAAAGCTTTGAAACTTGAGAAAAAATGGAGGAGAAGCAAGGGAGATAATCAACTATGATAGGGGAGTTTTATTTTACGATTTCATTCTTGTTTGCTCTCTTTTATGATTTGTACTCTCTTGTTTGGATTTTGGATTTGGGCTTAGATCTTAGATAGAGTGGTTGTTGCTTGGTCTTAGCTATTTCACATATTTGAACTACCGATCTTACATTGGTGAACCTAGCATGAAACAATTTAATCTTCTAGGTGTTTTAAAATATTTTTGTAGGTTACAACCCAGAATTCGCATAAAAACCCATCATATTCCTTTGATCATAAAAAATGTACATATAAAATTTTATAAAATGGTTTCTAGGTTTTGCAGATCACACTTTCAACTTTCCACAAAATTTTATGATTTTAAATTTAATTTAGATTTGAGAAAGTTATTTATGTTTTAATTTTGCAACTTTTTTTTTTAATTTGGCTGTTAACCTCTTAAAATCCGTGTTTTCTTTCATCTATAACTTTTTTTTTCTTGCAGAATTTTTAAAAAGGTTTTTGGGTTTTATAGGTATGAGTCGTATATTTCCACAGAATTTAGATTTCAATTTCATTAAGTTTTCAAAAATGTATTGTTGTTTTTAATTTTTTGTTATCATTAAAGGGTTTTTGGCTTGTTAATCTTTTGTTTACAACGTGTGGCTCTCATAAAGGAGATATAACTTGTGGTTTTGTAGGGTTTTTGCTTGGTTTTATTTAAAGTAGAAAGCATTTTTTATTTTTAACATGCGTCATGGGGATCTAAAATGAACAAAAAACATCTTACATTCATGGGCTTAAAATGAACCACAACGTGCATATCACACATCATGGGGATCTAAAATGAACAACAATCTGCATTTTTACATTCATGGGGATCTAAAATGAACAACAATTTGCATTTTTACATTCATGAGGTCTAAAATGAAAAAAAATTGCATTTATATATTCATGAGGTTTAAAATGAACAACAAACTATATTTCTACACTCATTCGGTTTAAAACGAACAAATTTGCATATCACACTCATTTAGATAGAACAAACTACAACTTGCATTTGAGTGTTTTCTTAAGTTGGCACATTTCAATTTGGGATAATTAATGAACGATTTTCTACCGTGTCTGATGCACTTGCACATTATTTTTAGTAGATCCCATAAGGTGTAGTGAGAGTATCCTCTCCGCTTGTGCTTTGTACAATCTTGGGTGAAGAGAAATCATTGCATCTTATTTTTCTTTTTAATTGGGTCTAACTAAGAGACACATCTGTATGGAGAACTCGAAGGAAACTTAAACCGGTTTTTCCCTCAGGCCAATATATAAAAGTCTTATGTGAAATCCAAGGGAAAACTACCATTAGTTGTCGTTGTATAGTGCCATTCCAAAAGTGCAAGCTACCCACGTCATTTATGTGAGATATTTTTAGAATCACTAGTAGGATTGGTTAAAGTCTTAAGTGGCTTGTTGGATGCTCACACAATGCTAAGTCCTTGAGTTGTGACTAGACACCATTTTAGTATCCACCCTTATTGATTGACTTATATTGGTGTCACTCTCAGTGCAAGGGTGTAGCATTTCATCTTGAAAGTTACTCACCATATAGCTCCCTTGAGTGATATGGGAATCCTCGGCGTAGCATAAGTTACTTGTTTTTACTTGTAAATTTTTGGGGAGAGGGTGATTTGGGTCATCCTTCCATTCTAGGAGGCCCCTATCCATCCACTCTCATATACAAGGGTTGATACATAACCCGAAAGGGTGTCCCTCACTCACAATGACGTAGATTCCAAGTTGTAGGCTTGAGCATCATGCCATTGGACATTGACCTTAGGGATAGGAAATTCTTGATTATTTTTTATATGTTTTTATACCAGTGGAAATTAAGGTGAATAACCTTTGAACATACACATGTGTATACCAAAAAACTTGAAACTAGCACACAGTTCACCGCACTTGCAAAAACATTGAACTGCAATTTCTTGGTTATAATAATTTTAGAGAATACTTTTCCAATCTTGATAGTGATCTTATCATCTAAGCCTTAGACTTGCAGAGCTTGATCAGTCCATTTCCATCATTTTCATTTAGGATTGCATCACATTTAGGTTGCATTGTCCATCCTTACCTACCATAGTTAATCTTGGGTTCAGCTTAGGTTGCACATACCTTTTAGATTTCAGACATAGGAAGCTTATCAAGCCTTTAGATAATTCATGGTTGCTAATTCAGATTTTCATTGATCTTTATCTTTCAACCTATCAATCACCATCATCATCTTTGTTATTGTCAAAATTGGGTCTCAAACTTATGTCTTAGTTTAGACTCACCTTATCATTTCCTCAATATTGGTCCTCATAAAGGTCAATGACAATTTGGTTTGTAATCTCGGATCAACATAACTTGGTTAGCATCCTTTTTCTTATATCTTAAGGTTCATATAATTAGTATAATTTGGCATTCCTTATTCTCATTTAGCTTCATTTTCATATCATATCCTTTGGTCATAAGGTCATTACCATAATTGCATCTCAAACCTTAGTCTTAGGTTCATTATCATTTTTCATCCTTATATTCTCAAAAATCCAAAATATCTCAAAAACATAACTTAGTCTCATACCCCACTTTGCATTTATCATCCTTGCATTATCATGTTCACCAAGTGCAATTCTTACATGGTTGAAATAAGATCACGAGCAGAAAGAAAGGACATGGATTCCTCAAGTGACCTCCTTTCTAGTCCTCCTTGTGGCACAAACCTTGGATCAAATTAAAATCAATCTTCACCATCCCAAAGAGAATCACCAAACACATTTTATAACCTTGGCTTAATAGAATTCAATAAACACTTGATTCTAGAAGAGATTGAAAGATCCTCCCAAGATCCAAGGATTATACACATTGTAGATGAGCTTGTTAGTGTTGATCCAATTTTTTTTATGCACTATCTAAAAAAGGTGCCAAAGTTCCTCAAGGCTATGATGTTTCTACACTTGTACAGGGATCTACACAAGGACTAAACCAAGGTTCTATCTAAAATGCATTCTCATTAGGAATGCCATCCTCACACCAAATGTTCACTAGCCTACCACTTGGGACAACAACAAACATGGAAAAAAATTTGCACATTCCTAATCCACCAACATTTGGAAACAAGAGATCTCATGCCACAACACAAGGAAAAACTTTTACATTTGGTGCTTCATCATCAAATCCCATGGGTATGACATTCACAAATCCTCTATTCCAACACACAAAACAAGGTCCCACACCTCAAAGTCAACCCAATAAATCAAGGAGGATTCATATTGTTCCATGTAAGGCACCAAATCAATTTCAAAACAAAAATCAAGGCCCTACAACTCAATTTCAAAATAAAAATCAAGGCTCTACAGCTCAATTTCAAAACACAAATCAGGGCCCTACACCTTTATTTCAAAACATAAGCCAAGGTCCATCATTTCAAAATAAAAATAAAGGTCCTAAGCCTCAATTTCAAAATGTAAATCAAGGTCCTACACCTCAATCTCAAAATGAAAATCAAGGTCCTACTTTTCAAAACACAAATCAAGGTCCAACATTTCAATTCCAAAGTTCCAATCAAGGTCCAACACCAAAATTTCAAAATGCTACACCAAACACAAACATGACTATTAGGACAAATCAAATACCAATTTCATTTGAAATCAAAACAACACTAATGCAACATTCACACATCAACATCAACAAGAACCCATGCAACAAAATGACACTTCAAATTCGACATTTGATTCCATCATGCAAAATCAACCAAATACAACACCATCTCTCACAAACACCTTAACGCAACAAATACAAGCAATACAACAACAAATGACAAACATGCAATTGGGGACAACTAAGAAGACACATTCTATGGAGGAATTGTGTCCTTACCCATTTGATATAAATCTATACATGCCACCTTTTCCTCCAGATTTCACTCCACCAACTCTTACCAAATACAAAGGGAAAGGGGATCCAGTGGAACATATATGAGAATTTAACACATGTATGGACATCGCATATGATCCTACTTATTTGATGAGACAATTTCCATGAAGTCCTGCAGGACAGGCTCTATATTGGTTTGCACACCTTCCTCTAGGGATTTGGACATGGGGTGACTTGGTTGACAGATTCATTAATCACTTTACCTACAATATAGAAGGTGACATGACCATCGCAAAACTATGCACAACTAAAAAATATGAGGGAGAGTCACTCACATCATTTCACCAATGATGGAAAAGTATGGCTAGCAAGTGTCCTTGCCACATGCCTGAGAAACAATTAGTCCCCATGGTTGTTGAAAACCTTAACACTGAATTAATGACAACTCCAAATACAATGTTGCACAACTTTTGAGGATATCATTAAAAAATGTGTCTTTATTGAGAAAGCTCTCATGGAAAAAGGACTAGTCAAAGTTTCCAAAGAAACCCCAAAAGCTAATAATGACAAAGGAAAATTTTGGTCTCAAAACTAGAATGTCACTAATGATGGAGTTGTTGATGCAAAAGTCATAAACAAAGTTCACTCTACCATTTACCTTAAAGGTCCCTCCACATAAAACACATAAAACTCATCAAACACCCAAACAAAAATTCAATATCAAATATTGAATGCAATCCAAAATAACCAACAATGTAGAGGACCTCCACACACTAAGAGAACATACACTCCCTTGGGTGAACATATTGAATCAGTTCTAAAGAAAAATTTACAATCCAATGTCATTCAACTTCAAGACATCAAGAACTATGAACCCACATCGGTCAAACCTAATTGGTGGAATGAAAATGAATACTTTGAATATCGATGTGGAAAAGGAGAAAACATCATCCTGCTGGACACTCAAAAATCTCATTCAAGACCTTATTGAACAAGGAGACATTTTAGTGGATAACCCACAACCTAAACCAATTTTGATCATACCATATTCAAAGCTCGCTTGCAAGACCATGGAAAAGGGAAGGCCTCCAGTTCAGGTTACAATAGTGCTAATTATACCAATGTTTCACATGACTAAAATATTATCATTAACCACATCCAAGCCTTTGATAGTTATGTTTCCACCGTTACCATTAATAATAAAAGTTTAGAATGCATCGTCACGACTCATAGAGCCAAGGTAACCCTTCAATGGGTTGCCTCTAATCCACAACCTAAAAGTTAATACAATCTCCTTGATTATCTAGGAAAGATGCCCACATAGATATCTATTCTTGAATTGCGTCACATTTCCCTAGAGCATAGGACCATTCTGGAGAAAGCCTTGCAAGATACATTTTTTCCTTCTGACCTAAATGTCAACCAATTTTAGGGTATGGTAGGATCTATAGCTACACCACACCATGTCACCTTTTCCAAACAAGACCTTCCCACATAAAATCTAAATGACAATGATCCACTACACCTTGAGGTTGTCATTAATAAACATAAAATTAGATGAGTCTTGGTAGATGGTGGAGAAGGTCTAAATATATGCACCCCAAAATTGGTGAAAGCATTGGGATACTCTGAAGCTTGCATAGATCAATCTAAGAAAATTGTTATCAAGGCTTATGATGATGTTGAGTACTCATTTGAAGGATTAATTACTCTTCCTGTAAGGGTTGGCCCTGCTATTCAAAACACAATGTTCCATGTCTTGGATCTGGACTTTCCCTACAATATTCTCATAGGTCACCCATGGATTCATGCCATGAGAGTTGTACCTTCCACCTATCATCAATTCCTGAAGTTTCCCTACAATGGCATCAAAATTACCATACCCGATGATCTTGATCCCTTCCAATACTACAATAATCTGAGAGGAACTACTAAATATCAAGTGCCTAATAATCAAGAAGCTTCATCCTCCACCTCATCACATTACATTGATCAATCCTCCTTGGTCAAATCATCCACTCCATTTACCAAACCTCCCAAAAACAAGGTCCAAATCTATGACATGGGATGTAGAGAGTATCATATGGATAGTTTATTTTGTGTTGAGAAGTAATCTGTAGGTGAAAATGTTAATACTAATAAGGATATCTAGACTCTTAAGAACGATGTTAAGACAACTTTAAATATTGTGAAAATATGAAAATAGATGGTCGTGCCTAGATTGAAACCTTTTGGGATCCTAATGATACCTCCATCTTTACCATATCCACTCATGATCCTATTGAGAATGTTCAAGATCATCCATTTCCATCACATGATCATTTTCCTTCCACTCCATCTTCTAAACCATCACCCTTCCATTTTGAACATCTTGAGTTAGGGTATGCATCCCCTACTTTGTCTCTACAGAGTCTTCTAGCCAACTCGTTAAGGATGTGCAAGCTTCCTTTGATGTTAACAGTACCGAAAAGAATAGTCTCAAGGAATCTATTGAGTACATCACTGATCTTTTTCATGAATCACACATTCCTACCATCTCATCTAACTCATCCATCCCACCCATGTCCATCCACCTCATAGACATCAATCAACAAGTATCACCTCAAGAAAATAACAAGGATGTAGCTCAATAATCAAAGGTGAAAGTTCCTTTTACAAATGGAGATACAAAATCAAAAGAAAGAATGCAAAGAAAGAAAGATCAAGAAGAGTCCTTTAGCCAAATAAAAAGCTATTGGACAAATCAAAAATAAAAATAAAAGAAAGAAATAAATAAAAGTTGATCTCCAAATGTGCCTCTTCATCAAATATAACTGGGGGCATCTATCAAAGCAAAATTTCAAAAGAAGAGCTTGTTGATCCAAAGTCTTCATTTTCACTTTTTTCACTCAATCCATTCATATCCACACACCCATCATATCATTCCATCTCCCTTGGTAATGTTCTTTGATGGATCTTTGATGATGACCCCTTCACGTGTTATAACTCACTAGTTGCCCAAACTCATTTTCATGTGAAGCTTGATGGCCCACATAGTGTGCATGTTAGGAATCATACCCTAGCTCCCTTCATCAATTGCATCAATCATCCTCCATATTTTCCATTCATGCCCTCCATTCAAATCGGATCCTTTCATCTGACATGGTCATCCAGATTTGAGCCCAATTGGTTAGGCCCCTACATCATTACAACAACATATGGATCTGGGCCTTATCAGTTGTCTACTCCTGAAGGTGAACCGATGCCTGAGCCCATCAACAACATACATCTCTATAGATATTACACCTAGCATTTAGAGAATTCCTTTCAAAAAATAAAAAAATACAAAAAAAGCATAAAATAAAATAAAAAGTCACTCTCATGAAAACCTAGAAAACAAGCGTCTTGGTGACAACAAAAAAAATTAAAAAATGGCAAAAATAAAAAAAATAGTAAAAAGAAATAATTTTTCCAACATTGAAATCCACTTCGGTGGTGCTTTGGATAAGTACCATGGTGAAAAACGGGAAAGTAGGCAACATGTGTAGTCAATCTATGCTCCTCCATCTACAATCACTCCATTTGGTTTTCCACCTTTCGTCCATCCATTTGCACATATCATCCATCCATAATAAAGCTTTGTCATCCTTCCCATGTCTTGAGAACCATTGACATTTAGCGTCTTTCACCCTTCATGACCATCCCTTGCATTCATCAATCCTCTCACACATAATAAGTTGGTCTTATACCTAATTGGGGAAACTCCTTGACTTATGTCTTCATGGGATCCTACACATAGTATCAACCTTTAAAACATAAAAAATATAAAAAAAAATCATAAAACCTTCAAAATCCAAAAAAATTATAAATCCAAAAAATCCAAAAAAAATCAAAAAGTATCAAAATATAAAAAACATCAAAAAACATCAAAACTCCAAAAATAGAGTTGAAGTCGGATTCAGAGTCGAAGTATGTGTTAGTCCAAGTTCGATTGAACTACGTTGTCTCTATGCATTGCTACATAGGAAAGGACATCTTTTGATGAGCCCTCGAGGCACTAGGTCAGTACCTTAGGGTTTTGTTGAGTCAAATCAATCAAGATTTGTGTCATAGTATTCAATCAATTTTGCGTCAGCGTCAGTCAAACTATGTTGTCTCTGTAGATTTCTACGTAGGCAAGGCCATCAATCGATGAGCCCCCGAGGCATTAGGTTTGTCCTTAGGGTTTTGTCGAGTTGTATCAATTTTGGTCAGCACCAGTTGAACTATATGTGGTTTTGTCGAGTTGTATCAATTTTGGTCAATTTAGAGGGGCAATGATGGATCCTGATCTCTTTTCTTTTGATTGCTATATGTGGTTTCTCTTGAAAAAAAGACTGGGGCAATTGGGTCCTTAGTATGAGTCATGGTATTCCTTGTCTTTTGCAAGTGGTAACATTGCACACCTTGGTCTATATCATACCATGGTGTTTGTGCTCCATTTGCTACAATTTTGATGCCCAATGGTGATAAACATGCAATTTGACATCTATTAAGCAAGAATGTCCATCCCTTTTCATCTTACTAACTCCACGCTACATCTGTCTTGTCCATACTAACATCCACCTCCTTGGTGCTCTCGCCTTTCCTTTCCACAATCATCCTGACGACCCACAAGTTGAATTCTTCTCTTGTCAGTGCATCAAAATGGCTTTTCAAAATAATTTCTCAAAAATTTTGAAAATTTTAAAAAAATTATGAGGGGGCATAGGTCTATCTCGCCTTCATCGGGGCATGCTGGAGCATGATTTGAAAAATATTTTCATATTATTCTTTGACACAACACTCAAATCACATTATCTCAAAGAGAGCTAAAATGTAGAAATTGAAGAATGTCTTGGTCTACGAGCACCATTCTTTCTTCTTCCCCGTTTAGTTAAATAATTCCAATTATTTAATTATTTCTCTTTAATCACATTATTCTATTAATTAAATAATTTTAATTATTGAATTAATTCACATTCCCTTTCTTTATTCTTCCTTTGATTAATTTAATTAATTAATATTTATTTAATTACGTCACTAACTTTCTCTTTCTTTCTATAATTAGATAAATTTTCATTTATTTAATTATTCGCTCTTCATTGTTCATCTATAGTTAAATAATTATTTTTAAATATTTAGCTATTCACTAATCTTTTATGTCATATAGTTAAATAATTATTGGAATTATTTAACTCCCCTTTTACCACTCTTCCACTATTAAATAATTAGTCTAATTTAATTATTTAATTCTTCTTTCCCATTTCTTCTATATTTAATTTAATGGTTGCACAATCATTTTAAATTAAATATCCATTTCCCTTATTCTCTCAAATAAACAATCTAAATGATTATTTATTCCCTCACATGCTTCTTCATGAATTAAAAATTAATATTTGATTCCTCCACTACCTTCCCCTCCACTTTCTCATTTGAATCTTGACAGTTGATTCTCTCTAGTCTTCTTTCAATCTTGGCTATCTATTCTTAGCCATCCCTTTCCCACTACTTTGTGGTGCATGAATCCTCCACCGTTGATCTTGGCATCTTCTAGACCTTCGATCTCATTTGTCTATTTGAGAATTTTTTCTATAAAAGAAGGCTTTCTCCTTCATTTTGACTTTACAACCACATTCTCCAAAGTTGTTGCTATCTTTTCATTGTCATTTGTAGGTATTCAAGCACTTCAAAATATGAGGGAAAAGCTTTGCAACTTGAGAAAGAATGAAGGAGAAGCAAGGGAGATAATCAACTATGATAGGGGAGTTTTATTTTATGATTTCATTCTTGTTTTCTCTCTTTTATCATTTGTACTCTCTTGTTTGGATTTGGGATTTGGGCTTAGATCTTAGGTAGAGTGGTTGCCACTTGGTCTTAGCTATTTTATATTACAAATTTTCTGATCTTACAACCATAAAACTTGTATTTGTCCTAGGAGATATGGATTTTGAAAGTGTATGGAGATTTTTTCGTTGGGATATTTGAGTTGCCTCAAATTGAGATAGTAAAGACACCTAAGCTTCTTTGGACCAATGATGAATGTTGTTTAGATGAATGGATGGAATGAAACCTTTTTTTTTTGACAATTTTTATTTTGGATAAAATCTCTTGTTTAAGATGTGTTTAGGGATGACCCTTTCTTATACTAGATAAATGAGTCCAAGCTAAGGAGGATGATAATGAGATTCACAAACTTTGGGAGTAAACTAATGACTCCAAAGCAAGATAACTCGCAATGTTTGACACTAATTCAACTAAGCACTTGAAAGAAGCAAAATTTTCAAGTAAAAAGCTAAACTAGGAGATGATGATAGAGATTTGAACCAAAAGTGAGCTACATGTCAATTTCTAGGTTGTTTGTTTTGAATGGATTGATTTGTTGTTTGAAATGGGGTTGAATTGATCCAATGATGACTAAAGATGTTTAGACTAGTTAAAAGTGAAGTAGTGATGTGAGATGGAGATGAAAATGTGGAGTTTTCTACTATTTTAAATGATTAGGATAACTACAAGTTTATTTTGCATGAATCTCAATTTTTACAATGTTTTCTAGTCAAAATTCAAAATCTAGAAAAATCTAGGGTTTTCTATTTTTTTGCTAATAGTCAAAGGAGTTGAGATACACTCAAAGGTGCTAGGGTATTTTTTGCAAATGTGTCAAAATACCTACAATGACACAGAGATACAATAAAATCATCACATTATTGAATCAAAGGTGTCAAGATGCAAAATTCTAGTTTTACTCTAAAACAAAGGCACCAAGATGTGCAAAACTGTTGAGATGCAAACAAAGGCATTATTTTGATAAAAATAGAAGCGTTAATTTGTATACAAAGGCATCACACTACGTTAGTAAAAAGTGGCACTTTTTCTCAAAAGTTAAATTTTTGCAAGTTTGGCCTAAGGTTTTGAAAATTGGAAGTCTGATTTGTATTTAATTATTCTAGCAAGTGATAGAAAACAACAAAAATAACATGTAGGACTAACTCAATTGAATGTTTGGAAGATTTTTGTTTTTCTTATTCAACAAGACCATGCTAATTGGTCTCACGGGTGGATTTACAATAAATACACACCATAGATACACATACTAATTTAGTGGTAGATTGGGATTATTAGCTTAAAGTAGGCCCACTCATAGAATACCATCCAATGAATGGGTGACTAGAGTATTCCAAGGTCATGTACCACCTTGACACCTCTCACCTTGAATGGAAAATATCCTAACAAGGAATATTTGGCACCTCAACAAAGGTTAGTACATAGCGAGTAAATTCACACATAGATACTTGTGTTGCACCACTTTAAGTTGATAGTTTACAAATGGATCTTAGGCTTCTAGATGTTACAAGTTCATAGTAGGGGTCTACCATGAACAAAGAGCTCATCTGGTATGCCCAACTTGAGAGGGGTCTCCTCTCTACTCGTTACCTCACTTTCTCGACAGACTGAGGGTCATGGGGCTTGGATTGAAGGATGCGAGCCACTCCTTGGGGTACAAATTTTGTTTTCCCCCCTTTATATATCCCATTAGGAAATATTATTGAGATTAGAACTTGGCGGTGATGAACCCCCCAAGAAAGTCTCCTACTTTGAAATAAACAAAAATAGTGTTGCTTTTGATCCCAAAGATCATTCTTAGGGGTCGCGATGGGAGAGAATAAACAACACTATACCTCATGGTGTACAAAAAAAATATAAATGAGCATTGTTTCTGATTTCCAAGATCATACCAAGCGCAAGGAAAGAGCATACACACACATCCACTTACCAAACACACCATAGAGTTTCTTTTTAAGTGCACCAAGGATTCAAATGTGGTTCAATTTTTAAATAACACCAAACCAAATGTGCAAAGTGTTGGGAAATTTGTATTCCCAAACTGAAGTGTGCAAGTTGTTGGTTCATTTTAGGTACACCAAAAGAAAGTAGTAGTTGTGGGGTTCTTCTTAAGTAAGTCACATCTCAAAATCTTTTTTGCATTTAATTATGTTAAGTTTTATTAATAATTATGGGAAATGAAATTTATCGATTTATTTGTAATACATTTAAGATTTAAAAGGTATTTGAAATATATTTATGTTATTATGATTGAATACGAAAGATGAAAATTATGATATGAAATGGAATTGTTTCGTTTCAAGCATTGGTTATTTGTTACTAATGAAACTCTGTAAGTGCAAGTGTGTGAATGCAAGAGCAGGTTGAAGACCAAGAACATAGTTGAGGTAGGAATATTTAGCCAAATAACGGACAACAAGCAAGAATTGGAATCAGGAACATGCACACACCACTGAGAAACTTAACATCTACATTTAGCTAGCAACTTGGTAGATATCATTTTTCTTGTTTGCATAAAATGTAAAAATGACTAATCAAGTAAGCTTTTGGAAAAACAAATTTAATGGAACAATTGCTTTACCATGTTCATCTAATGCAAATTTCATAATAGTGAATGGTGTTGGAGATATAAATGTATGATTTGATTAACTATTCTTATATAGAACAATGAGTATATTTATATGGATATGGAAATATCTATATGTATATATATATATAAACATATATAAAATTGTCTTCCTTCATTTGAAAATAAAGTGTTTTATGTGGAAATTCAAACATGGGAAAACAATTTGAATCAACCACCTTGGGAAACAATAATCATATCTCATACACTCTGAGCATAATCGCCACCCAATGGGGAAGAGACATTTTCTAATTTGGCTTGGAGGAGTGGGCAGCTATGTATGAGGTGGCATGGGAAAGTTAAGACCACAGCTTCCCATTATGGAAAAGTAAAAAAAATCTTGATCAGAGGGGGATTCTGGAAGAAAGGAGAATATCTTGAAGAGAAAAACAGAGGAGATTTGGGGAAAAAGAGGATGACAAAGCAACAACAAAGCACTAGTGCAAGAGGATATAAGCGGCACCAAGATAAGGTGAAGGAAATTACAAGGAACTTGGATAATATGAAGAATCGTAGATAGAATCCATATCAAAATAATAAAAGAAAAATACAACAAAAGAAAAAGGATAAAAAAGAAGAGATGAAGCCCCAAATGCAAAGATCAACAAAAAGGAAAAACAACAGGATGACAAAAAAAAATCTTTAATAAGGAAAGCAAAGAATACATAGCAAGGGTAGGAAAGAAGGATGTAATTAATGAAAAAAATACAAAAACCCTATAATCAGGCATTAATTTATGAAAGAAGGTTTGGTTGAACAACAAACAAAACTAATAGAAATTGATGTCAAAGAGGAGATTGAGGAAGACTCTAAAATACTATAAAAGGTGGCCATCTTATACAAAATCATTGGACCCAAGAGGGAAAGGAAGTGAATAGAAGAATGGGCATAGGAAAACATTGAAAGGAACCATGGCTTTAATTTTTTTCCAAACAACTTCTTCATAATAGTGTTTCTTTTCGAAGAAGACACAAATTTTGTGCTAGAAAAAGGACTGGAGTAATTCGAAGGATGTCCAGTCTATATGCAAAAATGGGAAGATAATTTCAACCTAAGAAAACATGGATCTTACAGCGAGGAAAAATGGATAAGAATGTACAACCTACTAGTCGAATACTGGTTAGAGGAATGCCTAGATAAAATAGGAAGAACACTTGGCACATTGTTGGAGATTGATACCACATTGTTAAAAGAGAATTATTACCTTTATGCAAGATTAAGGATCGCAACAATAAAGAAAATCCCTAAGGAAATTAAGATAAAGTCAAAAGCAAGAATCTGGTTATAGGAAATTGAAATAGAAACCCAAATCTCATATTGTATAAAGTGCAATAGGAGGAATCACAAAACAAAAGAATGCAAGACCTATCCAAAAACCAAAATAGTTTGGAGGAAGAAAACAATAAAAGGAGAAGTAGAAAGGAATTCCCCAAGGAAATAAAACATGGATAAGGGAAATCAAGAGAAAGAAAATATGAAAGGAAAAAAAATCAAGCAAAAAAGAGGAAGGGATAGGAAAAGAAAAAGAGGAAGGTCTTGCGGTTCAAATGCCATTACCAGAAGAAAAACCAAGCACTCATCAGTAAGAGGATGAAGAAGATCTCAGTTCAGAAAGTGAGAACGAAGATTTCAAGAATCTTGATATTATTGAAAATAGAAACATTTCCCAGACTGTGGCTCAATTCTTGGAACCAACAAAGCAAAAAAAATTAAAAAAAGGAAGGAAAATAAATAAATAGAAAAGAGATGAACTAGCATAGGAGAAGGGCCTAAAACACATAGGTGGATGGGATGAATCCTTCTCAAAAGCCTTTGGGATAGCAGGTGGCCTAGGGATCCTCTGGAGAACCAATTTGGTAAAGATACACATAATGGTCAAAGAGGCTAACTAGATGTTATGTGAGGCCAAAAGTCTTAGATGTAAGTTGCAACTCTTTATTTTTAATATTTGTAGCCCAATCAAAAACCAAGATAAAGAAACCCTATGGAACACTTTAAGCCAAAAGATATCAGATGTAGGGAAGAAAAGAATAATAATGGGCAGAGACTATAACACAGTACTTAAGAAAGAAGAAAAATATGGAGGGAAGAATGCCATCTTAGTTTCAATGGAACTATTTGGGAATTTTTTAGCAAATAATAACCTCCTAGATTCCCAAACAGTGAACGAAGCGTATACATGGTCAAATAAAAGAAATGAAGAGAGTTGCATAAAAGAAAAAATTGGAAGATTCATATACTCACAAGACTAGTTAGCAGATAATCTGAATATGGAAGCAATAATCCCCCCATTGGTTGGATCATACCATTTACCAGTTAAACTAACAATTAAATAAGTAGAAAACATCTCAAAATTGTATTTCAAAATAGAAAAAATGTGGTTCAAGAAAGAGGAATTAGTGGACCTATTGGAGCAATGGTGGAAGACAACCCCAAAATTTATAGGTACAAAAAGTTTCATTTTCATGAATAAGCTAAAACATATCAAAAAAAGACTTCAAGAATGGAACATAGTAGTATTAAAAAATATATCTAAAAGAAAGGACTTTAATGATAGAATATAACGAAATACTAGACAGAGAAGAAGAGTATTGGAGAGAAAAATCAAGGGAATTATGGCTTGCTGAAGGGGATGAAAATACCAGATTCTTCCACAACACAACCAAAATTTAAAAAACCTACAAGAAAATATTTGAGGTAACACTTCCAAATGGGGTTACAACATAGAACCTAAATGAAATAAAAGAGGAAGGAACAAGGTTTTTTAAATAGTTATTAGCTCCAGAAGGGGATAAGGATGTCCTTAATGATAGCAAGATCTTAGCAAATATCCTGAAGTTGATATCTACTAAAGAAAATGCTATGCTAGAAGGTCCATTTACAAGGGTAGAAATTAAGAAAGTTGCACTCCAATTACACCTAAACAAATATCTCGGACCAGATGGCTTCCCTACATTTTTCTACCATGAAAATGTTGGCATTTTGTAGAGGAAGATGTTTAGGAAATATGTGAAGATTTTAGAAGGAAAAAGAAGTTTGTTAAAGATCTTAATAATACAATGGTGGTCCTAATCCCCAAAAAAGAGACATGCTCCAACTTTGGGGACTACAGACCCATATCACTTTGTAATATAATTTATAAAATACTATCAAAGGAACTAGAAAATAGATTGAAGAGCATTTTAGAAAATATAATATCACCAAACCAAAGCGGGTTCACACCTAGAAGAGATATAGTGGATAGCATTATACTTACAAACGAAGTTGTTCACACAATCAACAAAGACAAGATAGCAAGCATGCTAATTAAGCTAGACGTAAGAAAGGCTTACGACACAATCAAATGGAGATTCCTAATGAGAATAATGGAGAATTTTGGCTTTTATAAGGATTGGATGTAGATGGTGTACCAATGCATATCATCAATAAGATATTTGACAGTTCTCATGAACAATACCTTGTGCAGATTCTTTGAAAGCACAAACGGAATACAAGGGGACCCAATTTCACCTTTCCTATTTGTCATTATGGCGGAAGCCCTCAACAAGCATATTACAACATACCAAAATCAAGATGAGTGGAAAGTAATATAGATAACACGATGCATTGAAGCTACAACACATCAAAAATTTGCTAATGATACAATCCTACATGGGGAAGCCTCAATTAGAGAAGTAGAAGCAATACATTTGTGCATGGAGGAATACATAGAAGTTTTAGGTTAGCATATAAACAAAGATAAATCAAAGATTTATTTCTTCTACACAAAGAAAAATTTGCAAAAAAGAACAGCTAAGATTCTTGGATATACAATAGGGGAGATCCCTTGTAAGTATTTGGGGCTACCCCTATTCAAAGGAATTATAAGATCAACCCTATGGGAACAAATAATAAAAAAATGTTGTGAAAAATCCAAAAGTTGGAGAGGTAAATGGCTGACTCTGGCTGGAAGGATAACAATGGTAAAGGCAGTTTTATCTACCATTACAATATTCCCAATGTCATGTATGCAATTAACTACCAAAGAAGCGTCAGGATTGGAAAGTATACTAAAAAGGTTCCTATGGGAAGGATTGAATGAGGAGGATAAAATTACATTGATCCATTGGGATAAAGTAAATGCAAAGCACAATCAAAAGGAGGGGAAGGCATAAGGAATATGAAGGCTCAAAACTTGGCCCTGGGAGCAAAACTCATCTAGAAAATGTATCAAAAACCATCAGCATTATGGTCTAAAGTGATGCAACATAAGTACCTAGATAATCAAAACTCACAGAGAATTCTAACAATAGAAAATGCAAAAAATGGGTCTCATGTTTAGAATTTCATGTTAAATTGTAAGCACATAATAACATATCATTTGACATGGAAGATCAATGATGGGTCTAAGGTAGATTTTTGGAACTTGGTTCTTGGGGGGGATACAAACCACTAATTCAATATCCTGAATTGGCCCCACACGAACCAAGTATCAACAACATATATGGAAGGTGTGTTCAAGATTATGTAAGAACATATGGGAATGGAAAAAGTGGCTGGTTAAATTTTGATGAAATAAACATGGAAAGAGAGGCCAAAGAAAACCTATGCAAAATCCTAAAGGAAAGACAAATCTGTTTAAACAACCAACCAGAAAAAATAATCTAGTGTAGAGCAAAATCAGGCACCTATATAGCTAAGATGGGGTACCTAATCCAAATGAAACAAGAGGAAAGCAACTGGCTGAGAAATTTGTGTTGGGGTAAAAGGATACTACCAAAGGCTAGAGCCTTTACATGGATGGCTTTGCACAAAAGAATCTTAGTAGGTGATTGACTTAAAACAATTGGTATTGAAGGACCTAATTGGTGCATAATGTGCAAAAAAGATGAAGAAAATGCATATCACTTGTTGCTCAACTGCCCGTATGCAACACAAGGATGGGACACTTCAAGAAAAATTAAGGTGGGGAATACTAAGAAGCAACAAATTGTGGGATCATTTCATTAGCTGGCCTACATTGAAGAAGGAAGCATTTTGGGGTCATATATGGCAAGTGGCATCATCAATCCTAATTTGGAACTTGTGGAAAGAACTTAACAAAAGAATTTTTTAGAGTAAAACAAAAGAAATGAAAGAAGTATTGCAAATGGTTGAAAATAACATAGCGGAATGGTTAAATACTCATGTCAAGTCACAAAGAAAAGAAAAAATTTCCAATTGGGATAATGAACTAATGAAAAATGGAAAACATTAAAAGTACCATCGGGATTTCAGTTTTCTCCAAGTACTAAAGCCAAGAGACTCAAAGAAAAATGGTTACCCCCCTTTAAGGGGAAGGATGAAATTAAATACTGACGAAGCTTCTCGAGGAAATCCAGGAAGGTCAAGCGTGGGATGGATAGTGAAAAATGGGGAGGGTAACGTACTAATAGCAACATCAATAAAATTACCTACATGCATGAATAATGCAACAGAGATTGAAGGGTTACTACAAGGATTGCAGCTGTGCAAAGAAAAAGGTCTAAAAAACATAGAAGTTGAATTTGATTCTATAGTCAACATTAATGCATTGCTAAATGGAAGCATGGGAGATTTGAAATTGCAAACTAAGTTATCTTGAATCAAGGAACTAAGCTAGGAAGTGGAGGTACAAGGCATCAAACACATCTATCGGGAGGCTAACAAGGTCGTTGACCTCTTAGCCAACCGTGGGATAGATCAAATTGAATCAATTATTGAAAGCATCCAATCAAGTACATGGCAAGGTATGGACATGTTACTAGAGGCAGAAAAGGTTGAGGAAGCAGATATAGCAACCACTTCCACATAAAGCCAAAAAGGAGGTAAGGCAACATCAATGTCAAGGTAAGGGAAGAAAAAATGAGGTACACATCCAAAACCCTAATAACAATCATCCTTAAGTTCATGGAATCAAAGGTAAATTAAAATAGATATATTAGAAAAACAAAAAGCAGAATTGAACATAGAATAGTCAAAGAATAAGTTCAAGCAAATAAGACTAGAACCATTAATGCCTACACAACCATTAAAGAGAAGTATCACAATCACTCCTAATTTAGAAATAATGTTAAAGTGGAGGCCTTAAGCTCTTTCAATTTTAAGACAAAAGAGAAAAATTAAAATTTAATCTTACCAAACTAAACAGGGACAACACCACTAGTGATTCAAAACTAACCCCACATACCAATAGACATAGTAACCCTTGATCCAAAATGAAGCAGAAAGGGATGAAAAAATCAAGGTACACATGGTTTCTAAAGGAAACTAGGGCGGACATAATTATATGCCTTTGATCGAAACTAATAGAATATCCCTTAAAGCTAAGACACAAACATAGACCATTACCACTAAATTTTGGTTTGATCAAGAAAATAGGAACAAATCATTCTAGATTTCAAACCAGTGGAGTGACAATTACGAAAAATTAAAGATCTATTAAATTTGTGAAACTATTAAGAAAATGGATCAATAAAGCAAGCTATAATTTCCATAAGAACTGTTAGAGAGTAGGATAAGAAAAGCTTTAAATTATGTTGCAAATTAAGATATATCATAGCAGAAGATAATATATTTTAGTCATGGGAAGGATTATTCGTTCTGTACCTTGAATGAAATAAGTATCATACAATGAAAATAATGCAAGATACAAACCAATGGGACTTAACACTCAACATAAATCTGCTAACCAAAATTCAAAAGATTCATCACTTTACTCCTTAAGGGTTAAACATATAAGATATCCAGAATATCACTTAAATTTAGAAGAAACGAAATACAAGAAAAATAGAGGGCAATAATGTGCACTCAAAATCTAGCCATATATTCATGAAATGATACCCATCAAAGGTTTCATTATACAAAACTTCTTTATAGTCTGAGAGTTTTGAAAATAGGACAGTATAATGAGATTTTAATAAGGTTGTATAAAAGTTACATTGAACCATAGTAGAGTCGTGCAGTTATAACATTATTTACATTTAGGGTTCACAACACAAGAAGATAACATAACTACTTTAAACACAATCGCCATGCGAATAGAAGGATGGAAAAACAACCAAAAAAAAAAAGGACACACAAAAAAAAGGGGTTCGAGATCGGTAAAGTGGCTTATCTTCATTTGTTGAGATTAAGTATCTTATGAGCCAAAACACTACTCAAATTGAAAAAAATTGGACACCCACTATGTATCCCACTCTGGTACAAACCAATAGCGACGCTTGAGGAAATTGTAACCAACCTTGGGCAGGAAGTGGTGATACCAGTATACAAATTCCACCTCATATGAAATAAAAGGAAGAAACTCAACTGCGTGCCCTTGCTACTGACCCAATGCTAGCGGACGTGAAATACCTTCTCCTAAACGAGCCCCATTAAATGCCTCGAGACCAATTAACAAGAGGACTTAAAAACCTTTTTAGAAAGTATGGAAACCATCTCTTTTCACACATGGATATCTAACAAACATCCCACAAATCGTGAATTGATGTCAAAATTCAATCGATATTTACCCCTCGACATAAGGAAGTTTTTCCCTAATATCAGCTTGACGGCTTTCAATGTTAGAGGATCTCTCCTTGTGAACAACCCTTGTAAACGCCAGTCAGTCATTAGACCCAGAAACACAACTTAAACCCTAGTACTGGTCAGGTAAGTGGAAGTTGAACCCATTTGTTGTTTAACATCCAGTTTCTGTAAAAACCCTCCATTAGATATAGAAAAAAACTGGCACAATTTATAATGAGTGTCATGGCAAATCACTTGAGCTGGCCAGATCTAGTAAAATGAATCCTTCATGATCCCTGACATTTCACATAAGATAAAGGTTTGTTTCTCCTCAACGATAAAACAAGTAAGTAAAAGAAACATGAGGTGGCATATTTATCTGGAGAGGATACATTTCATCTTTTGGAAAATATAATTTGCCAGAACCATTATGTCATGAGAAAACGTGCCCGTTAGTGTGAGTTGTATTCCTAGGTCATTTGAGGGATGATTACACTAGTGCAAGAGCTTTTTCCATATTCGATAGGGTGAAAATCATCGATTGCACTGTAGGGAGGAGGTAATTCGAACCTCACAATTTATTTTATGTTGTTTCCTTCTATGAAAACTGATGGGTTTTATGTTATTGGATGAATTCATATTAAGAAATCAAATGTTTTATATTCGTTTTCCTCAAGGCTTGAGGAATCATTTTTTTCTGGAAAACAGGGTTATCAACTCGTACATGTTTATTTCAATCCAGATGCCTCTTTTGTGTCACTGTGTAAAGTGGGAAGAAACCACTGTTATTTCCATGTTTTTATGTCAGGAAGCTTGCTCTTATTATAGCTAAATCTTTTTTTTTTTTTTTTTAATGTCACCACCTTGTAAGTGGTCATAACCGATGAAATATCTTCCTCTGTTATTAGTAGACTCCATTGTGGAGTCATTTCTAAACGACTTCGAACCGTTTACATGTTCGGGATAAGAAGCCCCATAGAGGCAATACATTGTTTCATGGGCAGGGTATCAATTTTACTCGTGATCACCATAAGTGGTGATCATTTTCCCTTTTAATGTTATCCTAATGAACGATTACTCTGTTCTGGTTTGATGTTGTGGAGAACAATTTCTATCGTTTTGCATGTTTGTATTGAGCAACTAATGTCACCCTGCTTTTGAAGAGTGATAGCCATTCGCTCATATGAAAATACACATATATTTTCATACCGCTATTAAAGTGATTTTTAATGTTTTGTTTTAGTGATGGTCGAACGAGGCCATCAATCAAGTATATATATACTTATCGATAAAGATTATGTTGTGATATTTCTATTAGGATTCAACATGTAGTTTTACGAGTCAAACTCATTGACCCATGTTTCATGAGTAGTGGTTCACAAGAACCCATCTCTCATGATAGTGAATGGTCCACTTAGCACTCATTGCATCTAGGTGATGCTCATAGAGGTGAAGCATTGGGCCTTCCCGAGAGGTCACCCATTCACTATCATGAGAGATGGGTTCTTGTGAACCACTACTCATGAAACATGGGCCAATGAGTTTGAATCATAAAACTACACGGTTGAATCCTGATAGCAATATCACAATTTGACACATTGTGGAAAATGCCTCCTACTTATTAATTGATGAGCTAAAGGGGCTCTATAATGAATGGTTCATAAGGCACAACACTTGTTGAAGGTTTTGCAAATGGGGTTGCAAGCTAAGTGGTTTAACCTTGGAGAAAACTTTGTGGTTAAGCATGCTTGAGTTGGAGTAGTACCAGGATGGGTCACCACCCAGGAAGGCCCAACGCTTCACCTTAGTGAGCATCACCTAGATGCAATGAGTGAACCATTCACTATCATGAGAGATGGGTTCTTGTGAACCACTACTCATGAAACATGGGTCAATGAGTTTGACTCATAAAACTACACGGTTGAATTCTGATAGCAATATCACAATTTGACATGTTGTGGAAAATACCTCCTACTTATCAAAGATTATGGTGTTTCTATAGATGGCCAAATGAATGACATCGTTCCCAGCCTTCTAGCTTTCCGATGGATGATTCTCATCGTTCCCAATGTTACCAAGATGTGGAACGATTGATCTTTCTTTGTTTTAAAAGTATTAACAATAACTATATCATGCAACATGTTGTCTTAGTCAGCCTATGAAAAGGGCCATAATAGGTCACGGGCTAATGTTAGATCTTTCGATGGAATTTTGAATTACTCCATTCTTTGTTACAATGTGTATGTGTGTGTGTGTGTATATATATATATATATATATATATATATATACTTAAACGTACTGTATATATATACACATACAAAATTGATATTGAAGTTCTTAACATCAGTGTTGAAAGTTATGCTTAAATTGATTCCTCCTATTGTGGTGCCTCTGTCATAATTGATTGTTCCATCAAGTATTTGTGATTGACTAATAATAAGGCATGTAATGCTAGCCAATAGCATATATATCGACCATATCTTTGAGCATGTGATTGAAGGATAAACATACCCGGTCGATGTTAATTTTGTTGTCTTGATCATATAAATTATTGAAGGATAGGTTAAATTTGAACAATTAAAGTTTATTGTATTATTTGATAATACCGGTTTAGAAAATAAATTGAAACTATAAGATGTGAGATTGTCTAGGATAGTTCTCTAATCAAACAATACGACACTTATTTAAATCTGAAGTGTTCAACCGTACTTTATCTATTTAGAACGCTGGAAATGGAATATCGTTACTATACCATACTTTTGTCATCATTTTGATGTTTTAAAATTCTAAAACAAATGATGACTCGGTACGTTAAAACTATTTGACTGTTCTGTCAATTATATTCTTCTCTTTACTTGAGTATAGTTGTTATAGATCAAGTTACTATTTGACTGTTTTGTCAATTATATTCTTCTCTTTACTTGAGTATAGCTGTTATAGATCAAGTTGTATGAAGTATGAGATTATGATCGAAGTTGATATTTGTAGATCCCTGAAATTGTCCTAGCCTGCGAACTAGCATTTTAACACTAATATTCATCTTTTTGTAATGATTAAATAATATTCAATTATTTAATTATTGTTTAAAACCATATTTCCACTATTAATTAAATGATTTTGTTATTTAATTAATTCATTTCAATTAATCTTCTTGATTAAATAAATAAATCTTATTTATTTAATTATGTCACTAACTTAACTTATTCTTCTATTTTAATTAAATAGTTATCAATTAATTATTTAATTAAAAAATCAATCCCCCAGGCTCATAAATTAAATAATATTAAATATTATTTAATCATCTTTCAACTTCTACATTAAATAATTATTTTAATTATTTAATCTCACCTTTTCCATTTAATTCTTTCAACATCGTCCCTTTAATAAATAATCTTTTATTTATTAAAAACAATTCAACTTGCACATTCCTCTTAATATTAATTAACTTATTTAAATTAATTAATTACTTTCCCCACATGGACTAATTCTTCTTTCAGTTGACTAAACAATCTATTTAGTTAACTCTTTAATTAATTCTCTTAACTCATGCACTCTCTCTCAGTCAACTTAGATTGACTATCCAATCTATCTAGTGAACTATTCAATCTAAATCAGTTCACTCCGTCTAACCCCACCTATTCTTCTAATTTAATTAAATGATTATCATTAATTATTTAATTAAATAACTTTCCTCTTTCCAAATTAAATAATTAAATTAAATTATTTAAATCATTCAACATCATCCATTTAATAAATAATCATTTATTTATTAAAATCAATTCAAATTATGCGTTCCTCTTAATATTAATTAATTACCTTTTCCACATGGGTTAAACCTTCTTTCAGTTGACTAAACAATCTATTTAGTTAACTATTCAATCAATTCTATTAACTATCTAATCTATTTGGTTAAGTTTAATCAATCAAATCTTTTAACTAATACTCTCTCTCAGTCAACTCGGATGGACTATTCAATCTATCCAGTGAATTGTTTAATCTAATTTAGTTCACTCCCTCTCACCCTCGGTCTTCTAATCCATCAATCGAGTAAACTCCTCAATCAATATCTCAAGTAGTCAGTCAACTAATCAATCTAAATCCTATCAACAGTTCTTAACCGTTGATCATGAGCTTGCATTGTTGAATCTCAATTGTTCATCTAAAAACTTGAAATCTATATAACAACCTCATTTCTTCTCAAAACGATTGGATACTTTATACAGTTTATGCAAATATCATGTTAAATTAATATTCAAATTATTGAGAGCTTTTACAAACATCTTTGATCACTATTGACACACATTGAAGCTTTTGCAAGACATAATAGAGGCTTCACATTGATACAAAAATGAAATCCAACATCATTGTGAATACACTTCGACATGAGATGGGTAACAATATAGTTTAATGAATTCTTTTTCTTTTTCTTTGTTTGCTAATACTTTGATCATTGAATTTAGTAAGTTCATATAGTTCATTTCATGAGTAATGGGTATGGAATCTTAATCTTTGTTTGAATTAAGCTTTTGTTTGATTTAGTTATGTTGATTTCCACATGCTTCTCGATGTCCTTATCTCTAGCATTTTTGTGAAGTTTTGTCATCAATTGCAGGTTACAATGAAGAATTCGATTGAAACCCATCATCTTACTTTAATCATAAAAAATGGATGCACAAAATTTTGTAAAACCATTTCTAGGTTTTGTAGATCTCACTTTTAACTTTCTATAGCTTTATACGGTTTTTAATTTCATTAAAAAATAAAAAAAGTTATCATAATTTTAGTTTGTTGTGTTTTTCTTAAATTTCTATTGCTAACCTTTAAAATTCATGTGTTTCATTTATCTCCAATAAATTCTACATATTGAATAAAAAAAGATTTCTCAGTTTTGTAGATATCCATTTTTTCTTTCTAGGACAATTGACGATTTTAAAATTGATGAAGATTTGAGAAAGTTATGGCTACTTCAAAATGCTGTTATAATTGATAAAAAAACTTAGGTAAAAATTGTCAAAATTCTTTCTTTGTCTTTTTCAATAGAATAAAGTATTTTTTGTTACTAATATCTTCATTTTTAGCTTGTGGCCATTAGAGGATTAACTCTCACATTTCAATTTGGTGTTTTAAAATTGAACAAACAACTTGCACACTTCAAATTGGTGCTCTTAAAATTTGAACTTTCAAAGCTTTTCTTAATTTAGAAGAATCTCTCAATTTGGTGTTTTAAAATTGAACCAACAACTTGCACACTTCAAATTGGTGTTCTTAAAAATGAACTTTCAAAGATTTTCTTAGTTTAGAAGAATCTCTCAATTTGGTGTTTTAAAATTGAACCAACAACTTGCACACTTCAAATTGGTGATCTTAAAATTGAAATTTCAAAACTTTTATTAGTTTAGAAGAATCTCTCAATTTGGTGTTTTAAAAGTGAACAACTTACACACTTCAAATTGGTGATCTTAAAATTAAACTTTCAAAGCTTTTCTTAGTTTAGAAGAATCTCTCAATTTGGTGTTTTAAAATTGAACCAACAACTTGAACACTTCAAATTGGTCTTCTTAAAACTAAACCTTCAAAAGCTTTCTTATTTAAAAAACATTTCATTTGGTGCTCATAAAGTGGAATGCTTTCTTTTTGACCAAACACTTTCATTTTTATTGACGAATGCACGATCTTTCTTTTTTTTGACCACATTAAGACAAGGTTATTAGAAACACTCAAGTTGGTGCTTAAAATTGGAAAAATACATTATAACTTGTACATTGCTATCTACTTGCTTGAAATCCAGAACACTAAATTGGTGCACATAAAAAACAAATTGCTATCATTTTTACACTTCATTCATTTTTCCTTTTTTTGGATAGTGCAGCGCTCGAAAGGCTTAAAAAGAATATTGCGATAAAATGTATGAATTGGAAAACCAAGTGCATATCCTCTCCCCCTGCGTCTTTTGACGATCCTAGGTGAAGAGAAACACTTTGGGTTTTTTTTTACATTTTTTTGAGTCATCCTTAAAGAGGGGGCTTGCACTATGAGATACATCCCACGATGGAGAACTCATAAGCAAGGTCTCAAAGCACGTTTACTGGCGAGCTATATTAAAGGTTGTGAAATCATAAGAAAGTAGCTCCAATCCTAGGCGACAATATAATGTACCTTATCCCACGCCTTGAGTGGAATGAGAACGGTTAAAGAGTCTTAAGTGACTAGTGGATGGTAGTGTATGTATGGTATTCAAAGTTTGTCATTAAAAACCTTATTTTAGAATTCATCCATGTTTTCTGAAACATCCTTTGAAAGTGGTGCATTAGAATTTTGCTTCCAAAAAGCTACATACCAAGTTCAATTTTTGGTTGAGGCATAGAGCTTAAGAGTTCATTCTTAACATACCTCTACATTCCTCCATAAATTGCATGTAAAATCATCCTTTCGGGGCATGAGGTAAGCCTACCTAAAAGAGTGTACCTACTTAGGGTGACTTGATTGATGCATGCCAAATTTACTTTATTGGCATCAAACACTTTGTTTGATCTTAAAGAAAAGAACACATCAAAACAAACATTGAACTTGGTTATCAAATCTAAAACCCTTCGAACTTAGTGTGAATACCCTTGAAAAGAGCCCTATATTTGCACTCCTTAAAAGATATCTTAAACAAATATCTCTAAAGGTTTTTGAATATTTAGGCTTACATTTCAAGTCACAATAAGAACAAAGTCAACATTGGGAACTATGGCTTTAGTATTTTGACTTTCACAAACTTTAAGCTTATGTGGAAAGAAACTTGTTTAAGCTATAGACATTTAGGGTCAAATAGTTTTGATTGTTGTGTTGTATTGTACCACTTGCCAAAATCTTAAGAAAAATAAGAATCAAACAATTTATCAAAAACTGCAAACTTGTCCAAACTACCGTCAAAATAGAAAAATGGAAGCAAATCTGAACATAAGCCAATATTGTTATTGTTTTTGCCACTATTGATCTAAGAACTAAAGCAATCAACCAAAAACCTATCACTATTTCTCTCTGGTTTTTAACAATCATTGTCAAAACCCTACCGCTTTTGCAAAACTAAATGTAGTCGACCTAAAATTACTGTAATTGACTTAAATTTTAGTTGTAGTTGACATAAAATCTGGCCACTCTTGACTGAAAATGTTGCTTTTTCCTTCAATGTTCACCAGTTAGAAAAGTTACAAATAGAGGCTACTTTTGAGAAAACTTACCGCAACTATCCTTCAAACTTGGTTGCTATTGACATAAATTTGGCCACTTTTAACAAAAAAGTACCGCTACTGTTCTAAAATTGTCGCTTTTCCTTATTTTTTGGTGCAGATAAAAAATTGATCATAAACTGGTTAATCTTTTTAGAATGAAACAGTTAGACTTCCAAAACACACCATATCTACATTATTCCATATCCATTTGCAAAATCAAACACACCAACCTAGTTTTAGGATTCAAAATCAAAACACAACTTGGATTATTCCTTCACTCAAAATTCTAAGATATCAACATTTGCTTGAACCTCAAGGATAGTTCAAGTAGATTAGATTCAAAACACATCCTCTAGAAAAATGAAGTGAAATATCAGTCCAAGTTTTCAACTTTTTGAGTTCCAAAAATAGCATCATTTCCAAAACATTCAAAATATCACTCAAACTTTAGAGTCTTGAGAATCACAAAAATCATATCAAAACACCAACACCTTTTGTCCAAAAGGGTTTCTTTCACATCATCATCATTCATCATCCATTTGAAAATAGAAAAAGGATCAAAACACCACTCACTTTATGACCATTTGGCATTCAACTGCTCCAATTCAACAACCAAATTTTACGACACCCATTATACAACCAAACCTCACATGAATTAAAGGTGAACAATCAACATTATGAGTAGTTTGAGAAGTTTTATATTCAAGAAAAAAGAAACACCAACTCAATGGAGAAATGCATCTAATATCCTTGACAAAGAGGAATGAAAAGTTGATCTTATGGCCGGAATGCCCATATTACCACCTCCTGTGTGGCAATAGAAAATCTTGGCTTACAAAAGCACCAATATTTTAAAACAGAAACAAACATCATTTCATAGTGATTGGTCACATAAATCTCAAAACTAGGTCTTGGATTTGTTTATGACAACCACGAGATCCCAACATAGAAAAAAATTTCCAAAAGCCAACAAAAGTAGCTCTAGTATGCCCCCAACAAACACCACAAATGACGAAAGTGATCCATGGGGTTATAGACCAAGTGACCTTGTAACTCCTTGAAAGGAACCCAAATTCAAGGCAACATCAAACCAACCACCAAGTGAGGAGGAAGTAATCCATAAACAACAAGAAATGATGGATAGGTCAAACCAAAACCAAAAGGACATGGTCATAGAAGAAGTGGATGGTGAGGAAGAATTAGATGAGGAAGAATTCTTTCAGCACTCCAACAATCCCAAGGTACTTAAACTAATGAAAAAATTGCTAGGAAAGGATCCAAATGCCTACTTCAAATTAGCACAAAGTGGTGCTAAACTACCTATGAAATTTAATGTGGAAGTTCTTAAGTATCCTAACCTCATTCCCTTAGGGGATAAATTAGCTTTGAGAAAAATACCCAAACCAGTAGAGAATCTGAACATTCCACTAATCTTCTCACAAAGAAATGATCAACCTAAACAACAACCAATGGACAACCCTCTTTTTAGGAAACCATCCCAAATTGAGTAAGTAACAGTGGCCCAAAAATATCAAGGAGGTCCAACTCAATACATGCCACAAAACTACAATATGTAAAACATGGGAAACTTTCCAATAGTTGGACAACAAGGTAACATCCCATCGCAAGGACAATACATACCACAAAATGCATCATATATTGATCTTTCAATCAACATACCAAATCAACAAGGTGTACCACCAATGCAATACCAGGGTACCCTTCAAAAAATTCATCCCAACAACAAGGTGTACCACCAATGCACTACCAAGGTACCCTTCAATACAATTTTTCCCAACAACAAGGTGTACCACCAACACACTACCAAGGTAACCTTCAAAACAATTCATCACAACAACAAGGTGTACCACCAACACACTACTAGGGTACCATTCAATATAATTTGTCCCAACAACAAGGTGTACCACCAACACACTACTAGGGTACCCTTCAAAAAAAATTGTCCCAACAACAAGGTGTACCACCAACGCACTACCAAGGTACCCTTCAACAGAATCAATCACAGCAAGGTGTACCACCAATGCACTATCAAGGTACACCTCTTCAACAAAATCAACAAGGACTTAATCCTCCTTCCATACCACAAGGACTTAACCCTCCTTACAATCAACAAGGACTTAATCCTTCTTCCATACCACAAGGACTTAACCCTCCTTACAATCAACAAGGACTTAATCCTCCTTATAATCAACAAGGACTTAATCCTCCTTCCATACAACAAGGACTTAACCCTCCTTCCACCCAACATGGTTACCAAGGTCCTATACCTCCACCATACCCAGCTTATGACCAAACAAACATTATGGGACAACAAGGCTAGTACGCACAGGCTCCCCAAACAAATGTACCAAAACACAGAGGTAGGCATGCAACTACAAGCCCTAAATCAAAGGATATCAGACATCTTGATTGGAAAATCAAAGAAGACCTACACTCTATAGGATATATGTTTGTTCCCTTTGATCGCTATATTAGTATGCTCCCCTTCCCGAAAAATTTTGAAATACAAAAATTTGACAAGTACAAGGGAAAAGGCGATCCGATAGAACTTGTGTGAGGCTTCTCGGTAGCTTGTATGGAAGTACAAAACAATGATTCCTACCTAATGATACTTTTTCCACACAGTCTTACTGGTCATGCTATGGAATGGTTCTCCCATCTACCACCATATATTAAGAGTTTTGATGAATTATCTAAAAAATTTGAACCACTTATTGTTAAAAATAGAATAGGATGTCACTCACTGACCTTTACAAAATTAAAAAAATCCAAGGGGAATCCTTTACATCCTACCTACAAAGATGGAGACATAAAGCTAGTAGGTTCAAGTGGCATATTCCCAACAATGAACTAGTGGATATATGTGTTTCCAATGTCCAAGCATAAATCAATTACCAAGTCACCATGTTGTGCCCCAATAACTTCAAAGAGCCTATTGAAAAAGGACTACACATTGAAAGAGCTCTCATAGTAAGGGGAGTCATTAAACTAAATATCAAATGACAAACCCAAGATTTGGGCCAAAAAAAAAATGTTACCAATGATGGAGTAGTTGATGCTAGAGCTATATGAAACGTGCAAAATCCCAATGGACTGCAAAATAAATCCCAAGTTGCACAAACAATCTACGCTCCCAACAATGTACAAAATGATCAACTCATCTATCCCCAAAATAATCAATCGAATAACCAACAAACAAATCAGGGAGGACAAAAAAGAAAATATAGCCAACCAAGGAGGAAATTTACTGCATTAGGAGAAACACTTGAGACAATCATGCACAAATTAGTTCAACAAAACCTCATCAAAGTCAATGAGCACACAAACTATGAAGATCCAAGTTTTAAAATACCATGGTACAATGAAAAAGACTTATGTGAGTTCCACAAGATCAAGGGACATATGACAAATAACTGCATGAGACTTAAACATATAGTGCAAGACTTAATCAACAAGGTAGAAGTTGGTGTAGAACATCGTCTTGGAAATAAAGACCTCAAAATCTTCATGAATCCAATTCCTAATGATGCTAAGAAAAATGACAAAGGGAAATAACAAGACTATCACAATTCCAACTACACCTATGGTGACACCATCCTAGGCACCCTCTCCCAAGCAGATGACACTAGAGTCAATGTGCTAATGATACAAGGCATGGACCCCGAATGTAATGTAACTACCCATTGATGGAAAGTCACAATACAATGAGCCCCACCTAAACCCACAACTAAGTCATCCAATGACTATAGTATTGTGGAACAATTGAAGAATACCCCCGCTTTGATCTCCATCCTAGAGTTGTTGAAATTATCACCTGTGTGTAAGAAAATACTAGAGAAATCTTTGGAAACATTGGTCCCTAATGACCTCAATCCTGATCAATTTTAAGCCATGGTTGGAAAAATCAGGACCACTCATCATTTAGTCTTTTCTGAGAAAGACCTTCCACATAAATCATTTCACAAGCAAGCCCTCTATATAGAGGTTGGTGTCCGTAAACATAAAATCAAAAGAGTATTGATAGATGATGGTGCAGGTCTAAACATTTGTACCTTGAAATTTGTTAAACAACTAGGCCATTATGATGATGTAATTGGCAAGGGAAAAAACATCACTATAAGGGCTTATGATGACCTGGAAAGAAATTCAGAAGGAACAATTAGGCTTCCTGTATAGATAGGATGAGCAACAACAAAAACATGTCAAGTACTAGACCTTGAGCTACCATATAACCTTCTTCTAGGATGTTGATGGATTCATGCACTACAAGTAGTTCCTTTTACATTTCACCAGTGTCTAAAATTTCCTCACGGAGGAAAAGAGGTTATAATATACGTTGATCCCGAACCCTTCCAGTACTATGCAAAATTGGAGGAGAAATACAACAAAATTCAGCGAGTACCTAGTAATGATATACCATTCCACTCCTCATATGTTGACCCATCGACACTTCCATCAACCTCAACTAAACCCCCATCAAGTGAGCAACCAAAATTTGATCCCAAGATTCATGTACTTGATAAGGGTAACAAAAATTATCATTTCAATCAATCCTTTTGCATTGGAATGCTTCCCCCAACACCAAAAGTTTATGGAGGGCCAAAGGAGATCAAACATGTTCAAGCAGTAACAATGGTAGTCAAACCCACGATCTTTACCAAATAGGGAGATATGAAAGATGACGAAATATTCAAGGAGGACCTCTCGTCAATGATCTACAAAGAAGAACAAGAAGAACCAGAACAACTATAACCCTTTCCAATTGATCCTAGTAGTAAAGGGTATTAGATGGCTAAAAAAATGGGATACACTAGAAAAGGTGGCCTTGGGTGACACAAACAAGGCAGATGGGAACCCATTATAGTAGAATAAAGAAAGAAGAACATGGGATTAGGCTTTGGTTCAATAGACATGGTTACTCCAAACACTAGATTGCCTCTTTTGAGAAAGGAGCTCCTTCTACTGACATTAAGACATTGGATACCTACCATCTTATAAACAATTATTTACCAATCGAGGACCTATTTGAAAGATTTAGTATAAGTATAGTCCCTACCAATAGGTAGAAAACCTATACTTAAAGATTATACTCATGAAACAAACTCTAATGAGTATGAATGGGATTCCCTCGCCTCTAGCGACAATGACCTAGATACTCAATGGGAGAATGATGCCAGATCTATATTGACCATTTTGAAAACTTCCATAAGCTTTACAGATAATGATGATAGCCTACCCCTCTTCTACCCATAGTTAATAAATTGGGACCAACAACATCATACGCCTATTTTGGATCAATTCTAGAATGATGAAGCTATTGCAGAGTTTATGGGACTTCAAACCAATATACCATCAGGAGATTATAAAGCAGGGTTTGTCATGGAACTCAAATAGGAAGCATATTTTGTAGGGGAGATTGTGTCCTCTAGCCACAAAATTGAAAAAGATAATGTAAAAAATCAAAATGAGACCCCTAGGGAAAACCACGATGTGGCTTTATCGGATCCTAAAAAGAGAAAAATAAACAACGAATCTAAGGATGAAAACCTCTTCACGACACCCGAAGATGAAGGATTCAATCTCCCTATTTCTGAATATCAAGAGAAGTCAACACTCCCAATTGAAGAAGGTGAACCTATCAATGTTGGCATGATAATGAACCCAAAAATCACATACCATGCAACATCACTTGATCCTGAAGAAGAGGTGAACTTCTCAACATTCATCAATGAAAGGAAAATTAACTTTGCATGGAAATATGCAAACATTCCAGGGATAGATCTAGCATTGGTCATACACCACCTAGTTGTATTTCCTGGAGCTAAACCCATCAAGCAGAAGCTACAAAAGATGCATCCATAGCTAGCACTTTTACTAAAACTAGAACTATAGAAACTGCTAGAGGTGGGCTTCATCAGACCAATTGATTACCCTAAATGGATATTGAATCTACTACTAGTATCAAAGTCCATTGGGGGCATAAGAATCTGCACGAACTTCTAAGATTTAAACAAGGCTTTCCCAAAAGATGAATTCCCTCTTCTGAGCATTGATACGATCATAGACTTAACTGTACCTGACATGAAATGTTGTTACTAACGGATGACTTCTCTAGATATAATCAGATAAATATATCCCCTGACAATCAACATAAAAAAAAAATCACTTTTGCATGGAGGACCTTCTATTGGAATGTCATGCCATTCAGTCTAAACAATGCAGGGGTAACCTATCAACGAGCAATGACTACAATCTTTCATGATATGTTGCATAAAACTATGGAAGATTATGTGGATGACATACTAGAAAAATCCATCAAAAGAGAAGACCATTTTACCAATCTAGCAAAAGTATTTGATAGGCTCGAACAGTACAACTTGAGGCTCAATCTAAAAAAGTGTGTATTCGAAGTAAGATCTAGAAACTACTAGAGTACATAGTATCAAGAAGAGGCATTGAAGTAGGTCCTAAAAAGGTAAAATCCATATTAGAAATGCCTCCTTAGAAGATATTGAAGTAGCTAAGAAGTATATAAGGGAAACTACAGTCAATCAAGAGATTCATCATGCAGTTGGTAGACAAGTGTCATCTATTCACCCATTTGCTACACAAAGACATCACATTCAAATGGGATGGAAGATGTGGTCAAGATTTCCAACAAGTCAAGGAGTATCTACTCACTCCTCCAATATTAATACCACCTATTCCAGATAAAGCAATGATCCTCTATGTATCTACAACACAAGCAACACTAGGAGCTCTTTTAACACAACTAGATGACAATAACAAGGAAAGAGTGGTCTACTATATCAACCAAACACTGGTGGGCTATGAATTGAACTATTTTCCCATAGAAAGAGCATGTCTCTCTATTGTCTTTGTGCCACAAAAATTGAGACACTACATCTTGAACAATCAAGTAAAGTTGATCTCAAAAGTAGATCACCTAAAGTAGCTAGATAACAAGCAGGATTGCTAAATGGGTAATGGTATTGAGTGAATTTGACATAGAGTACATAGATTGAAAGGCTATCAAAGGGAAAATCATAGTAGATCAACTAGAATAAGCATCGATTAAAGATCACCAGCTTCTCATAGAAAAATTCCCAAATGAAAGTATACTGCTATCAGAATAGACAAGTCGTTGAACCTTGTACTTTGATGGTCCCACACTCAACACGGCTCTAAAGTAGGTATCCTATTTCTCACACCACATGGAGATAGTATACCTAGTAAGGCTTATAGAATTTCTTTCCCATGTACAAATAACATCTCAAAATATCAACCACTAATCATAGGACTGAAAATGGCCATAGAATGGAGGATAAAAGAACTACAAGTTTATGGAGACTCTCAAATGGTAATCTGGTAGGTAAATGATGAGTATCAAACAAAAGATGATAATATAATGCCATATAAAAGAATGGAGGATAGTTTAAAACAATACTTTTTCATCATCACCTTTGAACAGGTTCCTCAAATCAACAATAGAGCATTTGACGCAATGGAAATGATAGGTTCACTTCTCGATATTTCACAAAAAATCCCAAAATACGAATTCCTTGTGGAGCAACTCATACCAGCATTCGATATCCCAGAATCAGAACTAGTTTGTGATGTTGTTAGTCCTAACTCATCATGGACCAAGATATCTTTGACTATATCCAACATGGTATCATACCTCCTAACTTAACAACAAACCAAAAGAAAACCTTTACCCGTAGGACTTCCTGATTCACAATCCTAAGAGGCACCCTATATCATCGAATTTTAGATGGTACCTTACTTCAATGCCTTAATGCGGAAAAAGCATAAACCACCTTACAAGAGGTGCACAAAGGTATTTGTGGGTCCCACTCTAGTGGACCTAACCTAGTACAAAAGTTGCTAAGAACAGGGTACTATTAGCCCTCTATGGAACAAGAATGCATTCATTACTCCAAAAAATGTCATCAGTGTCAACAACACGATGACCTTGTTCATGCACCAACACAGGAGCTAAGACCTATCACAACACCATGGCCTTTCTCACAAAGGGGGATTAGACTTGGTAGGTAAGATATCTCCTACTTCATCTAATGGGCACAAGTTCATTATCACAGCAACTGAATACTTCACAAAGTGGATAGAAGCAATTCCATTAACATACATCACAAGGAAATAGATATCCAAGTTCATCTTGAATTATTTGATTTGTCGATATAGAATTCCCCAAACCATCATAACAGATAACAAAACTCCATTCAAGAACCAAGATTTCAAAGAGCTTTGTTCCAAGTTTTCTATCCAACATAGATTCTCCACGACCTACTACCCCCAAGAAAATGATCAGGCTAAAGCGTCCAATAAAACCATCCTCAAAATACTGAAAAAGACTATTAATGACATCGGTCGTGATTGGTATATGCAACTAAGCCCAACCCTATGGGCTTACTGAACCAACATTCATACACCTATAGGTGCCACACCTTTTTCCTTGGTCCATGGATCTGAAGCTATCTTACCTATTGAAGTCAAAATCCCTTCACTGCAAGTATCCTTGAAAGGCATGGTCATCAATGAAGAGTATTGGCTATCTAGATTGAATGAGTTGAAACTCTTAGATGAAAAGTGTTTGAATGCATTAAACCATCTTCAGGTTTATCAAAATTAGCTTAAATGAAGCTATAACAAAAAATCAAGAACACAAACTTTCAGGTTGGTGACCTAGTGCTGAAAGAGAATCAAAAAATACAACTGAATCAAGATGGAAAAGGTAAGTTTGAACCAAATTGGTTAGGTTTTTTCATCATCATGGAAAACTATGGCTCTAGAGCTTATCAATTCGCTACTCCTGAAGGATAACCTTTAGCCGAACCACTAAACAACAACCATCTTAAAAAATTATATAATTGAACACATCAGAGTATCCTAGCGAAAAAGATAAAAAAATCAAAATAAAAAGAAAAAGAAAACAAAATAAAAAAGCAAGGAAAATAGTAAAGAGAAACAAAAATTTCTTTAAGTGAAAACCACTTTGTGGTGCTTCTAGAAGAGGTACCATAGTGAAAACCTAAAAAACAAGTGCTACATTTAAATAAGACCAACATTGTTATCTATCAACACTATCTGAAGCATCCACCCATCTGTCCCATAATAAAATGTGCACACCAACCATGGCTCGATGGTTGATTCAGTGTTGAACCTTGTTGCACTAGTATCAACATCAATCTCCCCTAATGAAGGTAATTTCCTATCTTAAATTGGGAGCAACTTCCCAAAATTGGTAGTGGATTGGATCCTTGTAAATCCCATCATGGTAAAAAAACTATCAAAATAAAAAACATCCAAAAAACAAACAAAATCAAAACAAAGTAAAAAATAATCAAAATCCCAAAAACATGTTATGTTTTAGTTCATCACCAGCCAAACTATGTGGTCTCTGCATGTATAACGTAGATAAGGCTTATCTATGATCAACCCTCAAGGCCTTAGGTCAATCCCCTTATGTGTTCATAATGGTCTTTTAACTTAGTTAAAATTTCAAAATTCAAAAATATTCAAAAAATAGAAAAACATAAAAAACAGGTTCTTATCAAACCAAGTGAACTATGAACCTCTGCATGTACAACGTAGGCAAGACAATCTTTGATGATCCCTTGAGGCCTTGGGTTAGTCCCCCAAAATTACAAAAAAAAAATTAGAAAACTCCAAAAGAACAAAAGCAACATCAAATCAACCCACAAAAACAAAAAGGTCCTACCTCCATTATCACCAACTGCAATAAAGTTTTCATCCATAATAAACAAATCAACACACTCACCCTATGACAAACAAACAACAAGAAAAAAAACCATCAAAATCAAAAATTCCAAAGTGAGGATCAAAATGACTAAAAAACTATCAAGTGAAAACAATGTTGAAGTATAGACTACCATACCCATTTGAAAATCATATCAACAATCCTAAACATGAGTCTTAATGGATAAAATAGTCCTACAATAGACATCATCAATGGATTTCATCATCAAACATCAAAACAACTATGGCAAGTGATACAACATTGTTTGTCTTTTTAGAGTCTTATCTTTTTTATTTAACTTAATACCACATTCCCAGGATCTCTCGAGGATGTCCATAAGGATTTAGAGAAGAAGGAATGATGGCATTAATTGTTGATTTATGTTTGTGTTGTTTGTAAGATATTTTTGTGATACTACCATAGTGAATACTTGCTTTGTTTTATGTATGGAAGTTGTTTTCAGAAAATTCGTGTAGCAGGTGCATGTTAGGTATTTCATACCTCTCTGTGTAACTAGTTCAAAAAGTTTTAAACACAACTCAACCATATACTCTAACAGGGTTTTCATATGTCTGGTATGAGCAAGAATATTCTTTGTGTGCCAAGTCAAAGTCCATGCAATGGATACAAAGCCACCTTAGTTATCAATACCCTAGTGCATCATATCTATTTGTTGTACATTAATAAGAATTGCTAAAAATACGAAGTCTCTATGGAAGCAAAAGAAAACTCATCAAATGTCTTCCATCTTCTTCTAAATCCTACTAATATTTTCTTCTAGTCAACATTTCTTTTGTCAGTCCTTGCACTTAAACGCATCACGAACTAGCATGTTGGAAATTTTGGTTCATTATCCATCATTTTCACCAAATTTTCTGAGGGGGCACCATGTTATCCCACCATCATGAGGCATACTAGAGCAACTCCTAAGTAGGAATTTTTGAATTTTTTTTGACACAACACTCAAAATCGCATTGTATCAAAGAGGGGGAAAATGTATATACTTGAAATTGTCCTAGGCTATGAACTAGCATTTTAACACTAATATTCATCTTTTCTTAATGATTAAATAATGTTCAATTATTTAATTATTGTCTAAAATCATATTTCCACTATTAATTAAATGACTGTATGGTATTTAATTAATTCATTTCAATTAATCTTCTTGATTAAATAAATAAATCTTATTTATTTAATTACATGTCGCTAACTTAACTTATTCTTCTACTTTAATTAAATAGTTATCAATTAATTATTTAATTAAAAAATCAATCCCCCTCATAAATTAAATTATATTCAATATTATTTAATCATCTTTCAACTTCTATGTATTAAATAATTATTTTAATCACACCTTTTCCAAATTAAATAATTAAAAAAATTATTTAATTCATTCAAAATCATCCCTTTAATAAATAATCTTTTATTTATTAAAAACAATTCAACTTGCACATTCCTCTTAATATTAATTTATTTATTTTAATTAATTAATTACTTTCCCCACATGGACTAATTCTTAGTTGACTAAACAATCTATTTAGTTAACTCTTTAATTAATTCTCTTTACTTACATTCTCTCAATCAACTGAGATTGACTATCCAATCTATCCAGTGAACTATTCAATCTAAATTAGTTCACTCCCTCTAACCTCACATATTCTTCTAATTTAATTAAATGATTATCATTAATTATTTAATTAAATAACTTTTCCCTTTCCAAATTAAATTATTTAAATAATTCAACATCCATTTAATAAATAATCATTTATTTATTAAAATCAATTCAACTTGTACATTCCTCTTAATATTAATTAATTAATTACCTTCTCCACATGGGCTAGACCTTCTTTCAATTGACTAAACAATCTATTTAGCTAACCATTCAATCAATTATATTAACTATCCAATATATTTGGTTAAGTAATCAATCAAATATCTTAACTAATACTCTCTCTCAGTTAACTCGGATGGACTATTCAATCTGTCTAGTGAACTATTTAATCTAATTTAGTTCACTCCCTCTCACCCTCAATCTTCTAATCCATCAATTGAGTTAACTCTTCAATCAATATCTCAAGCAGTCAGTCAACTAATCAATCTAAATCCTCTCAACAGTTCTCAACCGTTGATCGTGAGCTTGCATTATTGAACCTTGATTGTTCATCTGGAAACTTGAAATCTATATAACAACCTCATTTCTTCTCAAAAACAATCGAAGAATTTATACAATTTATACAAAGAGATCATTCTAAGTTTATATTCAAATTATTGAGAGCTTTTACAAACATCTTCGATCACCATTGACACACATTGAAGCTTTTGCAACACATAATGGAGGTTTCTCATTGATACAAAAACACAATCCAACATTGAATTGCGAATACACTTCGACATGAGATGGATAATGATATAGTTTAATGAATTCATTTGCTTGTTCTTTGTTTGCTAATACTTTGATCATTGAATTTAGTAAGTTCATATTGTTCATTTCAAGAGTAATGGGTATGGCATCTTAATCTTTGTTTGAATTAAGCTTTTGTTTGATTCATTTATGTTGATTTCTATATGTTCTCGATTTCCCCTTTCAACATCAGGTAATTATAAATTATAATTATATACAATTAAAACTATTTGACTGTTCTGTCAATTATATTCTTCTCTTTACTTGAGTATAGCTCTTATAGATTAAGTTGTATGAAGTATGATATTTTGATCAAAGTTGATATTTCTTCTAGAAATAAAAATTTGCATGTAAATAAATTATTATGAAAATTCTTTCTTTTAAAAGAACATATACCATATATTTTCAGTTATGATTAGAAGGCCATATACATGCATAAATACTTCATTTATGCATATACACATACATGTGATATACCTTCTTTAGAAATTATATAATTTTCTTATCTGAAATGTAGATTTCATTCCAAGTAAGATGGATTAAAGGAAATAATGGAATTCTATACAAAACTGATGCATGTATTGTGACAATTTCATGATATTGTTGTTAAGAACATGTATTGCATTTAATATCTGATTGCTTAAACATCAAATCTGGTTAAGTTCTTGCATAAACATGTAAAGTAGAGATAGTCAAATGAATCAAATGTAGACTATGATGTAGATAGATTGATTCAAGAAAGATTGGCTAGGAAAAACTGTTGAAACCAGATTTTATTGTTTGCAAATGTGAAAACATAGATAAGATGTATATTATCTTATGTTGTGGAAGGTTATCTTCCGAGACAGGTGCTGAAAATGGGTCAACAGAGAGATAGGTTTTTCTTTTACAAAATATACATTTTTTAGCTGTATACAACAATGCTCAAGGCCAAGTGTTTGTAGTCCATTATGTTGAATGCTCTAACTTTTATGATGTAATCTCTCTACCATTTTCTTGCATAGATCTTGCATGTTCTAAGTTCATAGATAAAAAATGTATGTAGATGTTTGGAACGCGCCAAATTCCACCTTGCATACTGTATTTCTTGCTAAGTATTTTGTAAAAGGTCGGGCATTCTTCGAGTAGGAAGAATATTGGGGAAGCATAGCTTTGTGGTTGGGTAGAAAAGCACCTGAACCATGTTCTCGTCCATCGAATGCGGCGAGAGTTGAAAAGGATCGCATGGAGTCCCATATTCTTGAATAGTGTACTATGTATTTTATGATGTAAATGAGTTGACTAAGTGGCAAGATGACCCAAGTTAAACCTTGTAATTTGTAAATTTGACATTTGGAAATGAATATTAAATATTATTTTGACATGAGATGTTATGATGGAAAATAGCTAATTGACTATGTCTTAAATTTTATTAGCCATAATGTCTTATTTTAATTTGTTGTGTTAATTATGTATGACACGTTACATTTGGTATCAGAGTTGGTTCAGCTCTAAGCCTATGAGCCCACAAAGGTTTAAGTTAGGTTTAGTTGACCCTTAATTCAATTTTGAGTTTAACGAACCTAAATTGAAAGCAAGTATTGGGAGGTCAAGGTTAGGGAAGAAGAAGGGATTGACCATTAGGACTAATAAAAAGAAAGTTGTTGAAGAAAGCCCAACACCTGAAGTCGAACTTGAGATTCCCAATGATGAAACCTTGGCTCACGCCCTCACTCAACTCAAGTTAGAGAGGGGAAAGAAAATCGAAGAGTCTAAGTACCTTGTAAATACTAAGAAACCTTCGACAATTCAAGATTGGCATTTGGGGTGCGGACCCAATGCACCCATTGTAACTAAAGAGGAAAAGGAATGCCTACGTGTACATCCTACCTCTTCTAAGAAGGTTGTAATAGACTCTGATGAGGACCCTAAGTAGTGTCCTCTGTCTGATGATGAATATCCCACCTTGTCAAGGGGAAATTTTGTAAGAGAATTTTTGTACTCCGATATTATTATAAATAAAGAAAGTCTTTCTTTTGTTGAAATTTGTGATCTTGAATGACTTGTCCTTAGTTTAAATAAACATGAGCATCCTTTTAAGATTGCATGTCAAAAAAATTGGAATTATGTGTTAGAATAATCAAATATAAAAAACTTGTGTCAGTTACGCTAAACGCGGGTTGTGATGTAGGTCATTCGTAAACCATCATGGTGAACAACATGAATAGAAGTTCAAGTGGTGGTCAAAATGAAGGTTAGAATGAAAGGCTGGATATGATCCTCGATCTTCTAAACTGGTAGGAAAACAAAATGGACAATTTAGAAGGGGAATTATGAGGCATGCGAGATGGTCAAAATTGAAGGATTGAGGAGCAGCTGCAAGGGAATAGAGATCTTGATGTCAATAACTGAGCTAGAGTCAAAGGAGAGCTCGGCAAGGACCTGAAAAGGGTGGCTCCGCCAAAGTTTGATGGAAAAACCATAAGAGATATAACAGAAGCATTGATCATCGAAATGAAGTACTTCAAACGAAATTTATCACATGAAACTAAGGTTGTATGGCATCCTATCAGCTCTCTGGTGAGGTAGCTACTTGGTGGGACAACTAAATGGCAGAACATAAACTACAACTTGGGGAGATCACTTGGGAATAGTTCCTCCAGCATTTTCGAAAGAGGTGGCTTCCTCAGCACTTCTTCAACAAGAAAATGGTAGAGTTCTAGAACTTAGCTCAGGGGAGCATGTCGGTAACTCAGTATTGGGAAAAGTTCACTCATTTGCTAAAATATATGCCTCAGTACCAAAATGATGAATTCTTTTGAATCCAAAAGTTTATACTTGCGTTGAGACCTTAGATTGGAGCAGAGGTAGACTTGCATAACCCATTCACCATGGAGGAGGTCTTTGAAAAAACCACCAAGCAAGAATAGAAATTGCAATAGTTGTCCAATCTCTGAAAGAATTCAGAATCTATGTCTCGGTTCAGAAATAAGAAATTTCTTCAATCTATCCCCTTCCCTGCTCCCAAAACTAAAACAATGTGTTTATATCTACAACCCAAAAGCATCGGTCATTAACATACTCTATTTAGACTTTCTAAATGTAAATTTGCTTATTAGGTGACAACTATTCCACGACTAATATGAGTAAAGACATTTTCCCCTAAATTTTCAGAAAATTCAGTAATACCAACCGATTCAATGGTGAATTGGTTTACATCAATTGTCTATCGAATTCCAAATTCTTTATTTAAATTATTATATTTCATTTATGTAAATTCAAAATTCAAATATCTTGATCTTGAAGATGACTGGTGAAGAAGGGTAAGCGAAAGCAAGCGTTCATTTTTCAACAATCTTTTAATTTATGTTTAAGTTTTATGAACAGTTCAAATAGTAATTTGCACTTAACATATTGCTCGAAATTGTTTTATAGTCTACCTACAATATTGATATTGAAAACGAAGAAACTAAAATAATTACATCAACCTCTACCCATCATGTGAATCAAATAAACCACATCATATAACTGAAAGTTTAGATAATAAATTCATGGGAAAAACATCCATCTCCCTATTAGGTTTATTTGATAGTTAATAAATTCATGGGAAAAACATCCCTCCCCCTATTAGAAACCAATAATTACATCAACCTCTAGCTATCATGTGAATCAAATAAACCACATCATATAACTGAAAGTTTAGATAGTTAATAAATTCATGGGAAAAACATCCCTCTCCCTATTAAAAACTATTAATACAAAATATAGTGGCAAAAACACAATCTATGTGATGACAGTCTCCAAAACATGCTTTGCCACAGAATGAATTTCGTTGTCTCCACAGTTTATGCTTGCAGCAGCTTTTGCCTTTGGAAGTCCTTCCATTTAAATACATGCACATTGAAAATGCTATGCTTCTTGTCTACCAACTCGAAAACACAAGCATCGTTTGGCTTTAGATTATGTGCCTTAACGAAATTTCCCCAGTCTGATGCGAAGCCATAAAAGCGAGTAAAGGAATGTAGCTTCATCACCCATGTGTTAGAATGCTCATGGCTATTCAGTACTACATCATGTTGTTCCTGTAACCACTGTCTCCCAAAACCTCTTGGGATGCTCTGCAGTGCAACCATACTATAAATAAGTACATTATTTTGTTCCAAATCTTACAATTTCAATAGTTGGAAAGATGGCAAGAAAACTATCAGAAGTAGCAACAGAAAAACACTGAATTGACTGTAGGTCATATCTAAGATCCGAAAGTAGCATAAAAAATGGTATTGCATGCCCAACTCTACTGAGCTCATATGACCTACAGTGACATTTCAATTGTAAACACAATATATTCTTTATCAAAAAATTCAAGCTGACAAATCCCTATGTGGCTTTCATGAAGATGATGGTCGATGTAAAAGAAAATTCTAGACTAAGTATATGACGGTGAATGTTTTATGACACCAAAATTGGGGCTGACAAATGCCCTTGTAGTCTTCATGAATGTGATGATCAATGTATTTGGAGATTTACTAGACAAGTTCGTTGTATGATTAGATAATTTCCTTGTATAATCCAAATCAAACAAGGAGAATGATAAGAAATGGCAAACTGTATGTGCACCTTTTGCGAAAGAACAAGTTATAACTTACCAAGATCAGGTGCAATATTTTGGCCATGTAATATCTAGAACCAGGTCAGCACTAGATCTATAGATGATAGCATGCAATTGCTGAGTGACCAAAACTAAGGAGATTCATCAGATAGACTGACTCCTATATAAAGCTCGTTAAGAAATTCACCCAGGTTGCAAATCCTATAACCAATCTATGGAAAGTAGTTTGAATGGACTGAATATTTTAAGACTAGTTTCTGTTGATATCAAAGGCAATTATTGAATGCATGAATATTACAAATCTCAAAACCAAAGGAAATTGTTGTTTGTAATGAATCTCGATGCTTGCTTGCAGGGACATAGAAGTGTTTTTGTTGTAGCAAGAAAAAGCGATTGCATGAGACCAGGAAGCTTAATTATCTCACAAAATGGATTTCACAAGAGATAACCATGCCTTGCAAATGCAGATGTGTTGCTTGATTAAGAGAAAGTTCAAATTGCAGACTGATAATCAGAATTTTTTATACGTTCTTTACACAACTGTAAGTAAACTACAACAAAGATATTGGCTGGACTTGCTTAATGAATATGATTTTCAACAATATCTAATGTAAGAACAAGATGGAGATACTTTAAAGAGGGGCACAACATCTTAGAGCCATTAGGATTACAAAAATGAATCTCCGTGATGAGGGTATGAGAGAATCAATACATGACAATTTTTTCAATCGATAAACGAAAGCAACTGCTGATGCAAAATGATGACACATTGGTTGCAAAATTATGACATGTGCAAGCATGAGAGATGCTCTAGAATCCAACAATTTGTATATAGTATTTATGTCAAATATATAAACTAGAATCCAAGGTTTGTTGAAATTGATATAGTTTTCAGGCACATGATGTGCCTTACAAAGACTCCCAAGAAGCAGAAAGAAAAAAAACAGGGATGACAAATAGTTTCTTTTAGCCAAAGATGAAGTACAACAGAATATGCAGCCTGATATTAGATGTCAGTTTTAAGAATGGAATCAAGTAGAGCTGTTATAGTCCTACAATTTTCCTGAATCAAAACAAATGGTCATTTCATTAAATTTAATAACAAGATTGCCAAAGGTCATTTGGCAGCTATTAATCACCCTAGATATGGCAAATCAACATCCTATATTCAGTGTGATTCATCGTAGACCAGACAACAGATGATGAACTGAAAATGTTGAATTACTAATAAAAAAATATTTAAATTGAATGAATTACCAAAGAAGATCTCAAAATGGAATCCAATATTCACTTCACAATTCTGGAAAGAATTGCCTGCAGATTTAGGGATAGCTAAAATTACAACATTCTACATCAGACAACCAAAATTGCAGAGCAAGAAAATCAGGGAAGTAATAAAAGATTGTTGTTAATGTATATATTCAATTAACCCACAAAGTGTATCAGATAGCTGCACCTAGCTGAAACTTTCTTTAAAAAGTGGATTCAGATAGCTGCACTTAGCTGAAACTTTCTTTAAAAAGTGGATACATGATGCCCATTTCAATGCAGTCATTCAAAAAATCATATGGAAGGGGTCCAATATACCCTTATATTGGGATAATTCAGATGATAGAGTCCGATTTTGATACAATACACTGAAAAATATGAAATGTCAAGTTGCCAGAATTCTGAAAAAGCTACAAATTTATGAGATAAGATGTTGGGAAAATTTGTACAAAGTAGAACAAGAATCCCGAGGTGAACATATAATTATTATGCAAAGTCCGGAGAAGAGTTCAAAGTATTTTGACAAAGCAGCTAAGCCAGCATAGTAAAATTGCAGACCGTTCTAGATCTTGGACAGACCGAGTCCAATTGCACACTGATTGGCTCTACGCACACATCTTAGTAGAATCCATTGTGTGCTTATTTATGTTTATTAAAGAAATATAAACATGCACCGATTCGCATAATTGCTTTGTCCTCTGCATAGGTGGAACAGGGAGAGATCTCAAGAGTTCCTTCATTTTGACAAGGTGTTATTGAACTTTCCAAACTAAGAAGTTCCAAGTAAAGGTTAATTAGGAAAATTATCGATCAAATGAAGGTAGCTGGAGGTCAGAAATATAAATAAGGAAGCGCTTTTCTGTTTTTAGAGCAGTGCTTCCTTGGATAGTTGTGTATGAAGTTTTATGTTATGATTGGATGAGAAGATAGCGCAAGATGGTGCCAATCACTCAGGTTTACTAGATTTGTGATATACAGAAATTTCTAGCAAAATGCTATGTTGAGGAGAAGAGATGTGGACTTGCAAAACATTGAGAAATGATACTTGTGATAACCTGAGTACCAGGAAAACAACACTCGAGAACTAATCCGGGAGTTCATTTGGTGAATTTAACTAACGTGCCAATGGGATTCCTCCATAGTTGGAGAAAATGAAAATGAATTATGTAATATAAAGTGTGACACCACAGATCACTGCAGAGCGCTAAGAATTGAACCAATGCAGTAGTTCACTACCTGTTGAGAGTTATCTGAGATACCAGCCCGATTTTCAACATAAATTTTCTAGACATAAGGATTAAGTTACAAAGTATTCACAGCCTCAACTTAGATGGCATTGCTTGAGAAGACTCCTATGATTTCATGCATAAGCCAATAGCAAGCAAAGAACTTTACTAATGGCCAATGGCAATAGCAAAATCTATGACATCGAGGAAGGTGTTGTCATTTTAGAAGAATCATATCCCTTTAAGAAGAACAATTTTTAAATAGAACTTCTGAAAGTCAGGACTGCAACACAGAAATTAACTAACTGAATCAGAATTTCCGTGGGCACCTTAATTAACTAGAAGCAATGAAGACATGCAGTCATGCATTCACAACGAGGGTTCTCCAGTCTTCTCCAGTTCCACCGCATCTCCAATTCCACCACAAGAACTTTAGTTTCATTTTATTCTTTCAGTAAATAAACTGCAGCTTGTGCAGTATCTTTCAGCGATAGGATTAGCTTTCTTTTAGTTTGCTCTGCATGATCATTGCATGCCTATATCGCATGATCAGTTCAACGTTTTCTAGTTTTCTTTTTAGGTAGAGTGCAGATAAGACTATTTTTAGTCTCTCATACCATGCAAGCAGCTTGCATGAGTATTTCATGTTTCAGTTACTTCTTTATATATATAAACATTGTCTAAGCAAATTTTCCTCTTTTATTTGTCAAAAAAATCAGTCCTGCGCTGGCAAAAGAGCCTATTCTTAAGTTATGTCCAATGCATCCCCACAATTTTAAAAAAGAAAAAGAAAAGCTAAACTTCTAGAAACGAAGGCATTAAAGGCACTAAAAGTCAGAATCACAGTACTATAAAAATAATTAACAAATAATTTTTTTCTTCAGACCTTCAGGCATGAGTTCTCCTAGACCAAGATTGCATCCATATTTAAGGTCTTATAGTGCTCATATTCAGCTGGTTTTGACAAAATTGCATAGCAGTGTAAAAGAAACATAATCAATCCATTAGTATTGGTGGCAGGGTGCTCTTTTACATCAACGAACATGAATTTTTCTTTTGCCATTTCTAAAACATATTAGCAGACACTCTGAAATCAATCCTAGGGTTGCCATTTTTAAGCTATAAAATCACAATAGAGTAATGTATATAAGGTGCAAGTTTGCTCTGGACACATTTTTCCCTCTAGGTATAGACCGTCTACATTATATTTTTAGAATTAAAAAATTAGGGACAAGGAAAGACTGAATCTTACAAGTCTGTATCCACCCTTAACTGAACTTTCACTCATACACTTCCCAAACTTTGGATTCTCTGTTATGATCAGATTCATAACTTCTGCAACAAAACTTTTGGAGCTAATTTTCTTTTTGGTTAAAGTAAGAGCATTTTGTGTTTCCTGAACTTTCTTCAGCTTACTTTGTCTTGCCGTGCAAGAAAAATTTTGTGTTTTCAGAACTTTCTTAAGATTACTTTTCTTTGCTGCGCAAGGGGACTGTAACCGAGAAACTCTATGTTCCATTTCAAGTGCAAGAGCTGAACCAGCAAGGAAATGTTTCAGTATATTTAAAAAACAATTATTTAGCCATAAACGAATTTTCTATTAATATTGTTATAGAGTATACCGGGCTCTGCCAAATTGTTCACCGCTGCAGGATTGCATGCCAGCTCTATCTCTGCGTCTTGTTCCTCTCTGGCAATTATAATCCCAGTGGCCTCATTGTTCTCCTCCTCAATAGGAATAATTTCGCGACAAGCACATGAGTTTCCCCCATGATTGCAAACCCCGGAAGGACTTTCCTCTCTAGCACACTGTTTTTCAAAGCAATTGGCTCTAAAAAATTGCACGATAAAATCACTATGAACGACATGTCTGAAAACAACAATATCTCCACCATTCAGACAGTTATCAGAAGCAAAACTTTCCCACCCATTTCTGAAATTTGCTAGGCCATTGTTAACACACAGTTTTGTGGGCCACAAGCAGCCATTTTGTCCAATGAGAAGGGCATCTTTACAGAGCCCATCCTGCATTCCGCCTGCAAACTTCCATGGGATTTCCTGCAGCGAACAATTCATTTACCACTAGCAAAGAATTTTTTTTCAGTACCATAAACCAAAATTTGTGTGCATTGACTTACCAAAAAGGAAGTAAAGTCTCCCGTCATAACCTTATAGAAAGATAACCCCTTCGAATTGAAAAGCGAAGAAGGGTGGCGAGCTACACAGACGATACAGCATGCTCTGCATGCACACCCATCATTCTCCATTCCTGATATTACTCCAAACTAGCAACTCCAAAATTCATTCTCTCATATATGATGGATGAACTCAATTTCCATTTTTAGTACGTGCGTTGTGATGAATAAAAGTGAAGGAATCATGATGAATGAGAGTGTGATGAATAAAAGTGAAGGAATGATGATGAATGAGAGTGGGAGTGAAGGAACTTCGCGTCGATCCAATTTCTACAACTGAATAATAATGAGATTAGACATTTCTCCTCGAGCGTAGCACGCAGAAGATGGTGTAGTGTTCCTTTAAGGAGAATCAATCAATGATTGATGGTGTCTTTGTGGCATTCTTTTGCGGATCTTATTCATCTCCTTCTCTTCTAACACTTTATGAAATATGACATGGTAAATTAATTAAGATTATATATTGAAAATTTAAATGATATACCTAGATTATGGTTAAGTGTGTTGAAATTAATGGTGATCTTTCTTTATTTAGAGTTTAGGTTGAATTTTAGTGCACAATTTTCTATATGAAGATTTAGATGAAGCTATGTGTTTGTGTGGAAGTTTTGTGAAACATAGTTGTGCAAAGATTGAGAGAGATATAGAGTTGAAATAGTAATTATATTTATATTGATTTGTTAATTCCTTACATAGCATTCTCTTGAGAAAGATTTTTGATTGTTATCTTCTTATCAACCTATTTATCTCTTATGCCAATACCTATATGTTGATGTTATAAATATGTGTATGTATAAATTGCATACTGTGAAGGTTGAGATTCATTATGGAAGTTGAATCATTTGCCTCCAGAAGTAGAATCACCTCAATGTGTGACTCCTCATCTCTTGATGGTTGTGGTTTTAAACCATTTGTAGGGATGTGTGATTTTTAAGCAAATGATTTGGTATAGTGTGACCTTAGAGGTGCTACCTAGATTGTCATGTCAACTACACATCCAATGTTCAAAGTATGACACTTAGAACACCATGTTGATGAGTGGCATGAGCAAGACTTTACAATTTGGATTGGAGGTGTGTTGAACCTTACTAAAGCCATGGTAGAAATTGCATAAGGTTTGACATAAATGTGGCTACTACAAATGCATCTAATCTCATGCAAAGTGCTTTGTGCCACTGTTGGAGGATGTGAAATCCTTGCTAGAGACATACATGCATGATCCTTATGTTATTTTGAGCATATAGGAGGTGTTCAAGTGTTCCACAATTCATTGAGGCATTGTCACAATTATCACAAGCTATGAGAATGGTATTGGTGATACCACATGAACCAATGCTAGTAGATCTTTCTAGATTAGTTACCCCTCCTTGTGAAGTAATAGTATCAATTGTGTTAAGCCCATATAACAAGCATGGAAATTTGACCTCTAGTGATTGCTTTGTAAACCATTTGGCTTATTATTGGAGTAAGGCCTCTTTGACAACTTTGTATGTAGGTATGAAATATTTTTGTGAAAACATCATTTCCAAAATCTAATCTCTTTATTGCTATAGGTTATGCATCATTTGGTGGTGAAGTGCAAAAATTTGAGTATGCATAGCTATATGACACAATCTTCTTTGGATTTTATGTGACATGTATTGAGCATGGAATCACTTCAAGGATCTATTATTTCTTGTAACTTCTAGAAGAATAATCACACTATAAGGACTTGCATTATACATACACTTATGACTATGCATGGATGTACAAAGAGTATATTTTAGACCTCCACTGGAACCACATCATAAACTATCTCCTCTTGAAAAGGATTCATATATTATATGAAATTTAGCACTAGAGAATAACACATACACCTTTGTCATATCCCCTCGATACTTGTTAATCATTTTTCATGACCATTAGCCCCAACGTAATTTGGACTAGGGGTGGAACTTTGAACTTTATTATTTGAACATATATAAGTGTGTGTGTGTGTGTGTGCATGAGTGTGAGTTAAAATTATGAACCTTGATGTTATTATTATTAAGTGTGCTTATCAATCTTATTATGCTATTTTAATTTAATGCATTAAATGTTGGATTAACATAAACTAATGATTTGGATGTTGTATTTGTGTGAGGCTTTTCATTGGATGCAGGTACCAAGGGTGCAAAGTGAGGCAGATTATGTGGTTCTGTTGACTGAGAGATAGACAATTGGTATGCCATTATAGTGTTGACCTTGTCTGTAGATTCCAGTAGCTTGAGGTTCATTCTACTAGGATTTTGACATATATATATTTTTCTAGAGTTACTTGACTCGGCTAGGTTGAGCCATTAGGTCCACTTAAATATCTCGATTATTTGACAATGCTCAATTTGGTAGATTTAATTAAGGTATATGAGAGAAGGGGGTAAATTAAAATAAATAAATATTTAAAGGTGAATAAATAAATTAAGTTATATAAGAAAATAACAAAATTATAAATTATATAATTGATAGCTACATTATTGAAATAACAACAATTTAAAGACAATGAATAAATAAACACTCACCACATGAATATTACCTAAAAGAAAACAGATTGTGTTGAAAAGAAAAAATAAAATAAACCATAATTTGAAATGTCATTCACTAAATTGGCATTTATAAGGGGCATATAAACTAAGATTCCCATCAAATTAAATAAAATGAAGAAAGAAAAATAGTCTATCATCGAGAAAATATGGAAAGTAAAAGAGGACACAAGAAAATGAAGGAGAATCTTTCACGGGAGAAGGTGGCTAAGACAACACCAGAGGAAGAAATCTTGACCAAGGAGGAATAAGCTTGGTGAGGAGGAGGATAGAAAAAGCATTAAGTGCCATGGCAACCCTTGCAACATTCGCCAATGGCAGGAAGAATTTTTGACCAACATGCCATGAAAAACCCCGTCCATTTCCTCTTTAACTGGACTGGCAGCGTCTCATTTTGGGGTAGAGAGGATTTGGAGAAAGAGAAGAAGAAGAAACAAAGGGCGTGGTTGAATTAGGGATGGGTTTTGAAGAGGAAGCTAGATTTTGGTAGCTAGGGCATTCCATTTTGCTACTCAAGACCTCACAACTCAGGTTTGAAATTCTTCTATTTTGCAGTACCATTCTATGTTGCAGCATTTGTGAAATTTTATTTGGGCCTTGGAATCTTGAATTAAAGTTCTTGCAATAAATTGATTGGAGAAGATCACCACATGTTCAAGTGTTGGTAGCTATTATTTTTCTTTTATAAATTTAAGCTGGTGTAAAGAAAGTAATTTAAGAAACTAGAAAATTAGAAAATAAACCTCTTCACCAGCTATAGGGTGGAGCACTTGAATATGAAATCCTTTATTGCTTATTTTGAACAAAAAAAACTCATATGAAAGATGAGGGTAGGGTATTTTGAATTGAGAATAGATTTTAGAACCATCATATTGAACACAGTTGCTTGACTGCACATTAAAATACCTCTTTCAACATAGTCTTAATGGTATGATTTTTATTTAGTAAGCTAGCTAGTCAAATATGATGCAAATGAATTAATATACCTCTTTCAGCATAGTCTTAATGGTCTGATTTTTATTTAGTAAGCTAGTTGGTCAAATATGATGCAAATGCATTAAAATACCTCTTTCAACATAGTCTTAATGGTTTGATTTTTATTGAGTAAGCTAGTTGGTCAAATCTGATACAAATGCATTAAAATACCTCTTTCGGCATAGTCCCAATGGTCTAATTTTTATTTAGTAAGCTAGTAGGTCAAATCTTATGCAAACAAGTTAAGATCTCTCCTTCAATTATTGCCATAATGGTCTAACCTTTAGAAGTGGATCTGGGTAAGCTTGATATAAGAAAAAAAAAATTAAGATAACTCCCTTAGCCATGGTCTTATTGGACCAATTTTACCTTAGAAATGGTGTGGGTCGAATCTATTACAAATAAAATGAAAATACGTGGGATGCTGACTCTATGTGATACCTGCACATTGTATAATCTATGTCCAAAAGTGATTTTGGTAAGGTATTCCCTTTTCATAGAGGTCTTCCCAAATTGAAGCATCAAACAATGTTATTGATAAAATAACTCTTCCATAACCTTAGGCTAAAACTAAGACAAAGACTTGGGGAAGGTGAATTGATTTATCATTGTCCCCAAGTTAAATATCCACTCCATACCTCTCTACCTTGTTGCCTACTAGGACATCCATCTATATGTGGGTTATTTTGTTATGAACAAGCAAATAGGTAGTCATTCTCCTCTAATGGAGTACTTGAACTCTTGTAGTATGGAATTTTAGTCCTTACAAATCCATGTTTTGTAAATTATTCTCGAAGGAATGAATAGAATAGCTAAACACCTCAAGCTATCTAGAGATGCAGAGTTATCTTCTCTCCACCATAAGGTGTTTAAGAGTAAGAGGTTCTCTTCATGAAATATCTAGCCATGCCATGCTTGGTTGCAACTATGATGGGAGACTATTGATCCTAAGTTGGAACCTACTAAGTTTGATTTTGGAACCTACTTCTAGTCCAATGCTAAGCTTGAGCCAACGAATAGTATTGGCTCAAGATGGACGGTAGTCTAGGAGTAGTACCAGGCTCGAGATGGACAAAGGACTAGGGGTAATATATGCTTGAGATGGACAATCATCTAGGGGCGGTGCTAAGCTCGAGATGGACAGGGTCTAGGGGCGGTGCTAAGCTCGAGATGGACAGGGTCTAGGGGTGGTACTAAGCTCAAGATGGAAAATAGTCTAGGGGCAACACTAAGCTTGAGATGGAAAAGAGTCTAGAAGCAATACTCAGCTTGAGATGGTCATTAGTCTATGAGCATTCCACACCAGTGATGATTACCCTTGGTTGCTTAGTCGATTAGTTGGACAGTCGAAAGGTGGATTCCCAGCAAGCTCAAGTAGATAAAACTAACTCCCTATGAATCCTTATAACTATTGAAAAGAAATTATAAGCTTACCTTAGCTAGGTGCACCTTGGGAAGAGGGTCTCTAGAAAGACATTTTGTTCATAGCTTACGGGCTAGAAGGACAACTCTCTCTCTCATCATGGGCCACATAATCCACTTGGAGGGGTGGATAAGGTTGAATCCACTTGGTTGGGATCAATTTGCACCTCAGCAGGACCAGAACGAGCGGGGTCTTGGAGATAAAACAATTCACCATCATGAAGGTATGTGCAATCTAGTTAGTAGCATTCTTTTTATTAAGGCAACAAGTTGTGCTAATGGAAATTATGTAACTGACATGATGTTATACTGTTTAAGCTGATCTCCATTAACGTTTATATGATCTAACCTTTTATGTAATTTATTTTGAATGATGATGAAGAAAAAAAATTGTGCAGAAAATGTCTTTTTCGTTGGGGTAGTTGTTACAACCTTAAGTGTTGTAGGCATTGAACCATCCCAATTTATAAGGTTGCAAATGAGTGATGGTTGGAAAATGTAGTCATTAAAATTGCTTCAAAAAACCAAGTTATTCATGTTGTTTCCATTGATCATGAAATCTATAAGATTCCTTTGCACCCATATTTTTGAATGGAATAGTCACTCTACTTCAACCTTTGGCATAGTTACTTTTGAAGTGTTGACTAGGATGTTGAAATATCTGCCAATAATCCCAATTGAGGTTTTGACATCATCATTCATTATCTCTACCCATGAAAGGAATTTTTTTAAGCATGTGACTTTTCATTGGAGTGATTGGTTTTTTTGTGTATGTCTCACCATTTACCTAGCTTAGATAATTTTCTCTTGTTTGAAGGTAGTGTTTTCTTTGACATAATGGTTCTTTCCCACTTGTCTTTCTACTCGAACTACTCCTCAATGGTTGTTGCATGGTGATAGGATTATTCCATCATCTTGACTTTAATAATCTTCATTATAAACTAAAGCGATAGTTATAGGTCACTACAATACTTGAGGAATTAATGTTGATCTAACTTGAATGACTCTATCCTTATATAGAGTTCATGGAAAGCATCAATAAAAAAATGGACTAGCTAGTCGTGTCCTTATTGTAATTATGGTCACTACACATTAAAATCATTATAGACATCTTTAGGATAATATTCATCCTTGAAGGATTTTAATAGTTGATCCTATGTCGACTTAGGTTTTCTTCCTTTTTGTCTTTCTTCCCAAAGTGTATGGGCTTTCCACCACCTCTTGATGAGTGAAGAGACTTTCATAATTCTAATCTTGATCTTATATTTATTAGAAAATTCCTTCATGGATAGATACAAATCTAAACTTGATCTAACCAATTAACTATAACATCAACATTAATCATTTCCTCAAACACAAGAATGTGTAGGTTTACTTGAAACCTAGGGGGCTTGACAACAAAATATTTACTTAATAATAAAATTTATGGAATCACTTGTTCACAAATTTCTACGAGTTGAATGAACTAAAATTCTTGATGTTCTCAATGAGCCTTTGAAATCTCATCCTTGATCAAAATGTAGACTACACCTTGCTCTTTAGCCACCTGAATGCATTTGAAATAATTAAAGATAATCTAATGGATGTCATGGCTTAATGTTGAAGCTTAGATATTCTAATCTCATTTAATAGGATATGTAAGATACATCACTCTAATACGACTAATATGTGGCCCAGGTTGAATCTCGGTGGAAAAATCTCTAGATGATTATCTAAATGAAGCTATTTGTATGTGTAAAAGATTTATGAGAAAAAATGGTACAAAGATTAAGAAGTATATAATTTTAAAAATATTTTTTCATTTATTTGTTCATTTTTTATATGGCATACTCTTGAGGAATATGTATGACTAATTTATTCTAATCTACCTATGTATGTCTTATGTTGATGTTATAGATCTGTACATATACAGATTACATGTCTCAAAGGATGGGAGTTTCTATATAGGTTGAATCATTTTCTTATGGAAGAAGAGCTATTTCCATGTGTGACTCCTCATTTCCTAATAGTTACAATGTTGAATTGTTTTCAAGTGTGTGTGTAGGTGTTTGGGTGGGTGTGGGTGTGTGTGTGTGTGGTGTGTTGCTAGATGACTTGACATAGTGTGAGCCTCAAGGGTGCCACCTATATTTTCATGTCAACTGTATTGTCCAATGTTTAAATTTGATACTCAAAATAACATAGGAGCAAGTGTTGTGAGTTAGGATTTATGTTTTTCCCTAAAGTTGTGTTAGACCTACACCATGGTAGAAACCATAATTTTTTGGAAAAATCATTGTTACCACAAAAGTGTACAAGATTGTTTGATCCTATGGAGAGTGCTCTAAACAAAAATTGGAGATAAATGCATGATTCTTATTTTATGGAGAACATTCTAAAGGTGCTTTAGTGTACCATAGTCCATTAAGGAATTTTCATAGCTATCAAAAGCCATGAGAATGGTCATTTTATCACCATAGGAATCAAGATGGTAGATCCTCTTGGATCACTTTAATTGATGTGATATAATATAAAGTTAAATTTTGAGAATTAAAAATTGGGCTATGGATTAGAGAATTGAAAAAATTGATATTTGAGAATTTGAGTGTCTAGGAAACAATCATAGCAATGATCTTGTATAAGAACATGTTGTCATCTTGAGTAGAATTTGGCCTTCAAAAACTAGGTTCACTCAATGTATATTTGAAGTAAGGAACAATAAGTGTTATAAAGTAGCATTTTGGGACTTCCTATACAAATATTTAAGTCCAAGACTTCCTTACACCTTATTCAAATCCTCGAGACTAACATAAAACTAATGAAAGAAAAAGAGTGGCAATGGATGCCAATGTGGTGACAATGTATTTTATTAAGTTGATAATTGATTTTTCGTGTTCAAGCTTAATGCATACTAATGAGTGACTATGATACATATGTCTTTGGAGTGTTCCTTGACAGTAGATGTTAATTAATTCATTATTTTTGGTTGTTAATGGTTGATGCTAATGTTAGCTCTCAAAAACACAGGAAAAATACCTCAAGAGGTTGCCAATCTCTTGATACATTTCAGGGTAACAGACAAGGCCAAATGATTTAGACCTTCTACTCTTCAGGTGCTGCCAAACCTAGGCGGGTGTACCTATAACAATGAAGCAGACTTGACCAATGTTTATTCCTTTAAAGTGATTTACCCACAATGGAAAATAGGAGTGGATAAATGAGTTTTATTTTTGTACAAATTCTATAAACAATATCAAGGCTAAAATCTAATGTGTTCATATGAAAAAATGAATGAAACTAAATAGTGGAATGGTAGAGACTAGTGCCTTGTTGGGTGTACGGAGTCAAATGATAATCTGAAATGAATAACTTCTTTCTGGAAGATACTCAAATTGTTTGGCATGCAATTTTAAGTTTATAACTGGTATAAACATGCAAGGATGTGACTACTGAGTTCTTCTTAATGATCCAAATGAGATTTCCTAATTACTATGACTAACTAAAAGGACTTAATCTTTCCTTGAAAGAACCAATTAATCCAATCATATAGATACAACAAGTGTGCACTGATAAACTAAAAAATATCCTTGATATATCAGTTTAAACAATTAGAAAACATCAACCTTGGAGACAACTTCAACAATACTTTTAATTAACACAACAAACAACTGAAACCAGAAAAATGTCATCACATCAAATAAATTCAATTGAAATCTCCATTGTTTTAGACATGCATCATAGTCTCAAAATTATAAAACATTATGTATGCTACTGTACTTATTACTTGCTCTCTGCTATATCTCTTTCCACAATCGAAAAAGAAAATTTATACACCAGTATTTGAAAGGACGCGTCCTTTCACATTCGAATCTCAGTGATCTGTTGTATTCGGTCTTTTTTCAAACGTTCATCAGACACCCGCAAAGACATCCTATAGTTCCTTCGATGCCTTGAGTCTCTTTGACTACCAAATATTATATATTTCTTTGATGTCTTGCAATCTCATCGATGTTTTGAGTCTTCTCGACAGTCAATAGATCATATTTCGCTATGGTGTCATGCAGTCACACCGATGTCCTGAGTCTCACCGATAGCCTAATCTGTATCTTCACTTCTATCACCAAGTTGTCTTGTAGTTATACTGATGTTATGAGTCCCACCGATAGTCTGTGCCTTCAATCTTGAGTATCACTATGAATCTCGCCAATGACGCCTATTGTTGTGACTTTGGGGGTCACGTAGATGTTCCTCCACATACTTTGTGCTTTGTTGAGATATCTCCTTCGGTCTGTTTGCTAATCACCAAGACATAACAATTCTCCTGTCGATGAAGCAACACTCGGTATAACCTTCATAGCTCTCGCCGATGACGCATGTCTCGCCAAATCCATCCTGTCCAAATATACCGCCATGTCCTTTACCAATGAAATCTCGTTGCCGTGACATAGGAGGTCAACAAGACTCCCTGACTTCATCCCGATGACAACGACAGAACCCACCTTTGCTTTATCGGTAAGACCAAGTGAATGCTCCAGGATGTTACTTCGATGGCTCATGTCTCAGCGACATAGTACTTTGTGCTTCATCGGTAAAACACATATGTGCTCACTATGACTTATCCCAACGATTGTTGTCTTGTCAATATGTCTCTATGTCCTTGATTGGTAAGACACAAATAGGCTCGATATGACTCACCCCAATGCATATTGTCTTGCCGATAGGATCTTCTAGTCGTTGAGACTGTGAAATGCATCATGCCGATATGAATTCTCAAATGAAATTATATCGGTATAACATTCCCGATCTCTTTCCAATAGACTGCAAAAGACACACGTTAGTATAAAATCCTTCATTGATCAGTGAGACCTGTATCATCTCTTTCCAATATGGTTTATACATTGAAATACTCAGGGTTAGATGAATTCTATGGGACCACATGACAGAATATGGGAAAATATGTTATGAAGAGAGGATGCATGTGCTTATGGTATGGACATCATTGGAAACTCATGAATATAAACAACTGTAAAAAAATTCAAAATTTTACAGTTCCAACAGTGGCTCCATCTAGGGATGAATGATTATGAGATCATTGCAAGGATCCATATTTTTGGGTGAGTAGACCAAACTTTCAAGGTTATGGACCAGTCAGCAGGATAGAATGAATGGAAATGGAGATGAACATGACCCTATACTATTGTACATGGAAAGATTTATTTTAAAAGAAGGAATGTTAGGATTATCCATGAACTGGAAATTCATGTTCCTTTTATTTCCTAAACTACTATGCATGGAATAGAAATTTTTGAGAGGATTTTCAAGAGTTGTCCATGCACTAGCAACCCTTAATCCTCTGTATTTCTCAAGAGAAAAAATGCTTCAAGAATTTCTCATGTATAGGCAACTCCTGTTCTTCACCAGTCATGTTTTGCAAATAATATGAATCTTCACCTTTCTTTCCAACAACAACAAAGGGTCCCAGCCACAAAGCTTCAAATTTCTCATGTTTTCCCTTCTCTTGACACCTTGCATTCCACATTAACACCAGATCATTTTCTTTGAATTTTCTATCTTTTGCTCTTCTATCAAATAAATACTTCATTTGTGCCTGCAACTTCACATTCTGGTTTTGAGCTAATCTTCTTATTTCATCAAGCTCTACCAGTTGTTCCATTCTTTCCTCCATTGGTTCTGGAATATCTATATCTTCCTAAAGGATAAATTTGTAAACTAGTAACAAATTTTGTAAAGGCATCCTAGCTTGTGTTCCATATACCAATTCAAATGAGGATTTTCCAATTTCCTTTTTCACAGTTATCCTATCAGCCCACACAGCCAACCTCAATTTTGAATCCCAAGCCTTTTTGTTCCCACATAGCATCCTCCTTATGATCTTCAAAATACTTTTGTTGCTGGACTATGCTTGACCATTAGCTTGGGGATGGTAAGGAGCTACATAAGAAATATTGATACCATATGTACTACAAAATTATTTAAACTCATCAGATCTGAAATGCATCCCATTATCTGTAATCAATCTTAATGGTGTACCAAATCTAGTAACAATGTTATCCATTAAAAAATTGATCACAACTTTACTTGTTGCTTGGTTGGTTGGGACTGCCTCCACCCATTTGGTGAAGTAATCAGTAGCTACCAAGATCCACTTATGTCCTCCACTTGATTTCTCTTGTATCTCCCCAATAAAATCAATTCCCCACTGATGAAAAGGGGCTTCAACCTGCAAAGGTTTGAGTGGTAAAGCTCCCTGATACTTCATTTTCCCTGATAAATTTTGACATGCTTCACATCTTATGTATGAAAAATAATCATTAAAGACTTTTGGACAATAATAACCTGCCTTGAGAATCTTGTGTGCAGTTGTCTTTGCAGAATAATGGCCTCCACAGACCCCTTCATGCATTTCTCTTATAACGTGCTTGGCCTGTGACTCATCTAGACATAGCAGCAACATCTCGTCCCTATTTTTTTCAAAACAAATCACCTTCCATGAACACATATTTTGATGCTTGCAGCTTCAAGGTTCTTCTCTGATTATCACTTAATCCTTCAGGAAACTTCATGTATTTGAGGTAATACATGATGTTTGTATACCAAGGAGTATGCTCAATACTTGCAATTGCATTTCCTTCATCTTCTACATTACAAATTTGATTTGCTTCAATATTTTTTTCTGCCATTAACTTGGCCAAACCCTGACCTCTTACTAATTTGGTGATTTGTATTTCCATATCAAATTCTTGAATTTTATTAATCCACCTGCATCTCTTTTCAGTTACCTCTGACTGTGTCAAAATATCTTTAACAGCTACATGAGGGACATAAGCTATCACTTTGGCTCCAACAAGATATGGTCTAAAATATTTTACGGCTTTCACCAATGCAAACACTTGTTTCTCCATTATATCATATTTCAATTCTAACCCCTACAATGACTTGCTGAAAAAAGACATAGGTTGCTCATGACCTTCCTCATTCTTCTGCAACATAACAATAGCTATAGTATGCAACGAAGCAAATGAAAATATTTGAAAAGGTTTTGCAAAATCTGGAGCTTTAAGGACAGGAGCCTCCTTGATGGCCCTTTTGATGGATATAAAAGCTTCCAATGCCTCTTCAGTCCATTCTACCTTTTGTCCCTTCCTCAGCATCTTTGATATGGGCTTAACAATTTTAGCAAAATTAGACACAAATCTTCTAACAAAATTGATCTGTCCAAAAAATGACTGGATGGCCTTGACAGTTTTAGGAATAGGAACTTTATCTATGGCATCAACCCTCTCAGGATCTATTCTAATCCCCTCCTTTGACACAATATGTCCTAAGAGTTTACCTTCTGTGACTACAAAATGACATTTTTTAGGGTTCAGACTAATACCATATTCTAAAGCTTTAATAAATACCTTTTCCAGGTGTTCTACATGATCTTCAACCCTTTTTCTACATGATCTTCAACCATTTTTGAATAAGCAGTAAGGTCATCTTGATATACCACCATGATAGCATTAATCAAATCTGCAAATGCTACGTCCATAGCTCTTTGAAAGGTTGCACCTGCATTTGTGAGACCTGTTGAGGCACCAAGTAGACACACGACATGCAGGTAAGATAAAAGTAAAATTATCTCACCTCTCCTGAAAGAGGCAATCAATAATCAAACTAATCACCTCCCAAGGTCCTTGATGTTGGTTCACAATGTTGTTTTTTCATGAAGTGGTCAATATGGTTGTAATATTCAAGGGGCCTACTCGTTTTGAGCTTCTGGATTGTTGCAAGATCAAACATCTATCTAAACCTACTTTAACCGGGGGTTTTAAAGAAATAGAAAAAGATAGATCAAGGTTTTCAAACTAAAAATAATGTTGATTCATTCAACTAATCAGACTTCTTACCTTCCAAGGAATTCCTAAACTAGAACTGCAAAATAAAATTAACCTGTAATTGATACAAAGTTTCATTCATTCATAGTGAAAACTTTAACAATAGATTGCAAATCATCATTCAAACAAAACATAAGATAAAATTCCATTCCTTGAAAGCTTTTCAAATCAAATGATTAACCCAAAATGAATACCATTCTAGAGCATAATATAAAGTAGGTTTAAGTTTAGTTGCTCCTACTGTCAATGAAACAGATAAGCAACATTTACAAATTTGGCAAGATCACTAGTGTAGAGAAACCCATGTATTCAAATTATCTTCATCTATGCTAAGAAAATCAGGAAGATACATCACCTCCTCCTCCTACTGAACAAGAACACAATGTCTTCAGTTGTATTGAATCGCCAAAGATAGCAACAATTCGAGTCTTTTTGTATTACAACGACTGCTCAGAATAAAATAACTTCTAACTCCTACTCTACTTCTTGATTTTCTCTACCCTCTGAATCCCCCAGCTTGCTAACTAATCCACTAACTTTTTTTTTAACCCATTTTTTTTTACACCCACCGACAAAAGAGGCAAAATGCCATATTTATAAAACCCGCCAAATGTGTCGACCCAATTAGGGTTTACAATAATTCGGTCACAGAACAAGTCGGCCCCAGAAGAATTTGAAACAAAGTCAAATGTGCATTAAATGCATGGGCACCAACAAGATTGGCCCAAGATCTCCCACATAACTCAGACCAAAATGCATGAAGAAGAGGAAAAGAGAAACAATGAGGATGCATGACTTTCGATGCAACTTTGCATTAACTGCTTCCCCCACTTCACCCATACCTTGTTCCATTCTAGCCTTCGTCACCAAGAACGTCCTCTGCAAGCTATCTTCAAGTGGCATAGGTGAAACCCTTGTTTGCCATTCAATAGCATTAATATTATTCTTCAGTTGCCCCATCGTATTGTCCCAATCTCTCTTGTTGGATTGATATTCATTAATAATTGCACTGTAGGTCACTGTGTCATCTAGTTGGTGCCTAGTTACTGTATCCCATGATAGCCTTAGTCCTTTGTAGCAGGGTGTTCATATTCATATTTGAAACCTTGAACCAGAATGATGTCACCTTGCCCTCAGGAATCCTACTCTTTTCATCCAACTTCATTTTTTTTCTACTTCAGAGATGGATGATCCCTTTGTGTCCTTTAGCCTCTCCAGCCACCATTGTCCTGCCAGACCCAACCTACATTCATCAAACACCAATGTGAGAATCCAAATGTTGACAACATTTTCATCCAAGTGTTAGCTTAAAATTATGATAAAACCATTAAATTAGTCATTAAGCATCAACACTGTGAAGTTCATAATTTCAAGTTAACCAGGGAAAAACAATCTGGAAAGAATTTCAAAAAGTTCTGAACCAGGCGGATTCTCCCGATGAAGCACCAATGTCAACAATGGATCATCAAAATGAACACAAGTAGCATACAACAGTGAAATTCATCAAGCTAAAGCAAGATATGTTTAAGCATTCATCATTAGAGTCATCAATTTTATCCAATTTCTTAAATTCCACAAACCATAGCAGAGAATTCAGAAAAATCTGGCCGGACCGGAATTTTGTGGATGACTCAAAACTTCGCACTTCAAAAAACTGAAGGAAACTGGGAAAATCTGGCTAGAACGAAGAATCCTGAAGCAGGCATAAGGTTCACCAATAGATCATTCGAATGAAGAAGGAATGCATATAACATTGTGAAATCCATCAAAATAAGCATGGAATATCAAGCATTCATCACCTAAATCATTCTTATGTCAACAATTTCAAGTCAGTTGAAGCTTGGCAGAAAATCCAGAAAAATTCGGCCGGACCGGAATTTTCCACAGATGACCCAAAACTCCCAACTCAAAGCACACTTCTGGGAAGATGAAGGAATCCAGGAAAATCTGGAGACATGGAAATTCTTTGGAGTCTTCAGAATCACGAAAAACCTTCATGATGCTTGACTTTTCATGAAGTGATCGAAACTCGATGAATTCTGAATCTCTTGAGGTCGACTCAAATCTAATTCATGATTTCTATTTATCCCTTTGGATCAAGACTACCTGAGGAGTCAAATAATGAAAGTGCACGACAAACCAGTGATTCCCTAGATTCAACTGTTAAGACCTTCGTCATGACCAACAGGAGCAAGCTCAGATTACCTAGATGGAACTCTGATACACCTGACAAGGTTTGTAGTGGGTTTGCAATGAATAATGGACCATTCCTAAGCAAGCTTTGATTAATACAATAAAGGTGAAACTCACCAACCAACTCAGAGCGCGTCAAATTGAACTGGGCTTCGTAAAACCCCACCCGAATCAAGCTGAGGGATTGAAAAATAAGGCAAGGCATGGAAACCACTCAGGAACACACATTAGTGAGAGATCCACCTAGGCGGAGAGAGTTAAGAAACTCATAGCGACCGGTAAGTCTTAGCGACCTGAAATTCAGAAACCCGACGGGGAAGCGGAATCCAAAAAAATCCAGCCCAGGTGGAATTTTGCAAAGAGCCTGAAACTCTAAACTTCCAACATTGAAATTACTTTTTCGAGTTTACGATGGAATCTGAGAAAATCCAGATGGGTTGAAAAATCCCAAAACAAGGTGAAAACCCGAACTTTTCCTTAAAACTTAAGTTTTCAACGCGCAACCTAGGGGAACGACTTGGATGGGTGAGATGAACAACTAAGGACCTCGAAAGCAATCAAAGCAATAAAATACATAGGCCCAAAAGATGTCAGAATTTAGAGGAAAAGAGGGGGGAAGGGGTCCCATTTTAATCAAATTTAAAATGGGGTGGTTATGCAAGGCATAACAATTGGCGACTTGGTTGGGAAAATGATTTAACCATTTTCAGGAAACTTAGGGATTCAGTTACCTAGAACTCCTGGTTTATGGACATCACAATTCCAGTTAGGTCAGTTTCAGTAAACAAGGTTGAGCTAGAATCTCAAATGTAAATCAACACTGGCTACCCCTGAATCTATGTGTGTGCTTGATGGTGCATCACCCTTTTACAAAGTTTCCCTCATATTTTGAACAATTATGCGTAGGATTTGAACTACATGAGTTGATTCCCTTTAATTGTTGTGCAATGATATCTTGGGCATTGTTCCATTGTCAGTCAAGCTTCCATAGCTCCGATAGAGATACCTCTAGTTTTCTCACAACATTTCTCTACTGCCAGTCAGGCGTCCATAGCCTCGATAGAGATACTGGAATCACCCATTCAATATTGAGTTTTCTTTTCTTTTTTAGTTCTCTTTTTTTTGTTCCTTCATTCAATTCCTTCTCAATATGTCAAATGTCCAACATTTGTACTGGGTTGAAAACTACCATGGACCTCATAACAACATCTGGGGAATTGGATTTTTCACTCAAATCTTGCAACACCGTCGTCTTAAGACAAATATACCATTACAAAAGGAGATGTTTCTGATGATTTGTGATAGATTCAATCGTAGTTAGTGAAGATTACTTACTTTACACCTTGTTCTCAATGACTTTCCACAACCCTCATTGACAATGGACATAAAACAATGAATTTAGAACAAAATCATCCAATCAGAAAACCTAAAAATATCTAAACCAACTTCTCTCCTAGCAACCAAAGTATACTTCAGATAACAACCCCCTTACTCAATTGAATAAAATGAAGGTCCCCACAAAAAAAACAAAGGAACAAAAAGCAAAAAAAAAAACACAAGGAAAAGACAACCAACGAAACAACAAACTATTTACATATATACAACCCAACAAAATACCAGACCTTTTACGACCCAAAATAATGTTTGAGAAACTATCCATTGATAGGAAATGGAACAGGTAGATAGGACTAGGATCAAGGCTGTGTTGAAGACTTCACTGTTTAAGCTAGTGTATGACCAAGAGCCTGTGTTCCCTATTCACTTGCAAATACATGTCCTGAAATTTATGCAGGAATTTTACTCTAGTGATTATAGGATTGAAGTAAGGTTAGCTAGCTTGCTGAAATTAGAAGAGCAGAGAGATGCTGCTTTGCAGCAATTCTTTAGGCACCAGGCTATTGTCAAACGTTGGTTTGACAAAAGAGCCAAATTCAAGGCTTTCAAGATATCAGACCTTATCTTACTGTGGGATAAAGCCAATGAAAAGAAGGGTGACCACTAGAAGTTTTATAAGCTTTGGTTGGGTCCCTATCAAATTGTTGAAATCCTAGGAGAAAATGCTTTCTGGCTGAGTATAACACAAATGTTAACTAGGTATGTCAGTCTCTAGGACTGTTCTCTAATAGTTTTTTTATTAGTCCTAGGAGATTCTTATTAGTTGATTCTACAACTCCATTTCCTTGCGGATAATAGTTTGAAGAATACTTTAAAACAATCCTATGATCATAAGCCCATGAAATGAACTCGGCAGAAGAAAAGGAAAGGCCACTGTCACATACTAATGCAAAGGGTAATCCAAACCTGGTTGTGATGCATTCAGGGAGGAACTTGATTACTACCTTTGTTGTGCTATTCGTGCAAGGTATAGCTTTTTTCCATCTCGTGCAGTAATTTGTGGTAGTCAAAATGAATTTATGTCCTGCAGAAGAATTTGGGTTAATTACCCCAATAAAATAAAGTGCCCATTGGGCAAATGGCCTTACCTCATAAACAGGTTGCAATGGCATGGTTGGATGACGCTCGCTTGATGTAGAAGTTTGACATATATGACATGTCCTTACATGTTGGTGGGCATCCTTAAACAAACATGGCCAATAATAACCAAATCTGAGGATCTGATGTGCTAAAGAATCCACAGAACCATGACCCGTGCCATGTTTCCCATGAAATTAAGCAATTGTGTGCTTAGCTTCTTGTTGATCAAGGCATCGTAGATAAACCCCCTCAAAATTATTTATGTATAACAATCCTCCTTTGAGCATATAGTGGGAGCTTTTCATTATCAATTCTCTCCTCTGAGTTGTATGCATTCCCTCTAGGCACCGATTATTGAGCATGAAATAAATAATATCGGCATACCAAGAGTCATTAGAAAAGGACTGTGTTGTGTACTACTAAAAAGTAATGTTCTTACCAGCATCCGCCATTGCTTTAGACAGGCCTTAACCTCGGACAAGTTTCATGTGGTGAATCTCCATATTGAACTCCTGCAAAATAGCCATCCATTTCCCCCTTTGTTCTCCCAACTCGCTCTGCATAAGTAGAGACTTCACAACAGCATCAGGAACCACAGCAATGATCTGACTTTGAAGGATATAATGCCTGAACTTCTTGACATCTCTAACCAATGCAAAAGCTTGTTTCTCAAGAGGAGGGTACTTGACTTCAGCATTCTTAAATGAAGAGCTCATGAAGGCAATTGGCCTTTCATCCCCCTCCTCTCTTCGTTGTGTCAGGACAGCTGCACATGAGTGTTCAAAAGAAAAAGAATAAATATAAAATGGCTTCAAGTAGTCAGGACTGGTGAGGACTGGCACCTTTGAAATGGATTGCTTAACCTGAGAAAAAGTAGCCTTTGCCTCATTACTCCATTCTATTCTAGCATCTTTCTTCATCATTTTGTTCAAAGGTTTAACAATTTCTACAAAACCTGTGATAAACTTCCTCACAAAGTTGATCTTTCCGAAGAAAGATCTCATCTCCTTCTTACTTCTTGGCATGGTTAACTTTAGAATAGACTCAACTCGGTCTAGATCTATTGATATCCCTCTTTTTGAGATTATGTGTCCCAAAAGTTTCCCTTCAGAAACCTCGAACACACACTTTTTAGGATTCAGAGAAACACCATATTGGATACATCTTTCAAGAACTTTAGCCAAGTCTGCAGCATGGTTTAGTCTGTCTTTAGAGAATACTGTCAAGACATCCATATAAATGATGATGCACTTACCAATCAAATCTTTGAAAGCTACGTCCATTGCATGCTGAAAGGTTGCTCTAGCGTTTATCAAACCAAATGGCATCCTCCTGTAAGCAAATGTTCCCCACTTAGTAGTGAAGGTTGTCTTCATTTTGTCTTCATAATTAACAATCACTTGATTGTACCCAGAATAACCATCCAGGAACGACATCATTTGAGACCCATTGACAGTTTGCAAGACTTCGTCCAGAGAAGGGAGTGGGTAGTATTTTTTCGAAGCTCTACTCAGATTCCTGAAATCTACACATAGCCTTATCTCCCCATTCTTTTTACGAACTGGAACCAAGTTAGCCACCCATGTTGAATGTCGTATAGGGAAGATTATTCTTGCAGAAAGCAATTTTTGAACTTCCTTAAAGATCAGTGGTTCAATCAGGGCGTTGACAGGACATTGTTTCTGCTGAAATGGTCTAGCTTCAGGCTTCAAAGGAATAGTATGAGTTATCACAGAAGTATCAAATGTTTTTAGATCTTCATACCCCCAAGCTATTGCAGCAATATCTTTCTTCAGTTCCCTCAATATATCTTCTCTAATTTCTTCAGGGCAGTCTTTCCCTATGTAAACATTCCTTTCAAGGCCAGAGTCAGCTAAGTTAACAGTTTCATATTCACCTCCCTTATCTTCGGTTGATACCTTTCCCCAAGCCCTTAGATTTGAATCAAAAATTCTTTCTAAGGCCACCATTCCCTTGGGAATGCTATTACTTTTTAAATTGAGGACACCTTTTGTATCGCAGTCTTCGAGGTTCTAGTCTCCTTGATCCCTGTCGGACTCATCGATGATTTGTCCTTCAAAAACATCTGAGCTTGCTAGAAAAGCAAGGATATGTTGATCACCGTCGAAGACTTGAAAGTTCCTGACATTATCAGGGACAGCCAGGGAAAATATCAATTCTATAGTTAAGAATCTCTTGAGCTTGGAGCCTTGCATGGGCTCGAGGGTACTTGCGGCAACAACTAATGAATCAGCTATTTGATTCTCCTCTCTAGGGATTAAACTAATCCAAAAAGCATCAAAGTCTTCAATCAGGTTCCACACTCGATTTCTATAAGTTGCCAGCCTTTTATTATGACATTCCTACTGGTTGCGTCCTTGCTTGATAATCACTTTTGAATCTCCTTTAACCATCAAGGTAGTAACTTTCTTCTGATTTGCGAACATCAGTCCCTAAGCTAATGCATCATATTCTGCTATATTTTTAGTGCATCCAAACTGTAACCTGTAAGAAGCAAAAAATGTTTTCCCTTTTGGGTTGGTTAACTCAATTCCAGCACCACACCCTGTTTTAGATTTGGATCCATCAAATGTGAGGGTCCATAGCTGATTATGAGTTGGGGTTGATCTCTTTGAGCTTGTTGTGGGTGCTTGGATAAGATGAACCATAGGTGGGGCCACTTGATCTTTTGCATCAAGTATTGGGAATGGGTGTCCAATAGGTTCATCAAGTGCAATATCCAATTCCTGCTCAGATATATAATGTAATCCTAGAATATCTTTCTGACAGTTATTGATATCTTTGATTAACCCCTTGGGTTTTGGTATACTTGCGAGTGCAGGGGTATCAAACAAACCCTAGGGTTGTTCAACATAACTATGTTGGTCCAGTATTATGACCGGGGTAAGTTCATTTTGACGAGGGACTTCCTCTAAAGGTATATTATCCCTGGTTAACATTATTGCATTTTTGGCTTCAAAAGAGAAGTGATCTGAAATGGTCTCAAGGTGACTTGGGCTAGTTTCTTCAGTTTGGAAAACATGATTTAGAACACTGATGCAGAGTTGGCAGGTCAATTCTGAATGATTTTGGTAGTGCACCCTGCACCAATTTGGGAGTAGAAGACTCCACAAATCGATATCTTCCCCTAAGACCAGCTGATCATGTTGCAGCTTCCTGATCAATACCTGCCGGTTTACACTAATCATGGGATCATGGAATTATTGCATTGAAAAATCATTAGAATCAAGAACTGAAAGAGTCAGAATTTCCTCTCTTTTATAAACCCCTATCTTGGTTTCAAAATAAGCTACCTCGTTGGGACAGTCATACTCAGTAATGATATGTTTGAGGCGAGGTTCACTCTCAATCCTAATCTACGTAGGCATTCCCCTCCATGGTAGCCACATATGTGAAAATTTGAGGGAGATATATCCCCCTATACTCTTCATTAGATCTCTGCTCAAAAGCATACCGTAAGTCTCATGAATGTCTGCTACCTAAATATCCATATTGGTTTGAATCCTAGGGTCAGACCCTACTTGTACATGTATATTTCTCAATTCTTCAACTACATTAACCTTTGTTTTATCAAGTTGGATGACCTTCTTGTTTGTTTGGACAGGATTCAATCCCAATTTCTTACATACAGAAAATGGCATAACATTGCCAGAAGCCCCTGAATCTAGCAGACAATTGTGCAGATTCTTCCCACATATTCTCAAACTTTAAAAAATGGTGGGGTCCCTACCTTGTTTCTGAACAAAGTTGCATTCATGTCTGCAGCTAGTGCCACCTTGGTTTTCCCTTCTGATTTATCAGCTTCTTCCAAAGCTTTCAGCACTATATCTCGTTGGGAAGGGCACCATTTTAGGATGTCAAAATATGATAAAGAGGTTTTTTGTTTCTGCATCTCAGAAAAAATATCAAATTCTGTGTTATAACTTGCATTATATTTGAAAACACCAGATGAATTACCTTTGCTAGGGAAGTTAGGCGGACCCTTCGGTGGAGGAGGGTTGTTATTAGCACTCTGATTCAGAGGCACCATGTGGTTAGGTGGTGCTGATGTATTGAACGGACCCTTATTTTGGTTTCTTAGGAAGTGTCCTCCCTTTGTCTGAAAGGCTTGGGCATCATACACATCTTCCTCTGGTCCATTCTCATTTTGCATTGGGAATGAAGGTTCTTCTTCAAAGAGGTCATAAGCCATTGTTGTATCCACTAAGCCACCTCCTCTATTTGAATTCCCTTGGAACGTTTGGGCATCTACCTGTGCCATCTTCACAACCTTCTCCATTTTAGGATAGTTCACCTCAGAATGAGTTGCAGTATCATGCAGCCTACACCAATTAGTCATAAAATTGAGGTCAACCACATTTGCAGTATGTGGCCTGTCCTCATTAGCTTGATAATTGTGAGAAACCTCACCATTATTTGGCCTTGTGTTCCATTGTCTGTTGTTATTAGGCCTTTGGTTATATCCTCTATTCTGATTTTGATAGCCTTGGTTAGGGAAGTTTTGGCCTTGATAATTCCTCTAGCTGTTATTGTTGTTGTTTTGATAATTACCCTGATTATTATTATTCTAATTAGGGTAATTACCTTGATTAGCATAATTACCTTGGTTCTGAGAGGGGTTCAGTTTAAGCTGATCCATGTCATTTGTGACTTGAGACTGAGTTTTCTTTAGGGTCTCCACCTTGTTTGTGAGTTGAACTTTCCTTTCACTCTCAACATTCTTAGCAACAGGTGGTTGATCGACAGGATTTGGTATTCCAGCTTGATTATGATGACCATGTGGACTGTGATGAGCCCGTGATTGTTGAGAGAAGTTAGGAGCTCCATTGGCAAAGAATGGAATAGGAGATTGAGTTTGCAACTCAAACATAGGTCCATACTGGGAAGGAGACATCCCTGGGACAATATTGAATAAAGCGGTTGGATTAGGCATCTGATACCCCATAGAAGGAAAACCTCCTCCCAAGTTCCCTTGTTGAGAGCTAGTTTGTTGTTGCAACTTTATGGCTAGATGATAAACTTTAGACAGAGAATCAATATCTGTCGGCTGATAAGTCCTTTGTAGGAACAAGCCAAGCAAAGGGTCTATAACTCTAAAAATGCCTGAATGGCACTATTCTCAGCAACTAGATAGGGGTCCTACAATCTCCTATACATTCGTTGAAACCTTGTATTAAACAAGGGCAGTGATTCACATGGCTCCTTCCTAATGGTAGCAAATTAATGGAACAAAATGGTTGGATCCACATAAACTCTGAACTGATTGATGAAAGAATTCTCCAGATCTATCCAACTCAGAATAGAACCTTGTGGAATATTTAGGTACCAGTTGTACTCCATATCCCCTAAGGAATAAGGGAACAACCTACAAACCACATCATGGTGAGCTATCTGGGCTCTGGTACAAGCATCCTTAAAATATTGTATGTGCTCCTTAGCACTCCTTGATTCGCCATGAATGTATTTGGGGCAGAAACTCTCAGGATTCTTAGGCATATCATGAAAGCCTCCAGGAATAGTCCCCAATGGAGAGGGATTATTCACAAAAAATTCCATTGGTGGCGGTGGTGCAGGTTGAGCCAGCTATAATGGTAATTGATGTGGATTTGGTGGTGAATTCACGGGTATCAACTGGGGTATTGGTGAAAAACCTGGTGGAGTGAGTGGAGTTGACAAGGGTGGTAGAATGGTTGCCCTGTGAATCTTGTGTCTCGTTGGGGTCTCGAGTTCTATCAAAGGTGGTGGGTTTTCAGTTGATCGAAGAACTCTCTAGGACCTCTCTGGTGAGAAAGACCCAATGTTATCCAATTTTCTCCTTTGGCCCTCCTAGCGCCAGTTCTGTTGAGGCACCAAGTTGACACACGACATGCAGATAAGATAAAAGTAAAAGTATCTCACCTCTCCTAAAAGAGACAATCAGTAATCAAACTAATCACCTCCCAAGGTCCTCGATGTTGGTTCACAACGTTGTTGTTTCACGAAGTGGTCAATATGGTTGTAATATTCAAGGGGCCTGTTGGTTTTGAGCTTCTGGATTGTTACAAGATCAAACATCTATCTAAACCTACTTTAACCAGGGGTTTTAAAGAAATAGAAAAAGATAGATAAAGGTTTTCAAACTGAAAATAATGTTTATTCATTCGACTAATTAGACTTGTTACCTTCCAAGGAATTCCTAAACTAGAACTACAAAATAAAATTAACCTGTAATTGATACAAAGTTTCATTCATTCATAGTGTAAACTTTAACAATAGATTGAAAATCATCATTCAAACAAAACATAAGATAAAATTTCATTCCTTGAAAGTTTTTCAAATCAAATGATTAACCCAAAATGAATACCATTCTACAACATAATATAAAGTAGGTTTAAGTTTGGCTGCTCCTACTGTCAATGAAACAGATAAGCAACATTTACAAATCTGGCAAGATCACCAGTGTACAGAACCCCATTTCTTCAAATTATCTCCATCTATGCTAAGAAAATTAGGAAGATACATCACCTCCTCCTCTTACTGAACAAGAACACAATGTCTTCAGTTATATTGAATCCCCAAAGATAGCAACAATTTGGGGCTTTTTGTATTACATGAACTACTCAGAATAAAATAACTTCTAACTCCTACTCTACTTCTTGATTTTCTCTACCCTCTGAATCCCCCAGCTTGGTAACTAATCTACTAAAAAAATTTCTAACCCCTTTATTTTTTATACCCCCCGAAAAAAGAGGTGAAATGCCATATTTATAAAACCCACCAGATGTGTTGGCCCAATTAGGGTTTACAATAATTCGGTCATAGAACAAGTTAGCCCCATAAGAATTTGAAACAAATTCAAACGTGCATTGAATGCATGGGCACCAACCAGATCGGCCCATGATCTCCCACATAACTCGGACCAAAACACGTGAAGAAGAGGCAAAGCGAAACAATGAGGACACACAAATTTTGATGCAACTTTGCATTAACTGCTTCCCCCACTTCGCCCATACCTTGTTCCATTCTGGCCTTCATCACCAAGAACATCCTCTGCAAGCTACCGCAAGTGGCATAGGTGAAACCCTAGTTTTCCATTCAATAGCATTAATATTATTCTTCAGCTACCCCATCGTATTGTCCCAGTCTCTCTTGTTGGATTGATATTCATTAATGATTGCACTATAGGTCACTGCGTCATCCAGCTCGTGCCTAGTTATTATATCCCATGATAGCCTTAGTCCTTTGTAGTAGGGTGTTCATATTCATAGCTGAAAGATCAAACCATACTGATGTCATCTTGCCCTCAGGAATCCTACTCTTTTCATCCAGCTTCATTTTGTTTTTCTGCTTCAGAGATGGATGATCCCTTTGTGTCCTTTAGCCTCTCCAGCCACCATCGTCCTGCCAGACCCAACCTACATTCATCAAACACTAATGTGAGAATCCAAATGTTGACAACATTTTCATCCAAGTGTTAGCTTAAAATCGTGATAAAACCATTAAATTAGCCATTAAGCATCAACACTGTGAAGTCGAAATTTCAAGTTAACTGGGGAAAAACAATCTGGAAAGAATTTTGGAAAATTTTGAACCATGCGAATTCTCCCAATGAAGCACCAATGTCAACAATGGATCATCAAAATGAACACAAGCAACATACAACAATGAAATTCATCAAGCTAAAGCAAGATATGTTTAAGCATTCATCATTAGATTCATCAATTTTATCCGATTTCTTAAATTCCACAAACCATAGCAAAGAATTCAGAAAAATCCGGTCAGACTGGAATTTCGCGGACGACTCAGAACTTCTCACTTTAGATAACTAAAGGAAACCAGGAAAATCCGGCTAGAATGGAGAATACCGAAGCAGGCATAAGGTTCACCAATATATCATTTGAATGAAGAATGAATGCATATAACATTGTGAAATACATCAAAATAAGCATGGAATATCAGGCATTCATCAACTAAATCATTCCTGTGTCAACAATTTCAAGTCACTCGAAGCTTGGCAGAAAATCTAGAAAAATCCGGCCAGACCAGAATTTTCCACGGATGACCCAAAACTCTGAACTCATAGCACACTTTCAGGAAGATGAAGGAATCCGGGAAAATCCGAAGACATGGAAACTTCGTGGAGTCTTCGTAATCCTGAAAAACCTTCATGACGATCAACTTTTCATGAATTGATCGAAACTCGACGAATTTTGAATCTCTTGAGGTCAACTCAAATCTAATTCATGATTTCTATTTATCCCTTTGGATCTAGACTACCTGAGGAGTGAAATAATGAAAGTGCACGACAAACCAGCGATGCCCTAGATTCAACTGTTAAGACCTCTGCCATGAACAATAGGGGCAAGCTCATATTACCTAGATGGAACTCAGATACACCCGACAAGGTTCGTAGTGGGTTTGCAATGAATAATGGACCATTCCTAAGCAAGCTTTGATTAATACAATAAAGGCGAAACTCACCAACCAACTCAGAGCGCATCAAATTTAATTGGGCTTCGTAAAACCCCACCCGAATCAAACTGAGGCATTGAAAAACTTGGAAAGGCATGGAAACCGCTCAGGAACACACATCGGTGAGAGATCCACCCGAGCAAAGAGAGTTAAGAAACTCATAGCGACCAGTAAGTCTCAGTGACCTGAAATTCGAAAACCCGAAGGGGAAGCGGAATCCGGAAAAATCCGGCCCAGGTGGACTTCCGCGAAGAGCCCAAAACTTTGAACTTCCAACATTGAAATTACTTTTTCGGGTTTACGATGGAATCCAAGAAAATCTGGATGGGTCGAAAAATCCTGAAACAAGGTGGAAACCAGAACTTTTCCTTAAAACTTAAGTTTTCAACGTCCAACCTAGGGGAACAACTTGGATGGGTGAGATGAACAACTAAGGACCTCAAAAGCAATCAAATCAAGAAAGTCCACAGGCCCAAAAGATGTCAGAATTTAGAGCAAAAGAGGGGGGGAAGGGGTCCCATTTTAATCAAATTTAAAATGGGGTGGTTATGCAAGGCATAACAAGACCGAATGGCATTCTCACATAAAAATATGTTCCCCATGGGGTTGTAAAAGTTGTCTTGTACTACTCAGATTCTTTGACTTTGACCTGGTTGTAACTAGAGAACCCATCCATCATAGATAACAACTCACACCCTATTACTTTATGTAGTACAACCTCCATATTAGGTAGAGGATAATTATCCTTGAGAGATGCCATGTTTAGATTTCTGAAGTCCACACATAATCTGATATCCTTGTTCTTCTTCCTCACAGGAACCAGGTTCGAAACCCATGTTGAATGCCTAATTAGTTTGATAATGCCCCCATCTCTAAGCTTTACCAATTCCTCGTACATTTTGGGTTCCAATGTTGGGTTGATAGGTCTTTGTATTTTCCTAAATGGCTTTGCATTTGGCTTCAATGGGATTTCATGTTGAAACAAATCTTCCCTATGTGCTTTGAGATCTTCATAAGACCATGCAAACACATTTTTATATTTTCTCAATAGTGCAATCAACATTCTTTGAATTGTCGGGCTTATTTTCTTTCCAATGTAAACCTTTTTTGGTGCCAGTTCAGTCCCTAAATTGACCTCTTCAATATCCTCTCTCTTGATTGGTGTATGCTTCATGAGGGACCGATCATTTCCATCATATACCCTTTCCAATGCTACTAGCCCTTTTGGAAGCTTATTAGTTCTAAGTTGTAAGACCCCCTTCCCGAATATTGTCTGCTTTTTGTCTACCTCTTCTACAAATGCATTGAAGTCAATTTCTTGGGCTTCATATTGATCTATATAGTGAAGAAATTTCAAGAGGTCAGTATCGTCATTAAAAACCTACCAACTGTATATATTATCAGGCACAACGGGTCTTGCTTTGAACTCGATTTGAGACACTCCAGCCAATGTGATATCACCTCTTCTTAGTGCTACATTGGCTAAAAAGTCTTCCATTATGTTCTTTGACCTATCAATCCACTCAATTGAGAAAGCATCAAACACTTCAATTGTATCCCATACAACATTCCTATATTGCTTCAACATCTTGCGTTTTGCTTCATATATTGATTTAACTTGAGAAATAACTAGCTTTGAATCCCCTAGAATAGTTAGCAGCTTAATCTTGTGTTTTATAGCCATATTCAAACCTGTTAACAAAGCTTCATATTCTGCTATATTGTTCGTACATTCAAATGCCAGAAAAAATGAATATTTGAAAGTAACTCCTTCAAGGGAAACAAACACTATTCCTGCTCCATTACCTTCTTGGCTGCAAGCTCCATCAAAGTACATTTTCCACACGCCATCACAGTTTTTTGCAACATGCTTATCAATTGGATCAACATTAACTAATTCTGGCTGATCTATTTCTATCTTAAAATTCCCAAGATCCACATCACAAAATCAATTGACTTGATTTTAAGGCACACAATCTACAATTTGGTTCATCCTCGGCTCCTTGTACAAGTTAACTTCCTGTCCATTCACTAGAATTGTTGCATAAGATAAATCAAATTGGACGTTTCCCCTAACTACTGTCATCCACTATCTTGATAAAATCATCCCAAACTGAGGAGGGGTATCAATTACAGTTATATTTATATTGTAGGCCACCTGAGGATAAGCAACTAGTTTGACTTCAACATCTTTCATAACACCTACTACTGGAACAAGCCTACTATCCATTGCATAGCACTTCCCTTCATTAGTATCTACCCAAATACCAAGTTGTTTCATCAGTCCAACTGGCATGATATTGATTGCAGTGCCAGAGTCTATCATGCAATTCCTCAACAGTTTTTTATTTATAAGTAGCGTGGTGAAAAAAGGATCCAACTGTGGGGAACTTACCCATACATCATTTAAACACACTTTAGGGACAATCACTTTCTCTTACTTGTTAACCGTTTTAGTGGCCATCTAATTTTTAGAACTTGTTCTTTTCTCATTTCCATTTGATATCAATTGAATTGCACTATCCCTATACTCCTTAATTCTCATCATCTCGAGCAATGGGATAGACATTTTTACCTGGATAAAGCCTTAGAGAAGTCAAAAGAAGGACCCTCTGCCTTAATTGTTTCTTTTGCTTTGATGTTTCTTCTATGTTTTCTTCCTCCTAGACAGACTTCTTCTTTTCTTTGTATAACTCTATGTTCTCCTCCTTTTGTACCAACTTCCGTTCATTCTTATCATGATGTTTATTTTTTGTTTTCTTTAAAACTCCTAGTGTCACTTCTCTATCTTTCATAAATATTCCCCTAGGAAAACTTTCCTTTTCATTCACTATCCTATTTCTTAACCAGTACTTGCTCTTTGCTTGTTCAACTACAACAATGGTTAACCTCCTTATTTCCTCTTCAGTAGGTCTCCTTATATTGTATTGAGCAGGCACCTCAACAGAGTGATTCTACAAGATTTTCTTCAGAATCAGAAAAAACTTGTTGTTCAGCCATGTGGATATTGCACCTTTGATTTGAAACATCGTACTCACAACCTTCATCTTCTGAAGATAAATATTCATCCTCAATAGGATGAAAATTATTTGAAGTTAAAAACATTGAGTGATCTTCTCCACTGCTACCTGCTAGCATCCCTTCTTCTTGCATTTCTTGGGCTACAACACAGTGGTCTAGGGAATGTGGCCCATCACAACCTTCACACCAAAGATTACTATTGACCATATACGCTCCCTTCTTCCTTAATGGATCAGGTGTTTCTTTGTTCCTGAGTCTGTCTATTACAGGTTTTCCATCCTTCCAATTTGTATTGTAGGGCATGCCATGTAACTGAGGCCTCTCATTTCTATATGTTTTCTCTTGTTTGTACTGGTAATTATTGACTTGCTAAGGAACCCTAGGATTGTCTCTCTTATTGATCATCCCAGTAGTTTTCCTATTGTTTTCAATGGTTAGTGCTATCTTTTGGGCTTTAGCCAAATCTCTTGGAAACCTATTTCTTGGTTCATACCCTATTTTTGGATCAAATGCATTCAAATAAATACTCAATGCTACAGAGTCTAGAAACTTTGACCCATGTGGTATCTTATTCTGTAGTTTGCTAAATCTTTGGTTAAAATCATAAATTGACTCATTCTAATTTTTTTGAATCCTTACTAATTCATGTAAAGCAGTGTCTGGTGCACACGGATTTCCATACTGTTCAAGAAATCAATCTTGAAATTCTTGGATAGAATCAACAAAGGCTGTTGGTAAGCTATTGAACCAATCCCTGGCTTCTTCGGTGAGTGACATCATGAAAAACCTCATATGTAAATATTCATAAGCTATATCCAAGTCCTAAATAAAAGCATTAAAATTCCTTAAATGATCTTCAACAATAATTGCACTACTCCCTGTAAACTTAGGAACAAGGTTCCTCCAACTGCTATCCATAGGATAAGGGTATAATTGGAACCAAGTCAAATCAAACTATTTGATCATTGTTGTTTATTGTTGAGGGGGATGATTATGCAAGTGTTGATACTCGTGCACTGGATTGTTGTATTGTGTATGAAGATATGGCACGTATTGTTGACCATGAGGTGGTTGCACATTTGTATGTTGTGGTGCAGTATATGGTGGATGGTTTGGCTATTTGTATTGATTTCCCATCTGATTCTGAGGAACCTTTGTATGATATGAAGCCCTGCATAAGTGTTTCCTTGCTTATGAGGCAGCACATATTTTGAAAGATTAGTTGTATGAGCCTTAATTTGGACTTCCTGCAATTTCAAGTCTTGGATTTCCTTCATCTTTTGGAGCCTCTATTGTTCCAATTCTACTTTTTCTCATTCTACTTCTTGTCTCTGAAACTCCAGCTATACATCTAATTTTTTGCTAGTGAAGAACTCAAAATTCCCTTGAGGAATTACATGATCAATAGGCACATTTTGATTACCCTCCATTCTTTGATCATTTTCTTGTTGATACATGACTCTTTCAGCCTCGATTTTAGCCTCAAATTCCACCTGTCTTTGAGGATTATAAAAAGGATTTCTTTGTTCTTCAGGAGTACAAGGTTCTCCACTTGAATTATCTCTCCATGTATCATAACGGTCATATGTCTCACATTGTGGTCTTGATGCTTTGTCTTTGTTTGTTATGCACATGTCATCCTCTTTCTTCTTACCCTTATCATCCTTATCATCCTTATGTTTCCACTTACTGTTGCCACTAGGACCTCCTTTGTATTGGGATCTTCTACCATTCATGTTGAATTGATGCAATGTTTTTGTCAGAGTCGCCACTCACTTTGTGAAAAGTGAGAAAAGATGAAATATCTTGATTTTATCCCCAGCGGAATCACTTTTTATACAAATTCTCAAATTATGAATCTTTCTTCAATGACTCTATATAATAATCTTCAACCAAATATTCTGCAATAATCCCCAACAGAGTAACCAATTTGTTAGCTCTCAAAAATGGAGGAAAAATACCTCAAGAGGTTGCCAATCTCTTGATACGTTTCAGGGTAACAAACAAGGCCAAATGATTTTGACCTTCTACTCTTCAGGTGATTCCAGACCTAGGTGGGTGTACCTATAACAATGAAGAAAACTTGACCAATGTTTATTCCTTTAAAGTGATTTACCCACAATGGCAAATAGGAGTGGATAAATGAGTTTTATTTTGGTACAAATTCTATAAGCAATATCAAGGCTAAAATCTAATGTGTTCATATGAAAAAATGAATGAAACTAAATAGTGGAATGGTAGAGACTAGTTCCTTGTTCGGTGTACGGAGTCAAATGATAATCTGAAATGAATAACTTCTTTCTGGTAGATACTCAAATTGTTTGGCATACAATTTTAAGTTTATAAATGGTATAAACACGCAAGGATGTGACTACTGAGTTCTTCTTAATGATCCAAATGAGATTTCCTAATTACTATGACTGACTAAAAGGACTTAATCTTTCCTTGAAAGAACCAATTAATCCAATCATACAAATACAACAACTGTGCACTGATAAACTGAAAAAATATCCTTGATATATCAGTTTAAACAATTAGAAAACATCAACCTTGGAGACAACTTCAGCAATACTTTTAATTAACACAACAAACAACTGAAACCAGAAAAATGTCATCACATCAAATAAATTCAATTGAAATCTCCATTGTTTTAGACATGCATCATAGTCTCAAAATTATTAAACATTATGTATGCTACTATACTTATTACTCGCTCTCTGCTATATCTCTTTCCACAATCGAAAAAGAACATTTATACATCAATATTCAAGAGGACGCATCCTTTCACATTTGAATCTCAGTGATTTGTTGTATTCGAGCTTTTTTCAAACGTTCATCAGACACCCATGAAGACATCATGTAGTTCCACCGACGCCTTGAGTCTCTCCGACTACCACATATTATATATCGCTTTGATGTCCTGCAGTCTCATCAATGTTCTGAGTCTTCCCAACAGTCAATAGATCATATGTCGTTGTGGTGTCATGCAGTCACACCAACGTCCTGAGTCTCACCAATAGCCTATCTGTATATTCGCTTCTATCGCCAAGTTGTCTTGTAGTTATATCGATGTTATGAGTCTCACCGATAGTCCATGCCTTCAATCTTGAGTATTGCTATGACTCTCGCCAATGACACCTATCGTTGTGACTTTGGGGGTTGGGCAGATGTTCCTCCGCATACTTTGTGCTTTGTCAAGATATCTCCTTCGGTTTGTTTGCCGATTGCCAAGACATAAAAATTCTCCTACTGATGAAGCAACACTCGTTATAACCTTCATAGCTCTCACCGATGATGCATGTCTCGCCAAATCCATCCTATCCAAATATACTGCCAAGTCCTTTACCAATGAAATCCCGCCGCTATGACATAGGGGGTCGACAAGACTCCCTAACTTCATCCCGATGACAATGATAGAACCCACCTTTGCTTTATCGGTAAGACCAAGTGAATGCTCTGGGATGTTACTCAGATGGCTCCTGTCTCAACGACATAGTTCTTTGTGCTTCATCGGTAAAACACATATGTGCTCACTATGACTTATCCCGACGATTGTTGTCTCGCTGATATGTCTCTATGTTCTCGATTGGTAAGACACAAATAGGCTCGATATGACTCACCCCGATGCATACTCTCTTGCCGATAGGATCTTTTGGTAGCTAAGACTACGAACTACATCATGCCAATATGAATCCTCAAATGAAATAATATTGGTATAAAATTCCCGATCTCTTGCCGATAGACTGCAAAAGACACACGTTAGTATAAAATGCTTCATGGATCGGTGAGATCTGTATCATCTCTTGCTGATATGATTTATACATTGAAATTCTCATGGTTAGATGAATTCTATGGGACCACATGACAAAATATGGGAAAATATGTTATGAAGAGAGGATTCCTATGCTTATGGTATGGAAATCATTAGAAACCCATGAATATAAACAACTGTAAAAAAATTCAAAATTTTATAGTTCCAACAGCTAACATATGAGGACTAATTACTAGTTTGTACAAATGGATGCATTATCTTTGATACTTTTGATTCTTTGTTATTCTATTGTGTGGTAATGTGATGATCTATGAATTTCATATGATGATATATTTATATACACAAACCTAGAAAAATTATAATAAAAAATTTGGCACCCATGATAATGGAGATTGATCAAATTTCATTATTTCAGCCTCAAAACAAACCACAAGTGTGATCTAGTCTAGTATAGGAAAGTTGTTGGAAACTAACTCAAGAAAGTTTTGAATAAAGATAGGTGGTGTAACAGAGTGTTGGATTAGGCATTGGGTTAGTATGTGCACCAAAACATCCAAAGTATATGTTTAATATAGGATAGTGTGATATTTAGTTACAATATTAATGTATAATATAGGTCATGTCTCCAAACATCTTGGAAAGGGTACATAGATTCCCTCTTAGGCAGATGAGAGATAATATAATTTAATTAGTCTTCCAATTGACTTGGATATGAGTTGTAATATCATTCATTAAGGATTTGTAACATGATGGTGGTGTTTACAAATCAATTAGAACTCCTTTATAACACTTTCCACATTCTAGGCACTATAATTAGGAGTGGATTATCTTTACATAATGAATGGGACCCACATGAGTTGTAACCTCCATAGTGGAGCACTAGACTTGGAGATGCAATATGTTAGGATTTATTGATCAAAGATGCCTTATGGGTTACATTTTATATTCATAGATGTACTGATTGAGCACATCAGAGCATTGATTTTTTGTATAACATGGTTTTAGTGGCACATGTTTCTAGGAATCTATTTATGGTTTCCACTAATATCCTCTATAAATTGGATAATTTAGATAGATTTCATGGGTGTTTTTTATTTTTTAGGCTATCTGAAGAGTTAAGTGAGTTGTTTATGTACTCTTGTTTATTGAAGATTAAAATATATTTGAGTTTCTCCTTCATGGTGGAGTTTTTTCCTAAAAGAGTTTCTCTATATACATTTAGTGTCACATGTTAAATTATCATAGTTTGCTGATTCTATTTTCTATTATACACTTTCACATAATATCATAATAGCTCATCCAATATTTTATTAAGAAAAATTATAATTACGTACTTTTTGAAAAGCTTTTAGTTGTAATAGTTTACCATTTTTTAACAACATTTGGTATCAAAGCCTTGGTGCTATTGAGAAGGGGATATGTTTCTTGAAATGATGAAGGTTTCTAGGTTATAGTGGGAGCTTTTTATTTGAGTGATTTTGTGACTTTATAAAGTGATTGAAAACCATGGTCTCTACCTATCATTTAAAGATTAGCAAGCTCAATGACACTACGTATGAGTTGTGGAAGATAAGATGGAGGATCTCATTAAAGAGAGAGATTAGTGGAGAGTTTTAAATAATAAAAGAAAAATTAAATAATATGTATAATAATTATTGGAAGTGTTAACAAGTCAAGGGAAGAAGCAGATCTTACTACAGGCTACCGCAAATGGTCCACAGAGAAAGGAGAAGACATTAGATGCAATTAGGAGTCACGCCCCTTCATGGAAAAGTGTATATTTAATGTAAACCATATGCAAAGAACATAGAGATATGTATGAGAGATATTATAAGAGTAGAGACTAAGACCTACCTTTTGTATGAAACTATAATATAATATAAGGTATTATAAGGGTTTACATATGCATGTATTATGGATGAATGAATGGATATTTTTTTGTTAGCGTAGTAGGTGTTATTTGTTCCTCTTAGTAGCTTATCGTAAATTCTTGTTTCTCTTACTATCCTTTGGGATATAAATTGACTACATAAGAAGTCCTGGGGTACAAATCTCTAGACTATACTTCCTTGTTTTTCATGCTAACATTGGTTTTGTTGTCGAGGCCTTGGAGAGAACAGTAAAGAAAGTATAAAGCATAAGAAGGGAAGAAAGTTGGAAGAAAACTAATTTTTGTTAGACCCTAAGGGAAACCTCCATGAGAGGGGGGTAGGTAATTAGGGGATGAAAAATGTAAAGGGGGAAGGGACTTGAAAGGGTCCTTGAAAAGATGCAATTGTTTAGATTTTAAATAACCCTTGGTTATATAGACTAATGAGATTTCATAATAGAATATCATGGGAAAATGAGATAAAAAAAAGAGAAGAGAAACCAAGGAATTGATTAAAATATAAATGGACAAGAATTTCCAAGAAAGGAAAGAAAAAAAAAACCAAGAAAGAGAGGAAAGATACCACAAAATTGTAAAAGAAATAGAAAAGAAAGAGAGAGAGAGAGCAAGTTGGAAAAATGGAAGAATAAAATTTAAAGAAGAGAGGGGAGTGCACTAAGAAGGGTGATGTTGAGTGAATTAGTGTGGGTGTAGCCAACAATATGAAAGGGAAAAGAAAGGAGTCAAAATGCAAGAATTCCACAAAGGAATAAAATGGAGTGGTGGATAATAACCTTAATCTTGGAAATATGTTAGTTAAGTACAAGCCAATACCATTTGTTATTGAAGAGTTACCCCTGGAAGTGAAGTGATATGATGAGAAAACATCACCCCAGACTAGGATTCACCCCTTAAGTCATACACATCACATACAAATACAACAAGTAAATGAGAAAAAAGAGAAAATGGACAAGGATTGTGGATAGTCTATATGGTAAATAGGGATATTCTAGAAAATGATAATCATACTATTGAGTGGAAAAGTTAGGGGGAAAAAGGGCCACACTGTTGACTAGATAAATTCAAGAAGTAGCACTAATACTAACTCCCTTTGTACTAAGCAAGGAAGTAATAATAGAAGTTAAGGATGAAATACCTTAGAAAAAGATGAGATGAGCAATATGAGGAAGATGCCTATCTTTCAAAAGGACACCAATGATGTCGCAAAGCATATTTTCCTAATAGAATTGATTTGGTAGAGTGGGAACTGTTGAACAAGACAACTGAGAGGGGGGATGAATCAGTTGTATCAAATTTAGCCTTTATAACATTCGCCAGAACTTAGATTAATCACAATTATTAACTCTACTAAGATGATTAAACATTAAGTGCAAGTGCAGAAATTGAAAACCATCACACAAACACCATAAACGTGGAAAACCCAATGAGGGAAAACCAATAGTGAGGATTAACTCACACTATAGAGAATATCAAAACCCATTACAAAAGGCTCACTACTAAAACAAGGACTCACTATCCGGATCAGGACTCACTGTCCAACAAGGTTAACCACCCAAAGGGCTCACTACCATAGAGATACAAAGAAGATAGAAGAGATATGTTACAGAGAAAAGACAATCTCAATGCAATAGATAAATCCACCACAATTTTCTCAACCACTTACAGACATGCATGAATGATAGAGTCCACCTTCAACTCATTGCATCTGGAAACTCAACATTTAGACTTCACACTAATTCTCCACACTCACATCACATACATCCACAGGTTCACATCTGATTCACATCTATTTGATCTACTTTTTTGCACTTATCTCTTATCTTCTTTCACCACTAACTTATCTTGTAATTATACCAACTTAAACTTTCAAACATATCCAAAATGGGTCATCCATCATTAAATTCGAATTGGGTCAGCACCAAAATATCCTAGGGTGGAATTAGAATGAGAATGAACTAAACACATGCTTGATGAGGACCCAAATAGCTCCCAACATGCTTCATCAATTTTGAAGGTAGTGTTTAACACAAGGTCGGCCAAACCAATGTAAAACACATAGAACAATTAAGCACGATCCTTCTAGATACTGAAATTATCTTCAACATTATCATAACAACTTAACTCTAGAACCAAAAGTCATAAGACTTAATCAAAGAGAAATCCAGACCAACAACATTTCTCTCAGACCTCAGCCAAAAGCACAAAATACCATAGTTCACAACTGGTGAACATAACTTGCACTATACAATGAATCAGAAATGAAAAATCTAGATATAGCAGCTTCCAAAAACCATGATCAACATATCTGAACTGCACACACATAGAAGCAAATCTCAGAGCAAAACCCAGAGCAACCACTCAACAATTGCAATCTTCCTTCAATACAATTTTCTCAATATCCTTGACATTTACAGCCAATAACTTGCATCCATGACATTAATGACAATAACAACCAGTTGATAACCAATTGACCAGTTGACATCAATGACAACACCTTGCAACAAATTTTTCATACTTGCAACAAATTCTTCATACTTTCAACAATCTGCCCCTTTGTCATTGATGGAAACACATGAAAAACCATCAAAGACAACATACAAGCTCTAAACACTCTTCTCATGTTTTTTCTTTCTATTTCTCCCCCTTAGTAGATAATATTTTTCACACGATACTCTTCATCTTCCTCAAATAGTCTTTTTCATATGATATTCATCTTCCTCTCCCCCTTTGACATCAATGACAAAGGAAAAAGATGTTTTACATTGATTTCCCATTTGACATTAAAAAAAAAACTCATACAATGACAACACATGACACTACCTACTCCACCTAAGAGGTAGCCACCAAAACAACAATCTAGAAGAAAAATAGATCCATAGATCCACCAAACCGATGCATCTCCATATGCATCTAGCTCAAGAAAGGAGGGGAAATGACCCCTAACTTTTCTTGGAGATACTCAAAAGTATCTTTAGGAAGAGCCTTCATAAATATATCAATAATCTAATCCTTCGTAGGGACATACTCAAGATTTACTTCATTCTCCACAATATTCTCTCTCAAAAAATGATACTTGGGTATGTGCAGGATCATGATGGGCCAAAAAGTGGCAACATGAAAAAAGTAGCATTTTGCACTCACCAAAAAACACGAAAAATCCTGAGTTGACTTTTTTTTGGGTTGGGTGTCAGTACATTGCTCCATAGCAATTCCCAAGCCAAATTACTACAAATCGGATATCCAATTTGTGTCTGATATGTAATTTGAAAAACATTTTAAAATTTAATATTTTGGTGCTATAAATCGGATATCCAATTTTTGAACACATATACGCAAGAGTAATTAGGAGGTGGAGGGTGGGGAAGAGAGAGAGAGGGGGGGAGGAGAGAGGGGGGAGGGAGAGATAGAGATAGAGAGAGGGAAAGGGAGAGAGAGACAGATGAAGAGAGGGAGAGACAGAGAGAGGGGGAGAGAGAGAATTAGGAGGGGAAGGTAGAGAGAGAGAGAGAGAGAGAGAAAATTAGGAGGGGGAAAGGAGAGGGGAAGAGGGGAAGAAGGGG